>OW052243.1:79048063-79535858 GCA_932526585.2 Philonthus cognatus | reverse complement strand
TAAATAGTTTTTCTCCTTCCACACCACAAAAAAAAAAATAATAATAATAATAATAATAATAATAAAATCAAATCCCAAAATAATACTCACTACACTTTAAACCATTGTAACGAAATTAATTTCGTTCCGGCACCGGCGTTTTAACTACACATTATCTAGTATTAAAATTAGATTTGATGTTTTATCATAGGCAACTTGATGCACGTCAAATCTAATGAAGGAGTGACGGAGAGGAGAAATGAGACGGGAGTTGGAGGAAGAAAAACGTGACCGGTCGGCTTTTGCCTGTCCAGGTTCCGTGGAGACGGTGGTGTCGTCCATTTTGTGCTGTACTGTGTTGATGTCGTAGTTGGTATTGTATAAGTAACTGAAATTATTAGATTGCGAGATTTGATCGACGTAAAGGCTCGATAGTATATTAGAGATTTCATAAGTCGGTGGAATAACGACGTAATTTGATTGACGGCGATTTAGTACCCCACGTGTCATTAGGTGCAGGTTATGTAAGTAATCGCGGATGGAGTGCTCATCCGGATATTTGGCGCTGAATTAAGGCGTAGCGTAATTTAGTATTTGAAGTGCATGACCCTGCACGTGTTAAGTTAAAAGGCTACGAGGTGTACTGAGAGACCGGCATTTTTCGTTTGGAACGTACGTTAAATTCACGCGCAATAATTCCAGTTACGATGCATGTTTTTGTTAGTCATCATTTTTTAATCATATTCTAAGCATGTTTCCTTCTTGTTAATTCTTAACCTACTTTTTTTGCGCGAGCTCAACTTTAGTAAATAGTAAACTCATTAGTCGTCAGTTTTAGTAAATTCAATTAAAATTCCCTGTTTTTTGTAACTTTAAATTTGCGCTTTTATTACTTTTTGTAAAATTACTGTATGAGCATAGTTAAACAGTGACTTAGCCGTTTGAATATTTGCATGAACCGCACCGGCATCCGAGAAGAGGCAGAAGAATCTGGCCAACGGGGGCGAGGAATTGGGAAGCAGGCCATCAACTGAATGGGACGTTCCCCGCAGCAGCTCTCAGCTCACACCACACCGAGTTTGAAGGCGTAGTAAGCGGAAGTCGAAAACACTCCCAGGCGAAACAACCCTTCCAACCTCACCGTGCACGCGGAAGCCAGAGGCCTGCCAGGACGAGCCGGGATCATCACGCTTTGCACTTGAGAAGCTGAGTAATTATACAGTAATTCCAGACAATTAAATTCCGTGATATTCAATTTCTATCTTTTCTTTTCCCTCTCATATCGAGTCTAAACGAACAACAGCAAGAAGCTCTATTTTATGTTCCTTTGTGTATGTACTTCTGCGATACCCTCATCGCTGGCGCCCACAAAATATTCAAAAAACGAACCACGCCCACCGTATCAATCTGAGCAGCCTACGGCAAATTGTTGACACGAAAAAGGTGTTACACAAATTGGCGCCTAACGTGTGGGGCCAAAGAGAATTGAATTGGCTAGAGAGAATTGAACTGCTCAATTGGTTCGGAGCGCTCGGCATCGTTTAGACTCTTTGGCGTGAGATTTCTTGTTCTTTTTTTTTCTTTTCATAATTTAATTCATAACTTCTTTAACAATACCAACTAACACATGTGATGCTGTAGTCAGGAAAGAGATTTATTTGTGTTGATATAATTTGAGTGATATAATTTGAATGATATAGTTTGAGCGATATAATTTGAGTGATTTATTGTGATTTATTGTGATTGATTGGATTGATTGTGATTGATTGTGTGACTGGTTGTCGATTCCCTTGAAGGTGATTGATTCTAAAGATAAAATGCGTTTAGAACCAAATTATTTGAGAACACATGAGCTTGCTTACGAACTATCATTACGTGGTATTGAATGTTCAGAGGCCTCGGTTGATGAAAGGCGTAAACTTTTGAGAGGTGCGATTGCTAGAGAGGGCAAGGACCGTAGTTTCTCAGCCTTTACCAATACACATTCATTTCAGCTCGATAGTGCGGAAGTTGAAGTGACTATAAGTACCTTAAGTCCGGTAATCGAAACTTTTAATGATGTTGTGGGTTCAGTTGCGTATAAGCGAATTGATTCGAGACTTCAGCATTTGGCTAGTCGTTTGCATTATATGTCACCTACCACACCAGAAGAAACTAAAACGTTAGAACGTCTTTCATCCGAAGCTCTCACGTTAGAAAGTAAATTCTCTAGTAAAACTGAGCCACCTGAAACGTTTACTCCACAAACGTCATCCACACCTTCGCGTACCGTTCCTTCAGACCCTAATTCTGCTGCGTATCAGCCTGTTTATAAATGGAATATTACTTTTCCTGGAACCGAGTCTGATTTATTTACTTTTCTAGAACGAGTTGAACGGCTGAGACTTTCAAGGCGAGTGACGAAGGATCAATTATTTAGTTCAGCAGGGGACCTATTCACCGGAGAAGTCCAAACTTGGTTCTATCGTAATCTGGCAAGAGTTCACAACTGGGATGAACTGGTTAAGCTGTTAAAGGAACGTTTCATGTCGAGTGATAACGATGCTGAGGTTTAGGCTGAAATCAATTCTAAGACTCAATGTGCTGGGGAGAACGTAAGTGTTTTTATTGCTTGTTTAGAGAATATGTTCTTAAGGTTGTCAGTACAACCAAGCGAGAAAATTATTGTAGGCCACATTCGCAGGCGACTCTTGCCGTTCTTTGTATCTCAGACAGCTCAAACGAATTTTAACACTCTTGTTGAGTTAGATGACTTGTGTTCTCGATTGGAAGAGTCTAGGCGTTTCACTGAGGGTTATACATCCCCTTGCAGTAAAAATAATGTTTCTTGTGTGTCATGTAAAACGGTGACATCGACTAAAAATGTTTCTTCTCTAGGCATTACATCAAAGACTGTTTGTTGGAATTGTCTTCGTCCTGGGCATCGGCACAAGGACTGTCGGTCAAAAAGGAATCGATTTTGCTATGGTTGTGTAAAGAAGGATGTGGTAATGGCATCGTGCTCACGGTGTTCAAAAAACGAGGCAATGGATGGTCAAGAAAGGGACAATGTATCATCCAAAGCAGGTCCGTCCCATTAAGATCTTGTAGGCCCACCGTTGACGAGTGGAATGTTTGGTTGGACAGAGTAAGAACGTTCTACACCTCTTCATCTCGTAAGAACATTGCGCCTGTTTTTGTTTCACGACCTAACGACAATCGCCCTTACATAAATATTTCAATATTAGGCCATACAGTTCTGGCATTATTAGATTCGGGTGCTAATCAGTCCATTATTGGTGCTGCTGGAGTTTTGTTGTTAGATAAATTGAGAATTCCTATTCATAGGAGTAGTAATTTACTAGTGACCACTGCTGATGGTTCAGTACAGAATGTGCTTGGTTCTGTTGATATTTCTGTGTGTGTAAATAATCGTTGTAAATCTTCAAATTTTTTGGTTATTCCCTCAGTTAAGCATTCGTTCATATTAGGTATAGACTTTTGTAAACTATTTAAGTTGCCAGTTCATTTTCGGAGTTCATCTTGGAACAGTTCGGTCGAGGTAGTTAATGTTATTCAGAATAAGTCGCAGTTGAATGCAAGACAACAATATGACTTGGACAGAGTAGTAAAATTGTTTAAATCTTTATCATCTGATAAATTAGGTAGAACTGAGTTGGTTTCTCATTTTATTGATACTGGCGAGGCCAGACCTGTTAAACAAAGACAATATCAGCTGTCACCGGCGATGCAAAAACATTTGCACCAGGAAGTCGATAAAATGTTAACATTGGGTGTAATTCAGCCTTCTAATTCTCCATGGTGTAGTCCCATGTTGTTAGTAAAAAAGGCCACGGGTGAATTAAGAGCTTGTTTTGATGGGCGCAAATTAAATGAACTAACAGTAAAGGACTCATATCCTCTTCCGTATATAGACTCTATTTTGAATAAATTACGGGATTCTAAGTATTTGTCGTCCATTGATTTGAGGCATGCCTTTTGGCAAATACCATTGGAAAATTCCTCTCGCCCAAAGACTGCATTTTGTGTTCCTGGTCGAGGATTATTCGAATTCACCGTGATGCCCTTTGGTTTGTCCAACTCACCTCAAACAATGCAAAGATTTATGGATAACATATTAGGTCCTACGTTGGAACCCTATGTTTTTGTTTATCTACGTTTGAATTGCATGTGAAAGTTCTCCAGGAAGTGTATTCTCGTCTTAAGAAGACAAATTTAACAGTTAACTTCGACAAATGTGAATTTTGTCTCTCGTCTTTATCATTTTTGGGTTTTGTTGTTGATGAACACGGGTTGCGTACCAACCCTGATAAAGTAGCAGCCATTGCAAATTTTCCTGTCCCTCAGACTGCCACACAGATTAAGCGATTGATTGGTTTAATTTCATGGTATCGTCGTTTTTTTAAGGATTTTGCTGCCATGTCTACACCTATTTTAGATTTAATTAAGGGCAAACGAAAATCTCAGGCTATCGTTTGGAATGAGTCAGCTGATAAAGCATTCACCGAAATTAAACAAAGGCTCACTTCGGCACCCATTCTCGCCAGTCCCGATTTTAGTAAACCATTTGTAATTCAAACTGATGCTTCTGACACTGGCTTAGGCGCCGTGTTGTATCAAGAAGTTGATGGTATCGAACATCCGATAGCCTATGCTAGTAAAACGTTAAGTAGAACACAACGTAATTATTCGGTGACTGAGAAGGAGTGCTTAGGTGTTGAGAAGTTTCGACCGTATGTTGAAGGCACGAAATTTAAGGTTATAACTGATCATTATTCTCTTTTGTGGCTAAATACCTTAAAGGACCCGGCAGGTAAATTGGCACGATGGGCAGTGAGACTTAGTCAATTCGATTTTGATCTAGAGCACCGAAAAGGCTCTCTTAATGTGGTGGCTGATGCATTGTCAAGGGATATCTCATTCTTAAAAACGGAGGAGTTAATTCCGGATTCTTGGTATCTAAAAATGATAAAGCGTGTTTCCTCCACACCTGACAAATACCCTTTATTTCGTGTGGAAAACAATTGTCTATACAAGCATGTCGCGGTTAAACATGATGTTTTAACGAATGTGAACGTCTGGAAGTTGGTCGTGCCTCGAGCGAACCAATCTAATGTTCTCCAGGAACTTCATGACAGCCCCTTAGCCGCACATTTGGGTGCAGCAAAGACTTTTGCACGTATTTCTGAGCATTATTACTGGCCACGTATGAGGCAAGATGTTATTAAGTATGTTAGAAAGTGTGCTGCTTGTGCAGCGAGCAAAAGTTCTACGCAGGCCCGTCCTGGATTCATGGGATCATACAAAAACATTAACTTTCCCTTTCAACTTATTTCGATCGATTTTCTTGGGCCTCTTCCTCGTTCTAAATCAGGAAATCAATATATTCTGGTGATAGTAGATTGGTTTACGAAATATGTGTTGTTGCAACCTTTAGCTCGCGCTACGACTAAAGCCGTTAGGAAAGTTTTAGAAAACCAGGTTTTTCTTGTGTTTGGAGTGCCACAAATAATAATTTGTGACAATGGTAGTCAGTTTATCAGCAAGGATTTTAGAAATTTAGCTGAGCAGTATGGCGTTCAAAAAATTTGGTATAATGCGAAATATCATGCGCAGGTCAATCCTTGTGAGCGCGTGAATCGTGTCATAGTGGCGGCATTAAGTTCTTATATCCATGATAATCATCGCACGTGGGATGAAAACATTTTTAAAATCGCACAGGCATTTCGCACTGCAAAACACGATGCTACAGGGTTGACCCCTGCATTTTTGAATTTTGGACGAAATATTCCTATTTCTGGAGATTATTATGGCTCAGTTAATAATAATCGGGATAACGTTCCGCTGGTTGCTGATGAACAACGCTACATTGAGCATTTAAAAGGTTTGCCTGATGTGTATGAAGATGTTCGTCAACGTTTGTTCCAAGCTTACGAACGAAATGCGAGACAGTACAATTTGAGAAAGCGCGCCCTGACATTTTCAGTGGGTGATAAGGTTTGGAAGAAAAACTATGTGCTTTCAAACGCGGCTTCTCATTTTTCAGTTGGCTCCAAAATACATTCCTTGCACTGTGATTAAAGTTTGTTCTTCACTGGTTTATGAGCTACGTAATGCAGACGGTCAGAACATAGGAAGATGGCATGTTAAAGACCTTAAGGCTGACCTCTCTTCAGAAGAGGATGTTTAAAAATTGACTGCAAGGTCGGGAATCAAGTTTTTGAGTAATCGAGTTGTGCAAGTTTTGTCTTGGATTTGTGGCATTCTGTAAATTGCCAGTTAAATGATTATATTGCGGGAGAGATTATTTAGGTCTTGTTTTGTGGTACAGAATCTCACCAGACCTTGCGTTGGCGGGGCAAGGTCATACTTTCGCCAGTTTTTGGTAGAAGGGGCACCCTTTGGATTAGTAGATTAGCGAGGGAGTGCACGGCAGGGTGGCGCTCATCCCATGTCGCGGGGTAGGAGCGATAAGGATGGTTAACGGGGGCTCGATCGGCCTGCCGCCTGTTGACCAGGCAGTTTTTGTATTTTGTATTAAAAATCAAGGAAATCTCTTCCTTGATTCTTAATACATGAACCTTTCAGAGTCATTTCTTTGTTTTAGTTAATTTTGGCCGTTTCATACTGAACATGTCATTTGGACATGGTTTCAAGGGCGTTCGTGGGACGGAGTCCCAGTGCGTTCTTCCTTCTTTGAGGGGAATTAGAACTAGTTAACCTATAGTTTTTGGTAGTTGATGTTTTCCATGTTGTGTTCATGTTTCGCAGCTGATTTCTTCTGTCTTTGCCTTGGAACTCTCAGTCCTCACCAAGTGAGTCTCGTGTGATTTCAATTTGCAATTTAACCGTTCTTTGGAAAAATTTGAATTCTTCAAATTTTTCTAACGAAGGGATTGTGGTGTGTAACGAAATTAATTTCTTTCCGGCACCGGCGTTTTAACTACACATTATCTAGTATTAAAATTAGATTTGAAGGTTTATCATAGGCAACTTGATGCACGTCAAATCTAATGAAGGAGTGACGGAGAGGAGAAATGAGACGGGAGTTGGAGGAAGAAAAACGTGACCGGTCGGCTTTTGCCTGTCCAGGTTCCGTGGAGACGGTGGTGTCGTCCATTTTGTGCTGTACTGTGTTGATGTCGTAGTTGGTATTGTATAAGTAACTGAAATTATTAGATTGCGAGATTTGATCGACGTAAAGGCTCGATAGTATATTAGAGATTTCATAAGTCGGTGGAATAACGACGTAATTTGATTGACGGCGATTTAGTACCCCACGTGTCATTAGGTGCAGGTTATGTAAGTAATCGCGGATGGAGTGCTCATCCGGATATTTGGCGCTGAATTAAGGCGTAGCGTAATTTAGTATTTGAGGTGCATGACCCTGCACGTGTTAAGTTAAAAGGCTACGAGGTGTACTGAGAGACCGGCATTTTTCGTTTGGAACGTACGTTAAATTCACGCGCAATAATTCCAGTTACGATGCATGTTTTTGTTAGTCATCATTTTTTAATCATATTCTAAGCATGTTTCCTTCTTGTTAATTCTTAACCTACTTTTTTTGCGCGAGCTCAACTTTAGTAAATAGTAAACTCATTAGTCGTCAGTTTTAGTAAATTCAATTAAAATTCCCTGTTTTTTGTAACTTTAAATTTGCGCTTTTATTACTTTTTGTAAAATTACTGTATGAGCATAGTTGAACAGTGACTTAGCCGTTTGAATATTTGCATGAACCGCACCGGCATCCGAGAAGAGGCAGAAGAATCTGGCCAACGGGGGAGAGGAATTGGGAAGCAGGCCATCAACTGAATGGGACGTTCCCCGCAGCAGCTCTCAGCTCACACCACACCGAGTTTGAAGGCGTAGTAAGCGGAAGTCGAAAACACTCCCAGGCGAAACAACCCTTCCAACCTCACCGTGCACGCGGAAGCCAGAGGCCTGCCAGGACGAGCCGGGATCATCACGCTTTGCACTTGAGAAGCTGAGCAATTATACAGTAATTCCAGACAATTAAATTTCGTGATATTCAATTTCTATCTTTTCTTTTCCCTCTCACATCGAGTCTAAACGAACAACAGCAAGAAGCTCTATTTTATGTTCCTTTGTGTATGTACTTCTGCGATACCCTCATCGCTGGCGCCCACAAAATATTCAAAAAACGAACCACGCCCACCGTATCAATCTGAGCAGCCTACGGCAAATTTTTGACACGAAAAAGGTGTTACACCATTTACTGTACATGGATGACATAAAGATATACGCCTCAGACGCTAATCAGATGAGAGCGCTTCTACATATAACGGAAGAATTCACAAATGACACACAAATGGCATTTGGTATGAGTAAATGCAAGATACTTCACATACAAAAGGGTAAATGTATTACTACCAAAGACTCCCAAACATTAAACAGGGATATCATTGAGAGCATGGAAACCGATGATGTATATAAATATTTGGGATTTGACCAAAATGTTCAAATAAGTCACAGTACAATCAAACAAAAACTGAAAAGCAAATACACAAACAGACTCAACCTTATTCTGAAAACTAGACTAAACTCGGGGAACCTATTCAGAGCTATTAATACATATGCAATACCGACCTTAACCTACTCCTTCGGAATCATTAAATGGACCAACACCGACCTTGAGGAACTGGATAGGCTTAATAGAACAAAACTGACCTACTACAGAAAGCATCATCCAAAGGCATGTCTACAGCGTATAACAATGCCGAGAGCGGAAGGAGGAAGAGGTCTAATTAACATAAAAGATCTACATAATAACCAAATAAAATATCAAAAGCTGATACAAAATATACGCCACTGAACTTAAGTAGGGAACCAGACACTCAGCAGCCACAACCTGATACTAGTCATGATAATGCAACAGCATGGTTACAAAAACCTCTACATGGGAGACACCCAAACATCATGCAAGATAACAGAATCAGCAAAGACCTGTCATACGCGTGGCTAGTAAAGGGTCAACTAATTTCCGAAACGGAAGGGTTTATAACAGCAATACAGGATGGAGTAATCGCGACACGAAACTACAGAAAACACATTATAAAAGAACAAATGGACACAGATAAATGTAGAAAATGCTGCGTTGTTCCCGAAACAATAGAACATATCACTGGTGGATGTAAGCTTCTGGCTGGCACCGAGTACCTTGATAGACACAATGCTGCTGCGAAAATAATACATCAGGAATTAGCACTCCAGCACGAACTAATAGATGTGCGTGTCCCCTACTATAAATATAGCCCGCATGCGGTCCTGGAAAATAACAACATTATACTGTACTGCGACCGAACTATATTGACACATCGGACAATCCCTGAAAATAGACCGGACATTGTATTAAGACACAAAACAAACAAAACAACAAAACTAATCGACATCGCAGTACCTAATGACAACAACTTAGTACGAAAAGAACAGGAAAAAATGGAGAAATATCAAGGTCCATGTATAGAAATTAAAGATCTTTGGCAACAGCAAAAGTTGAAGTAATACCCATTGTGATCTCAGCGACTGGCATAACATCAAATACGCTTGTAAGGTATTTGGACGCCATAAACTTACCACCTTACATGCACACACAGATGCAAAAAGCTATAATCCTGCAAACCGCCTCGATAGTTCGGAAATTCCTACATTCAGATTAAGAAAAAAAATCCACATACACACACAATACTTTAGTAGGTGACTTGGCAAATACCCGTCACAAACTAAAATACCCCGCAATAAAGCGTGAATCTCTAAATAATAATAATAATAATAACATAGAAGAACTTGGCTTGTCCAAGCAGCTAACGTTTGGATTCCTGCGAGCAGCTGGACTAAAGTCAGAAACTGAGGGCTTCATCATAGCTTGTCAAGACGGTGTACATAACACCCTGGTCTACCGTAGCCGCATTATGGGTGTACGGATATACGCTGTAGGGCGTGTCACGGGGCGCCGGAGACAATAATGCATCTGCTATCTTCATGCAGAGCATATGCGTCTTCGGCCTACATCCATAGACATAACGCGGCGCTACGAGTGCTATATTACCACCTCAGGCACTCGTACGGTATCGACGAAACACCAGTGCTGCCATATGCCCCGAATGATATTGAGTCCGTAGTGGAGAATGAGAGGTGCCGAATATATTGGAACTTCTCATTCCCAACGCTCAGGCAAATACGAGCAAACAAGCCTGACGTAGTCCTCCTCGACCACCATCTAAAAACGATGTTTGTCATCGAATTCTCTGCACCAGCAGAGACAAACATCGTTTTAAAAGAGGAGGAAAAACGGACGAAATATCAGGATCTTTTGTACGACATGAGCAGACTCTACCCAGGCCACACTGTTAAGTTGGTGGTATTAATCGTCGGTGCTCTAGGCGGCATCAATGGCTCAATGCTGAACAACCTTAAGGCCATACCAGCATGTCACGACACCGCACACTCCCTTATCGGAGGGATGCAGAAGGCCGTGATACTAGGTTCACTACGTCTACTGAGATCACACACCGTTAGGCACCACTAGTTACCCCACTTCCAGGCTTGGAGGAGGTAACTAGGGGATATATTTGGCACCCTCTCCACATAAAATCAGAGGCATGTGGGTGTAGAGGGTGACCATTCAATTAAAAAATAATAATAATAATAATAATAATGTTTATTGCCCAACAGGAAACAAATTCCCAATTACAAGACAATTTAGTATAAACAAAAAAGTTTTAAAACTATAAACTAAAAATAATAACATTTTACTTTGTAATTAACAAAATTCTAATAAGGATGTCAATGGTTGAAAAAATACGTCACAAGTTGGTGGAAGTTGATTAAACGAATAGCAGATCACATTGATAGGCGATTTTAATTCAAAATTGGTTTTATTATACTTTATATTGAATGTGGTCTTGTATCTACTATTGAAAGTTGGAATATGCAAGCCAACTAGCTGTAAAATATCAGGGCTATCAATTCGGTCATGAAGAAGCTTGTGTAAGAACGTGATGCCTAGTCTGTGACGTCGGCATTCCAGAGATTTGACACTAAATTTGTCTAGCAATAGTGAATGATCACAGCCTCTGTCAGGGTAAAGTCCCTCAACTTTAAAGTGCAAAAACCTCAGGAACTTACGTTGAACACTTTCTACTAGGTTAATCTGAAGTTGAGTTTGTGGATACCAAATTAAAGATGCATATTCCAACTTTGAACGGGCATAAACATTAAATAGAGATTTCAAAGCATTCGGATTCCGCAAATTTGCAGAATTACGATGTATAAATCCTAATGCTTTAAAGGAACTCTTAACAAGTGTTTGAACGTGAGGATTAAATGTAAAATTGTCATCAAACCAAATCCCTAAATCTTTGAAGACTGTGACTTGCTTAATAGAAATATTGCTAACTATATAATTAAATGAGATTGGTTTAGATTTTTTGCTATTCAAATAAGATTATTAATATGTTACCGGCGTTTTACCGGAAACGCCGCAACTATGATTATTTCGGCGATTTATATAGTTTAATTTTATTTCGCGATAACAACGGACCCCATATAATTTTTATTAATTATTTTAAATTCACTTTCATAATCATTTATTATGAAA
Source organism: Philonthus cognatus (assembly GCA_932526585.2). NCBI lineage: Eukaryota > Metazoa > Arthropoda > Insecta > Coleoptera > Staphylinidae > Philonthus > Philonthus cognatus. The sequence goes on along the minus strand of OW052243.1, from coordinate 79,524,262 downwards.
TGAACTAAGTTCGTCTATATACATTGATCGTTCGGGTTTTGTAAATATTATTTGTAATTATAGGATTAGTTTTTTTTATTTTATTTTTAGTTTATTAGGTTTTAGAATTTTTGATTTCATGGCCTTACGCGGCACAAATCTCTTTAGGGTCGTAAAACGCAAAATTCCAAGTAGCGGCCCTAAGCCGGGGAAATTTTCACCATTACGGCAGTTCGTGACCAAAACAATAGCAAGACAGATTTGGTCACGAAATGCTCACCGTCGAGTACCGCCCTCCGGATTAGGGAGAGACGGTATTTACTGCCCGGCTACTTGGAATTTGCATAAAGGGAAATACCGACAATTCAACTAGCAATTCGGGTTGGATGATCCGCATGCGCCAGGGCGCGCAAAATGATTGAACGCAATAGACTTGCGCATGTCACCCCTAACCGCTGGACCAATCAGAGGCAAGAGCCTTAACCACTTCCATCTCTCACATTCCGCCTAGCGACGATCATGGGAAGGGAGAGGGTGGTTATCGAAACTGATGGTTCAGGGGAAGGACAAAAATCGGTATCAGTCTTCTGAAACGTGCGGTTATCCGAAATCCGAGTGTTGTCATAATATTATTTTTGTTTTTTTTGTTTTAAATAAAACAAACAACGTAGTAGTCGCGTCGCGTAAGGTGATAGTTTTTTTTTGTATTATTTGTATATATATTTCTGTAATTGTCTACTTTTGTTTATTTTAATAAACACAATTGTGAATATCTTTGAAATCGTACTCGTTCATTTAACGAACCATCTGAGTTCCCATAACCTTACGAAATATATATACACAGTGAGTTGTTCCGAGAAAATGCTGTTCCAGGACCTGACGATGACAGGGTGAGTTATCCTGTATTTTATTTGGGTTTTAAAAGTGACTGTGTGGTATCTCTGCCTACGAGCTGCTAGGTAATCGAAGGTGATCCGATTTTGAGAACAAGGTCAATAATTCAATAAATTTTTCGAAATCGGGGTGATTGTCTTGTATAAGAGGTGTTTACACTTTAATAAATAAGAAAGATCATTTATAAAAAGGTTGAAAAGTAAGGCACCCATAATAGAGCCTTGGGGTACACCTGAACTTGGAAAGTATGAGTTCGATTTAAAATTACTTATTGCGACATACGATTCACGATCTGTAAGATAAGATGCTATAAGCGAGGTTGAATTGTCACAAAAACCAAAGTCAAATTAGTTACTGTAGAACGTTTTGGAATAAAGCCATGCTGTTGAGAAGATAGGTAATAAAGGATAAATCAAAAATAACAATTAGTTTGATTTACTATTTTATATAGATAAATCAAAAATAATACTTTGTCTAACTATTTTAAATAGACAATTCAAAAATAGCACTTGGTTTGCTTCAATATTTTTAAGGCTGGGAATTTTTGAAAAAATCAGAATATTCATTCAAATATATATTCAAATATTCGAATTATTTGAGTATTCTAATTATTCGAATATTCTGATTATTCAAATATTTGGATATTCAAATATTCGAATATTCAAATATTTGAACATTCGATCATTTGAATATTTAAATTAAATTATATTTCTCTGTTTCTAAAGTTTAGAATTTTAAGGAATGTCAGCAGTTGTTTTTGATGATAAAAGTCAAAGGATAAAACACGGTTCTTAATAAATAAATTAATAAATTATTTATTTATTTATTAAAAACCGTATTTTATCCTTTGACTTTTATCTTTTACTTTTATCTTTTGACTTTTATCTTTTACTTTTATCTTTTACATTGTGTGCAGCGTTTATTTATGTTTGTGCATGCTTATTTATTAACTTATTTTAAAACAGTATTTTTAACTTTCATGTCATGTTAATTTATTTATTTATTAAGAACCATATTTTTATCCTTTGACTTTTGTCTTTTGGCTTTTATCTTTTACATTGTGCGCAGCGTTGATTAATGTTTATTTATTAACTTATTTTAAAACAGTATTTATATCCTTTCACCTTTGCATATAGCTATTTATTATTATATTAGTTTTATTATTATTAGATGATTATTATTACTATACTATATTTATTACTGACGTGTGTAAAACAATTGTTAAAGCACTAATAAAGGAAAGAAAAATATGGTGATGTGTCCATCATAAATAGCACTTTCTCTGTCATTTGAACAATTGACAATCGACATACTAAATTTATTCTACTTTAACCGATTGGTTAAAGATTTCACTTGAAGTCCGTGTTTTCTACGCGTGGCTATGCGACCTATCCAAATTCTTCAGGCTATTCTAAACTCGAAATTTTACTTCATGCTTTGTCTGGGAGTGAAAAACATTCATTTCAGCATTAAGACATTTGATAATTGACATAATAATTAGATACTTTTTTGATTGGTGGAGAAAGTTTTATAACGTCAAAACAGAATGTTGATTTTTATACAAGCTAAAGAGCAAGCAGTCGGTTTTTATGTCAGAAGTCAAACGCAAGCCACAGTCGATCAAGGGACTTAACGTCAAAATGCCATAATAGTGAAAATACAGTCGACTACGAAACTTACAGTAAAAATGTTGCAATAGTCATTGATTGATGAAATACTATCACAGTCATAAGACTAAGTGGTCAAAAAACAATTGACACAGTGATTTAATGTGAAAATGTTGGCATAGTCATTATTTAATAAAATACTATCACACTCAAAAGACTGTGGTCAAAAAACAATTGACACTGATTTAATGTCCTAATGTCAAAATAATCAAGCTCATTAAATTTTGTCAAAATATCATGACATTTCTTTCATTAAGGTTAGCGGGTTTGAAATTAATTGTAATAAACTTCACAACTTGTTATCTAAACTAACCTAGAATAATAAATGAAAAAATGTGTGCTAAAATGTCATAGTTGGCCAAAATTGCTGTCCCACGTTGAAAATATCAAATTACACCAAAGATAAAAATGACTATTTTATTCACATAAATTGTTTTTAGCATAATTTAATATTCTTAACAAGGAATGACAATGTATGTCAATAATAAGAAGTTATATTAAAAACGTCAATTTGTGTAAAAAAAATAAATTTGTGTTATTAATGGCAAATTATCTCACTATAATAAAGATATAAATAACAATAACAACTGAAAATTCATACATCATGACTAAAACATGCGTACTTAAATTAATAAACTTTAATTGTATGGGTAATTACCTTATTTAAATTAATTAAGCCAGCATAAAACAAATATATACGTCAATTTAATCTAAGAGTGGAAAACCCTTGTTAAAAAACTCTTAAAACCTTTAATGACAATACCGAATTCTCACAAAAAAAATGAACAAGATAATTAACGAAACTCGTAAATATTATGAAAATAACTACTGTTTGTCTGTTTTCCATTTTCTTTACGAAATCAGTGTTGTCATTAAAGGTTCTAATAGTTGTCGGACAAGTGTTTTCCACTCCTAGGTTAAGCAGAAGTGAAATTACCAAGTTTAGAAGAGCCTGAAAATTTGTATTTGCCGGGCGAAGCGAAGCGAGCCTGGCAAATCCAAATTTTCAGGCTTTTATAAACTCGAAATTTTACTTCATGCGCCACCCGTATAAAACAATGGTTTCAAGTGAAGTTTAAAATATACTATTAAAGTTGAAAATTGGTTAAATTTAAGCGTTTAATTATGCATTTAAAACCATGTTCATATATTTAAATTAATCAAGTATTTAAATGTTTGTTCAGAAACATATTTAAATATCCGAATATTCAAACGCTTCAAACATCATGTCAATGTTAAAAGGGGGTAGATGACAGTGGTATAGGTGCACTCAATCTAAATACAGTCAAAAAAAAGCAAATATATCAAAACTATGTAAACAATATCTGGTACAACGCAAGAATTGTGAAAAATTTGAAATATTCTTAAGAATATTAGAAACCTACTTGGCTTAGAAACAATAGACATAGGTTAGGATACATATGATAGACGATACTAAGGTTTGTTTAAAAGACAGTTGCATATTTTAGATGCACCCAGCCTATCCTAACCTGAACAAATCTTTCCGACAAATACTCGGATTACCATTTTATGAAGTTATAACCCAACTCCACTTTACCTAACACAACCGAATCACGAAGTATCATCCAACCTAACCTAACTTCACAACTTATCAGCTAACCTAACTTAAATAACAACTATTGCATCTAACCTAAATTGTGGAGTTGGGTTAAATTACCACTTCACAACTTGTCATCTAACCTAATTTAATTAAAAACTTTCAATATATCAATTATTTTCACGCGAAACGTCAAAAATATACAATTTCTTGCTGTTCAAAGGGGGCAAGTGCTCCTCTGCCCCTACTTGGCTACGCCCATGGTTGACATTATTATTCATATTTAATAAACTCATTAAAATTCATACATCATCACTAAAACATGTGTACTTAAATGAATAAACTTTAATTATCAATAATTACTGATAACTTAATAACATTCCACTCAGCATCCGTAATCGTGTGAATTTTTCAGATTGCAAGACACTCTCCGTAATTGACAGTAATTTTTAAAGGACGTTGCATAAATAAAATTGGACTGATTGCGGCCGTTAAGTCCCAATTGGGAAAATGAATAGTAAGTGGCACAGTCTCAATCTTAGATAATTTAGCAGAGATTCATAGAGAATTTAGCAGAGTAGACAGACAGGATATGCACATCAATTTCTTGGTGTGCATAATTTAAGCGATGGGAATTCTTTGTATTAAATCAGTGAAACAATACCAAGTATTTTAATGAATAGTTTATAATTACATATTTAGAACATTGCCATCAATATAATTGAATGTTATGACTGACAAAGAGTTATAAATAAATCTCATCATTGATTTCTACTTTTATCTGTATGAATTGACCTATCCCTGAGATTAATCAACTGGATCTAAATATAAAATTAATTACACACACATAAATATCTGGTCGAATCGCACAATGTCAAATGCTCGGAGTGTATTTCGAATTACAGCACAATGTAACCGAACTATGTGCAGTAATATTACTTCCTTGTTGATTAAAGGGGGAATTCCTCGGTTTATTTCTGGATACCTAAGGAGGTTGTTTTGTTTAACTGATTAAGAAATGCGGAGGGTCAGATGTATTGACGTCTACTTGGTGCCGTAAACAAGCTGTGTCAACCGGGAATTATAGTCGTGTTTGCTCGCTTGATGGAAATGTGTGCATAGTTCATAGCTATTCTCAGTTTTCTTGGAAAGCTACAATGTTCGATTATTTTCTTATTTAAACGAATCGATTATTTTTATTCGAATGATCCCATCATTAATAATAATATTTTCTCTTTTATAAACAAATAAAATTCTTAAAAAAACTATTAATTATTCTCTAAAGAGTGTTTTTCAATCCCAGATTAAGTATGAAGTAAACTTTCGAGTTAAGCAAAGCCTGAAACTCACAAAACGCTGATTTATAGTCAAGTTAAAAATACACTGACCATTTAATAATATTCAAATATAAATTTTGATAATGTTTAATTATTAACCAATGTTAATTGATTACATTGGTTAATAATTAAACTATAAGGATATTTAGTAAGGTTTGACATACTTTTTAACACTAAATAATTCAAATAGTTTACTTATATAAATATTTGACTATTTTGTCAATTCTAATTCACAGCCTTAATTTATAATAAACTTTAAGGCACTGCCAACTCTAACTTACTCCAATTTAATAATTCCAGGAGTAAAAATAACAGTAATTTAATAAAATAAAACACCTTAACTTTGTTCGTATAACATACAATTTTTTTAGGTATGACTGTAGTTTTTATTATACAATACAATTATACAGGGATTTTTTCTTTTAGGTAAACATGCATAAGCAACGACCCTAGACAAATTTTTCACGGGGCTTTTCTAAACTCGAAATTTTACTTCATGCTTAGTCTGGGGGTGGAAAACACACGTTTAAAGCTTCAACTTGAACTTAAAAAAAAACAGGGAATATCTCAAGATTTTCAGAAAATAGGCTGAATTTGGAATACGTATACTTTAAAGAAAAACTCCCTGTATAATGTAAATACATATTTAAGGAAGGTGCGAAAAGTAGAAATTAATATTTAAAACATGTTAACAATTTTATTTATTTACAATTTATTAAATTTTCTCCTCTTTGCATTTTATTTTATTTAAGAGATTTTGCTCTTAAAATCTTTTTTATTGTTAAAAATTTAATATTAGTAATTTAGAGGTTATGATAGACTCAAAAACTTAACAAAATACAACGTCATTGTTTTCTCTCGCACCAAAGGGGAAGGGGTAGGGGAAACATGGAAAGATACAATTCTGTCATACCTTGTAACACATATGTGTTCATATGTGTTATATCATCAACGTATTTTGGGCTAAAACATTATCATTTTTGAAAAATATAATTTTCAATAGGTTTATTTGAATTTTTTTTTTCGACAAAAATATTGAACGAAAAACAAAATATTGGGCGTTACTAGATTCAGAAAAATAATGTCTAATGTAATAAAATTAAAAAATCATAGGCAGTCATTTAAACAGTTTAATTGGCTATTATTTGACAATGACGTTATTATTAAAAAAAAAATCAATATTGATGTCATTTATTAGTAATTAAACGACCATTGATTTTAATAAAATCGGTCAATAAATAACACCCGGTACATTATTTTTAAATTATTGGCAATTTTTAGTGATTATTATTAAAACAATGAGAATTTTTTATAATTTTTATTAGACTTTTTTAATTTTGTTTAGAGTATAAACATTTTATTACAATTTTTGAAAATGACATTTTTGAATATTTTAATATGCGACCATAGAATTCCATAAAATTCTACGCACTTTAAGTGCAAGACGTAAACATGTTTCATATTAAGTAATTAAACGAAATGAGTAAAATTGCACTCCATTACTATGAATATTTCCTGTTGATATTCCGCACCTATGATTAATAACGGATAATAAGCTGGAGCCGTGTGAGGCATTCCCAGAAGGGCAGCAAAAATCCAGTTTAATCGTCATGAATGCGAAGCCCGGGGAAGAGGAAGTAGACGGCATCAGAGCAAATGAACCTGACGGGTAAACTAAAAAAAAAAGCTTAATACAGAAAACCGGTCTTCGGGCTAGACATGAAGATGTTAGGCATGCGTTGTCTGCATAACACTCGATGGGTCAATAAAAGCTAATTGGATGATAAGGAGCAGGTGACTGGATGCTTTCGAACTTATATAATATTAAGAAAATTTATAGTTTGTGTTATTTTATATATTTATGTAAATTTACAAGGATATAAATCACATTTAACTTGTTGTGGAATTTTAGCTCATAAATAAAATCTATTTGTAATATAAACTATTGAGTTACAAATTGTAGTTAATTAAATTATTATAAACAATAAATTTATAGTTCAATAGTTACTCTAAACAAATGCAAAAACTACTATTTTGTGAATGTTTGATTAATTGTTAGTGCACATTCTTAATATTTATATGATTATATTTTGGCATTTTTACCACTATTCCAATATTTTGACATTTCCGATCAATTTGTGTATGATTCTATGGGTAACTATAACATTAAGGTTTACTCTCGTTATTTTTAGGAAGTCGAGAATCCTAAAAGGCATTTGTAAAACCAATTTTTGGAGTGGGGTTTCTCAGACCTCACATGTCTGAGCATGTAAAATAATTCCACCTGTCAAATGCCGGGTCAATCACTTTTACCCATAAAACAACAATATTACGATAAAATTAAGTACGATAAAGTGTTTAAATTGTTATATTGGATTATACTGGGTCTAAAAAGTGCTACATCATGTAGGTCCCTATTTCCATCAAACAACTTATTAATTGTTACCGGAATTTATATAATAGAGTGCCTTGTGTTTCTATGGAAACAGAAGCACCTTTTTTTAGACTGAACATTCATATTTACAATACACTACATAAAGGTAACCTTAACTACCCTATACATCGATATTCACTTAGCGAAAAAGGCGTGAATTACACATGCATAAAATTATTTAATAAATTGCCAGCAAACCTGAAAAATGAGCGGTGTTTGAAAACCTACAAATCTAAAATATATAATCTTGTAGGAGATATTGTACCCTATTACTCTAAATGAGTTCTTAGAACTTAATCTAAATTATTTACATTTGCCTATTATTTAAGCATGTTTTTTCTTAGGTGACGCATATTTTTATATTAAGTATTTATGTATATTTTGTATGTTTATATTTATATTGATAAATTATTTATATTGATAAATTATCGGTAAACCGGTTTTGACTCATAAATTTACCCAATGTCAGGTAATCGAAAGTCGGTAAATTTTCAATACCTAACAAAATCCTCATGTCTGCACCAGTAAATCATAAAAAGGACCTCACTTACCGAACAATTTATCGATGATAACAAAGAAGACGCGATATGGCTCCATTGGTTTACCTGGTCATGACGTTATAGACCATGTGAATCCACATAAACATTGCCAGGGTGAATGCGGTCAGCATAAGGAATACATAAATAACTAAAAATCGCAATGATTATTCTAAAAACATTAATAGAGTTTTTTTCTTACACAGCACCCATTCGGACTCCATTTCTTAATCTTTACTTTGTAGAGGGAAAAAACGCGTGGAGGTTGAAGGTCACATAAAGTAGTACCAAACAAAAGAATGTTCCTTTCTTACTTCATTATGGAATTGTACAAGAAAGGTTTATCTTTGAAATTATTTTTAAAACTGTTTAATTGTTAAAGGATGGTTTTGAAGCCAGAAATATGGAACTTTGTGTAAAATACCAACATCCAAAACTTAGGACTTTATTTTTTTTGCTTCGCAGAGGGGGAAAAAAACGAGTGGAGGTTGAAGGTCAAATAAAGTGCTAGTGCTACCAAACAAAATAATGCTTTTTACTTCATTAGAGAATTGTACAACAAGAGATGTTTATCTTTAAAATTATTTTTGAAAATTGTTTGAAAGTTGAAGAATGGTGTTGAAGCCAGAAATATGGATCTTTGAAGAAAATACCAACATCAATAAAATGCATACTTTACAAACAAAACCTGTTTTAACATTAGGCCCGTTCATCAAAATGTTCAGCAATCAACATGTTTGGATTTGTTTGTGATGCATCAAGGTACGTCGATGGGCGTAACACATATGAACACATATGTGTTACAAGGTATGACAGAATTGTATCTTTCCATGTTTTCCTACCCCTTTCCCTGCAGACCCAATGTCCTGCGAAAGAGAACAATGACGTTGTATTTGGTTACGTTTTTGAGTTTATCATAACCTCTTTTTCCGGTTTCGCTGTACTTTCATAGATAGATTTCTTAATATTAGAGTATTAAGTTTTTAAAAATTACAAAGGTTTTAAGAGCAAAATCTCTTAAATAAAATAAAATGCACAAAGGAGAAAATTAAATAAATTGTAAATAAATAAAATTATCAACATGTTTAAAAATAATAATTTCTGCTTTTCGTACCTTCTTTAAAAGTTTAATTTGAAACTTTAAACAAGTGTTTTTCACTCCCAGACTAAGCATGAAGTAAAATTTCGAGTTTAGAAAAGCCCCGAGACAAATTTTCTGGGCTTTTGTAAACTCGAAATTTTACTTCATGCGCCACGCGTATAAAACACTAAAAAATTGTGAAATTTATGAACATTCGAACTTCGCTTAAAATCTGTTTTATACGCATGGCGCATGAAGTAAAATTTCGAGTTTAGAAAAGCCCAGATTTTCACGGGGCTTTTCTAAACTCGAAATTTTACTTCATGCTTAGTCTGGGAGTGGACAACACTCGTTTAAAGCTTCGAATTAAAATTTTAAGAATTAAAATTCAGTTACTGTAATTATTTGTAATTATCTAAATCATGAAGTAAGCACATTTAAATTCAGCGCGCATTTGTGACGTAGGCGATCTCTACCCCCACTCCAAAATCTTCGATTCTGTCGATCCTTCTTACCGTATACTCGACCGTCCTTGAGGTGAAGGATGGTTTTGAAGCCAGATACAACTTTGTGTAAAATACCAACATGCAAAAATTAGGACTCCATTTTTTTTGCTTCGCAGAGGGGGAAAAAACGAGTGGAGGTTGAAGGTCAAATAAAGTGCTACCAAACAAAAGAATGCTTTTTACTTCATTAGAGAATTAATTGTACAACAGGAGATGTTTATCTTTAGAATTATTTTTGAAAATTGTCTAAAAGTTGAAGAATGGTTTTGAAGCCAGAAATATGTATCTTTTAGGAATATACCAACATCAAAAAAATGCATACTTTACAAACAAAACCTGTTTTAACATTAAAATGTTTAGCAATCAACATGTTTGGATTTGTTTGTGATGCATGTTGTACTTTAACTCGTCAATACCAATCAGTCTATTTTGTACGATTGCAAAAATCTCAAACACGTTTACGATCAGCAGTCCGGTCATCAGAGAATTCTTTATAAAACACTAACTTATTGTGAAGGTTTGAAGTTTAAAGATTCCGGATTTTTGGCGCCCAACAAAGGGCCGGTTATAAGGCATATATTTGTTGTAAAGATTTCAATTTAAGCTTAACAGATTTTTGGCCTATAATTATTTATCGGCTATTGATGTTTTGTTACACACATTTCAAACTTTTTTTTAATCAACCATTGATGCAATTTTTTAAAATTGACAAATGAAAAATTCATTTGAGACCTAAAAAAAGAATCAACGGAAAATATCCTTAATACATTTCCTGACTCTTCTGTTCGAAATTTGTATGTAGTGTCTCGTTGATTGTTGAGGCACTTACTTTTTGAAAATCCATTATCACTTTAATATAATAATAATTATTATAAAATAAAACACTTTAACTTTGTGTGTATAACACAATATTTTTTATTTTTGTGACTGCAGTTTCGGCAACTCAACTTGCCATTATCAAACGGAGTGATAATTTGATAATGGCAAGTTGAGTTGCCGAAACTGCAGTCGCAAAAATAAAAAATATTGTGTTATACAAACAAAGTTAAAGTGTTTTATTTTATTGAATTAACATTTATAACGAAGTAGAAGCCTCCACCGTTCATTCAATAATTATTATATTTCGTCACCTGAAGAAGCTACAGTGTAGCGAAACAATTGTAGTGAATTTAATAAAAAGTTAAAAATCATGAATAGTTGACTAATATTATTATATTAAAGTTGTATGTAGTGCTTATTTCATTTAACTAGGAAACAAATCAGAACACATTTGTGCTCATAACCTCAAAACTTTGAGGTTTTTTTTGGAAAAATCACTTAATTAATTGTACAGATAAACTTCACAGAGATGCAAATGTGTTCGTATTTCTTCAAATTTCTCGCCTACTTAAATAAAATGACCTATATTTACTATAGAGCTTAAATTAAGAACGTAATATTTTCTTCTTACATTTATTTCTAATAGATCATTCTAGAAATTTTACAATTTATGTGTCATTAATCATTCATTAACATTGAAATAATTCGGCGAACTTCTCATCAGTTTCCAATTTGGACAAGATGAGGAAACATTTATACAAACATTTTCATTTTATTTTTGTTTTATCATATCAATCGTTTGTTAAATGATAGAACGAAAAATGTACGACTTACTTTTAATTTGATTAGGGTTTTCTTTTGAACGCAGGACTAATTTAATAAACATTGGCTAGATAAATCACACATACACCAACTTTAAATACAGGGTGATTTGGAATATGTGTAAAAAAAATTAAACATCTTGTTCAATAAATAATTTTCATTATTTACAAAACTACAGCTGATTTAAAATGTGCAAAATAAATAATTGAGTCGTTTATGTACATGCGCATGAAGTAAAATTTCGAGTTTAGAAAAGCCCGGTAAAAATTTTCTACGCGGGGCTTTTCTAAACTCAAAATTTTACTTCATGCTTACTCTGGGAGTGGACAACACTCGTTCTTAGAAGTTTAAAATTGAAGGATTAGTGAGTTTATTACCATTTTACAAAGGCTATAGCTCAAAGGACCAATCATGGTTTTCGGAGACCGAAGGACTGCAGGGATTTAAAGTTTTTTTACAAGGAAACAACGAATGTCTGAAGGTTTACAGCATGGATAGGAAAGAAAACATCCAATTTTGAAAAAATATCGAAATTTGGTTGCTTTTAGTGCATTTTTAACTTCACTTAAATCAGTGTTATACACACGTTACGCATGAAGTAAAATTTCGAGTTTAGAAAAGCCCTGTGAAAATTTTCTGCGCGAGGTTTTTCTAAACTCGAAATTTTACTTCATGCTTAGTCTAGGAGTGGAAGACACTCGTTACTTTAAAATAATAATAACTAACCTTTATAATTTGAGGTTTTCATTCATAAACAAAAATTTGTGGTTAGGTATATTAAAAATAAATATTATATATATTTTGCATTTACTTAACCACAAATTGTTGTTAGTGACAGATAATCTCAAATTATGAAGATTATTATAGTCAACAATAAAAGTTGAGAAATGGAATTAGGGCACTTTCAAAATAAACGGCTCATTTACTTATTTAACCCATTAACAGCCGAGCAATCATAGAGATAAAAGTAAAAGTTGATTTTAGGTAAAATTCTGCACTTTTTTTTACGATATCTATGAATGACTTATTGTATTACTCACTGTGATTTTTTCTTTTACATATACATAATGTATATGCTTTCAAATTTCAGGCATTCGTCGATTTTATATAAAAACGTGCAATATGAAGTTTTGAAGGAGTGATTCCACTCCCAGACTAAGCATGAAGTAAAATTTCGAATTTAGAAAAGCCTCAAAATTTGAATTGGTCGCTCCGCAAAGCGCATAGAACACTGAAATATTGTGAAATTAGAAATCCACTTACATTATTTTTTTTTTAATGAGAATAATCGAAATATTTAAATAACAAAATATTTATATAGTTCTTCATACATTTTCAAGTCAGGTCAAATAATATATATCAAGTTACCTTATTTAGTACTTTAATTAACAAAAAATTAATAATACTGCAAGTATGCATAAATGGCGCTTAATGAGTTAATATAATTTAACAATTCAAACATAACGGAATAATAAAATAACGTAACACAAATAAAAATAAGCAAATTTCTGTTTCACATGAGATCATGAAACAAAGCCTGGCGCACGAAGTTAAACTTTTAGTTTAGGAAAGCCTGAAATTTTATTTCATGCTTAATCGCGTGGTGGAAACCTATGTTTAAATATAAAATAAAACAATAATAAATTACATTTTTTAAGATTTAATTAAACTAAGTTTGACAGATTTTGTTTGTAATATTCTTTCAAGATAAAAAAAACTTGTTATCCTGAAAAAATATTACACAAACAAAATCGGTCAAACTTGGATCTAATTAATCCTAAAAAATGCCAGTTATTACAACAGTTGTCTTTAATGAACGGGCACATTACCTTACCATTGTTTATTTTCTATGTTACTGTATAGCAAAAGATGCCTGATAAGGATTATTATTACATCTACATCTACACTAATCGCTGCCCCCTCTATTCTTCCTGCTTTCCCTCTCTTTCCCCAACTTCTCCAGCGTCCTTACCCCGGCCCTATCCTCTCTCATCCATTCCGTCACTCTTCTATTCCCTCTTATTCCCACCCAATGACTCCACGTATCCCTCCCCCGCTCACACATTACACACCTCCCATACTCTTCCCCCATCCACACCTTTCTTCCTCTCTCCTCTGACCCACACCTCACCCTCGCCAGCACCACCCTTTCCTCCCTACTCCATCCCCCCTCCACCAAATACCTCGGCATTCTCCTATACACCTGCCACCTCCCGTACCTATAGTTGTATTCACTCCTCTCTATACACCCCTGTCTTTCCTGTGCTTCCACCTCCTTCTGTTTCACCCACGTATCCACCTTTACCCCATTCCCCAGCCACTCCATCACCTTCGTCTCCGACAAACCCACCCTATCATACATTCTCCTTCTCTCGCACCTCCAAATACCCTCTCTCCCATTCACGCACGCCACCCACACCGCCTTCACCAATCTCTCTTCCTCCAGGTCCCATAACTTCATCTCATATCTAGTCATTCTCACCATTTCCTCACACTCTAGTTTCTCTCTATTCGTTTCCTGCAGCACTACGTATCCAGGTGTCGACCTTTCCAGCCCCAACATACGCTTCAAGAACCACAACTGCTTCCTCTCTATACACTCATACCCTCTCGTCTCCCATACTTCCACCCCATACATTAACACTGACCTCACACACTCATCCCATACTTTACACGCCACTCTTACATTGTTCCCCATCCACTTCCCCCACTTTTCCCACGCTATCCCCCACGCCTTTCTAGCCTTCCCCTGCACCCACCTCACATGCTCCTCATACCCCCCGTCCCTTTGAACATAAACCCTAAATTTTGTCACCCTCTCAATCACCTCCCCCTTCTACTCTAATTCCTTCACCCTCCCCTCCCTCCCTTCTATTATTATTATTATATTATAAAACACAATCAACAGTAAATTTATCACTTTCAATATTATACACACCCTTTTCTCTATAAAAAATAACTGCTATGATTTTCTATTTAAGGGTTTTTTAACGCCATAAACAAATTTTTCAAAGGTTGGTATCAGAACTCGATTTTGTTTTTTATAACACTGAAACCTTCAAATCAACAATTTCATTAATTCAGAAATTTAATAATAATAAATAATATATTCAAATTCAAGTTTATTCAATAGATTAATACAGGTAATGTACACATTTATTTACGTTTTCCTTTTTCTTATTACACTTATTATTATAACTATTTGTGTCTATTGCTACAGGGTGGCCCATAAGTCGTGACGGGGTTTTACTTCACTTTATAGCCTTCGAAAAAGAACACGTCTTGGAGATTATTTTACATTATGAATGAAAGATAATATCTTTTAAATCTTCCGTTTTCCACTTGGCTCTGATGAGCTTTTTCGATGGCATGATTTATAACAGCTCTTAGTGTCTGTGCCCCAATTTCTGCACAAATGTTTTCCTTTATTCACGTACACTCCTTCTTTTAGGTATCCCTATAAAAAGAAGTCAGGCGCCGTGAGATCTGGAGACCATGGTGGCCAATTATAGTTTTAGTTATGACACCGCACATTTTCTCAAAATGATTCATTCGTTCACGAAAAATGCTCTTTAAAACTTGTAGTGTGGCTTCAGCTCCATGGCAAGTCGCGCCATCTTGTTGAAACCACATTCTAGGTCTATTTTCTACTGCAGGTCTTACAAAATTCTTAAGCAAGGCACGATATCCTTCTCCATTTATTCATCCAGATCTCAGGGGCCTTGACTTGTTTTTATGGGGATACCTGGAAGAAGGAGTGTTTATAAATAAACTTAAGACAGTTCCACAACTAAAGGAAAACATTCGTCTAAAAATTAGGGCACTAGAGCCAGGCACTAAGAAAGAGCTGTTATGTTATATATATATATATATATATATATATATATATATATATATATATATAACATAACAGCTCTTTCAACTGTTATCTTGAACTCAAGTTCAGAGATGAACCAGTTCAACAACGTTTTCTGGCACAACTTAGCCCTAGTTTTTGTGATATTTTATGTCAATTAAATGATTTTACAGGAAAAGCCAAAATGCTTTATTATTATATCCATAAGTATAATCGAGATGCGATGGAATATTACTTCCAACAATTTTTATACGGTAAGCGAACAATAAAATCTTTATTTGATAGAAACCAGAGCTGTTCCGAGTACAAGTAAAATATACTCGAGTACCGAGTACAAGTAAAATTTCCAAATATTTCAATACAATCTCTTAAGTAATCATTTGAGTGACTCGATTATCAATTTTATTCGAATCCTAATCAATAATTGATTATGCCCATCACTAGTTATGCTAAAAGGCGTGCACCCAGGGGGTTGGCTCACGGGCTTGAGCGTTAGCATTGAAGTAAAGTTGATCGTTTTCATTCAAATATATTGTGAAAAAAACATTCTTAAACATTAAACTTTTGTATTTACTTGAAAGTTAATGATGTTTATTTATCAAGTTTAAATAATTCATTTTTCAATGATGATGAGTACATTTTAGTTAATTTTTCAATGTTGGTGGTGTAATAAGTACTTTTTTCTTAATTTTTATCTCATTGGCGTTTAATTTAGAATCTTATAGGAAATCGAAATATTTCATGTAAAATTAGTTTTACCCATTGATCCAATAACGCAACATTATAAATTTGTTGTTAATTAAATTACTAAATGAGTTAATTTTATGCATTATATTATTCGACCTAACTTGAGAATGTACAAAGAAAAATATGAACATATAATTATTTAAATACTTTGATCATTACTCATTTAAAAAAAAGTATTTTTAAGTGTATTTCTAACTTTACAGTATTTCAGTGTTATATACGCGTGGCGCATGAAGTAAAATTTCGAGTTTAGAAAAGCCTGAATTTGGACGTTCAGGCTTTTCTAAACTCGAAATTTTACTTCATTTTTAGTCTGGAAATGGAAACACTCGTTTGAAACTTTAAATTGAACGCTTTTATCAAATCCACCATTGTCTGAAAATTTACAGCGTATACATTATGTACTTTAATTTTTTTTTAAATCCCGATGTGTACGCTATGGAATTCCAGTCATTTGTTGTTTTTATAAAAGCATCCAATTCGCTGCATCTAACGAGTGCTTCCACTCCCTGACTAAGCATGAAGTAAAATTTTGAGTTTAGAAAAGCCGGAATGTTTGGATTTGGAAAAGGAAAATATCGTCTACAGATAAAGTTATTTACTAGCGTTCAAAGTAAAGAATTTCAGAAAAAAATGATTAGAATTTGGTGCAGAACAGTGCAGTGTTAGGCATTAATTAATTACAAAGTAATGTAATTACGCAATTACATTAGTAATTAATTAAAATGTAATTACATTACACACTGTTGCATTTCTTTGTAATTATACGAACATAATTACAAAGTAGTTATACAATTAATATAATTTTTTTTTTAATTTCCGCCACTAGCTCTACCTGAGGGTACTTCACAATAGATATTGTCACTGAAATGTTTTATTCAAAATGCTCTGTGAGTAAAATAATCACTTTTCACTAACTTAGGTTAAGTGGAAGAGAAATTAAAAACATACTGACTAGCCAGAGTTGGGCAGGATTCGAATAATTCAGGATTCGAATCCTTTTAGAGGATTCAAAAGAGGCATTCGACTACTTCAGTTAAATTGGATTCGTGATCCAGATTCGTAACATTTTTGGAAGAGGATTCGTATTCGAATCCAAATGCGGGTGATTTGAATCCTTATTAAAGGATTCGAATATTTATAAAAAGATTCAAATATTTATAAAAGGATTCGAATATTTATAAAAGGATTCGAATATTCATAAAGGGATTCGAATATTCATAAAAGGATTCGAATATTTATAAAAGGATTCGAATACTTAAAAAAGGATTCGAATACTTACAAAAGAATTTGATTCGTCAAAAATAATTCGAATTATTTGTGAGGATTAACATGAAAAATTTGTTTTGTGTGTTTTTAAACTTCTCGTTAATCCACTGTTTTACATGCGTGGCGCTTGAAGTAAAATTTAGAGTTTCGAAAAGCCTAAAAATTTGGTTTGGTCTCGTAGCGCTACGCGACCAAACCAAATTTTTAATCGAAAATTTACTTCATGCTTAATCTGGGAGTGGAAACGCTCATTCGAAACTACAAACTGAATGGTTTGGTGAGAACAGTAAATGACTAAAAATGTTTTTAAAGATAATAATCTAGTTTTCAAAAAAAAAACGACATATGATGTAAGTTGACAACAAGACAAGTCGGTGTTGGCTGGCATTTGGGCTATAATGACAGTTAACCTACATGTAGATCGGCATTAGCCTGTATTTGAACTACATTTACATAAGTCGGCGGTTATCGACGTATTAACTATAATGATAGTTAATACAATGACAGTTACCGTATGCAGTAACCGGCATTTGAACTAACATGACAGTTGACATAAGTTGGCGTGAGCCGACATTTAGTCTAACCTAACCTCATTTCACTGCATAATATCTAGCCTAACCGAACTTGACAAAGGGAAATGTAACCTAATCTAACCTAACCTAACCTAACTAACGTAACTCTTAAAGTTTCATCACTTTTTAACATACTATCCACATTGTATGTGACTATTTGACATTTCGAGCGCATTGCTTGTGTTTTGACAGTTAGGTTAGGTTAGGTTATTAATGACAGTTGACACATGCATTATTTGACATTTGAACTATAGTGACAGTTGACATAACTTGGCGTCAGCCAACATTAAGTCCATAGTTTAATGACGGTTACGAAACTGTCAATATTCTCCTTTTACAAAATAATAATAATAATATTTCAATGTTTTATACGCATGACGCATGAAGTAAAATTTCGAGTTTAGAAAAGCCCAGAAAATTTGTCTCGGCTCAATAAATTTTCTACGCAGGGCTTTTCTAAACTCGAAATTTTACTTCATGCTTAGTCTGGGAGTGGAAACGCTCGTTCGAAACTTCAAATTGAATGCTTTGATAAAAACATTAAATGATTGAAAATGTTTTTAAAGGTAATAATCTAGTTTTTAAAATATTGTTTAATATTATTTGGAGTAAAACTGACATGGTAGCCACAATCTGAAATGTTAAATTTTTTCGACATTTCCCTGATTCAAGATTATTTTCCCTGACCTTTCTTCTGTGGGAAACCCATATTTTGTTAAATTCTTTTCATTGTTTTTGTCAATATTTAAGTTGGTTTTATAAATGTTTACGTGTTTTGTAATTTTTATGATGTCTGTTGGTTTTGACAAACTTAATAAAATCATATGGCTTTTTTGTTAGTGTTTTGGTTAATTTGAATAAAATTCCATGACTATTCTCAGACTTTCCCGGTTTTAATGATATTCAGTGAATTTTTTATTTACGTAATTTTCAGGCATATGTCGATTTTATAATCGAGTTCAATTTGAAGTTTTGAACGAGTGATTCCACTCGAGTTTAGAAAAGCCTACGCGACTAAACCAAATTTTCAGACTTTTCTAAACTCGAAATTTTACTTCATGCGCCACGCGTACAAAACACTGATTTGAAGCGAAGTTCAATAACACACAAACACATCTTTAATCAGAGTAAGACGGAATCAGATATTTAGTCTGTTATCAACGACGTCCAGTGTTAATAACAAATAATTAGATTTTGAATATTTTTGTTAAAACAACTGGTAACGACATTTATATATTAATGGTTGCAAAAAAATAATAAATCAAATTTATTCTTAAAGATTTTGTATTCGTGATTCGAAAAAACAGGATTCAAATGTTTGATTCAAATCATATTTATCTCCTACGAATCCTTTATTTGAGTATTCGTGATTCGAATCATATTAGGTGATTCGGATTCGTGATTCGAATCCTTTTTACGAGGATTCGTCCCAGCTCTGCTAGATGCACATTTCGTTCACCAAATGAACATTTTCAGTAGTTGTACCTATATGTATAGTTTAAATGTGTGAGTCCCCCTCTTCCTATAAGACCAGGATGGGGCTCCTTCAAGACGCGTGAGCCCCCCCTAAGCTAAATTTCTGGGTGCGCGCTTGTATGCTAATATTAACAAAATTATTGATCAATATATCGATCAACTACTTTCGAAACCTCTCAGGTCTCAATTTTTTAAAAATTGTTCATTATTCAGACATTAATTTACCAATACTAGTATAAACTATCTACTCAAAATACTTATTAAAAATTGCTCATATAATAATTAACTAGTATTTTTTTTCTGCTGTCAAATTTAACACTTTAAACTTAGGAGATTTCAGAAGTAGTTGATCGATATCCAAAACAATGTTGATATGTTAATTTTTTGTGTCTATAGGTGTTTTCATGGTATACCTTGTCTCAATCACCGTGTTGGCCTTAGTAGGCCTATTGAGGATACCCCTTTACTTCAAATACAGGAGAGCAATGGAAGCTCAAAAGAAGAAAGAGATACTGGCGGTAAAGAGGCGTCAAAACGAGAGCAGATTGCGCAAACAGAAGAGACACAATTGATTTTGTTCAATAAACCAAAATTTATTATTTTCACACTTAAAAAAAAAACCTTTATTTGGCATCATTGCCCTACCTTATTTATACATTCTAGGTAAAATACCCAATCAATTATAATTAATTACAATGAACCATTTACATTTGATTGATTTTCAGTGTTAAATACATGATCGTTTCGTCGACAATTGTAAAGTCAGATTTTAATATATACTCAATTACGATTAATTACAATCAAGCGTTTGTATTTGATCAAATAATAATATTAAATACTAAGGCTGGGACTCCAATACAAATAATTCCAACTTAAATATTTCAATTACAAAAATTTTCACATTTTTGAATATTTAAATATCCAAATATTTGAATATTCGAATAATTTAAATCCAAATATTTGAATATTCGAATAATTTAAATCAAAAATGATGTTAATCAACTCGGGAACCTCAAAAAGGATATATCCATTAATATTTTTGATTTGAACATTTTCGCGAAAACAATAGTTTCTCTTTGTTTTGCATATTTAAACATGGGCGTAAAGAATGTTACTCGCTTTCCTTTAACAAACAATAACTTGTACTGTTCGTTTAAATTAGGTTTGTCGGAGACTTCGGCTAGAGATATTGTAAACCCTGATGAGTGGCCTAAAGGCATTTCGATCAAAGTATTCGCCAATCGGCGGAAACATCCTAAATCCAAACAACATGCCCATGCCAGTTTTTTACCCACGGTCGCGATAAATCCGAAGTCACTACTTACTTTGTAAAATCTACTATCTCTCCATCTACAAACTCTGATTTTAGCGTCTATTATCAGAATGTTCGTGGCCTATGCTCGAAACTCTTTGGTTTAAACGCTAATACTCCATTGGTCTCTCACTGCATATTTATTTTTACCGAAATCTGGCTCACAAGTTCCATTTCTAACTATGAACTTGGTTTTTGCGGTTTTAAGGTTTTTAGAGGTGATTGCGATTCCGCAATAATATCGAAATCACGCGGTGGGGGCGTAATAATTGCGGTTTCCAATAAATATTCCTCTACTGAAATCTACAAAAATAGTTTAACTCACGAAGAGCTCTACGTCCGTGTGCGAATTGGAAATACCAATATTATATTCGGCGTTGTTTACATCCCCCTGTTATCAAGGCTCTTTCCTTCTGAAGATTACCACCCGGGACTGAATCAATGAAATGATGACTTAATTACGTTCCTGCCTCAACAACTGCACGGATAGTTCAGAGTAGAGCATCAGAACAAGTCACACAAAGATATAAATTAAACGAACCTTTGATTAGCTAGCGTTGGTCATTGGGGACGGTTCCTGTTCCTGATGACTGGTTACGCTCGAGAATGGACTCGGCAGCTCAAATTTGGGCACAACACTTTATTTTGATTTACGGTCGGGGTGAATTCAAAATAAGACTAGGTTTTTAACGATTTGAATATGCACTAGTCGGATATATGTATATTCAACTCGTAGTAAAAAAAAAACACAATAACAATATTTACAAAAATAACTTAAGAAGAAAATGAAAGAAGGGAATTTTCAATAGTTAAAATTTCCAAAGTGAGAAATCTAACTTACGGACGACCACTGGGTCGTAAAGACAACTTATAAAACTTTCGCGGACACGGACCGAAATTTGGCGTGGTGACGATGCATCGTTCGAAGACTTTTTCGAAGTGATTTCTACCCCTGTGGGCCGGGGATATTTATATCGTTTATGGTCAACCCCCTTCCTTTCGCACCCCGCTGGCGACTACCAACTTTCGTTGACCGAAAGAAAAATGGTCGAAATAAATATTAAATATTAATATTTTAGAGTACAAAATTTATCATTGTATGCGCGTCCGGGCATATATGGTATATTTTGGTTAGAGTTAAGGACGGGGTTTTATATATATTTAATTAAATAAAGCCGAAGGGGTTGACCTGATTTACCAAACGATGTGGAATGTAAAGGCGCATCGTTTGGTCTACTTAGCAACAATATCCATAAACAATTACGGGTAGAAACCTAATAAATAATATAAACAAAGGGGATGTATAAGCTTTATGCCTGGATTTAGTAAAATACTAACTGAAAGTTAATGAAACTTCGTGGAAGCATAAAGGGGGGTAAGGTAATTGTTTATGGATAATTGTTGCTATGTGAAACATCGTCTTAGCAATAATTATTGACAAATTACATCGGGGCAGCTCATGTTTGAATCCGCTCAACGGTAACGTATATGGTTCGTGTGTGGTATCGTTCGAACCCGGTTACTCTATCCAATGATGTGTGTCTCGTTCGCGTGTGTGGATTCATTTCGCGAATCGCGTAGGGGGTTCTCATATTGGCGGTTTATTGGTTTCGACCGTCGTGCCGGTTTCTTTTGTTCGGGGCACGTGTGTATTATGGGATAGCCGAAAGGAGTTTCATTTCTTGGGATAGCCGAAAGGAGATGAAGTTGAGCTGCCCGATGTGTGGGGGCGCTTGACCTATCTGACGACGTTTCACTAGGCAGCCTAACGTAATCCTAAATGCTATATCTATCAATGTATGGCGCGAACTTTACTCATTTGGAAAGTAAAAGAGAATGAAGCAATATTAAATACTGAAAAAAAAGGTTTAAGTGAATTGGGGCCGTTGTTCCGAATATTAAAATATGTAACAAAATAACGCCCGTGGTTACGTTGCAGCTGAAATATTGCTGAATGAACACGTTGACGGCGCTTACGGAAAAACGCCGGTAACAATTCGGCCCCGTAAAATGAGTAAAATTCGTTTGATCAGTTCGATCTCCATACATTGACCTTAAACCTAAAATATATACAAGATAAATGCACAATAAGAAAATATATACATGGAAAACATGCGAAAATGTGTCGCAATGCAAGTATAGAAAAACCTTGCGTCAATTCCGGTGATCTGCTTCGGCTCGTCGATGGCTCTTGCGCGATCTAGCAGCTGTGAGCTGGTGTTATTAATAGCTCTGGTTATCGTAGCGTGAAATGGCACTCGCCATGTCTTCTCTCAACCGACTGAGATTCAGCACTAGCTGTATCGGTTGAGCTCATCCAGGTGGGCGCACTGGCTTCCTGCAATCCTGGTATGGACGGTGGTTACGTCCTCTTCGTTCGTAGCATAGCACTGGCTATGCTATGTGGTGTAGCAGTGGCTACGTCGATTTGGGCGCCACAATGGGTAATAACTGCCCATTGTCAGTTAGGAACTGCGAGTATGGCGGCGACTGGTTCCACCATGGTTCGTGATCGCTGTTCCTATGGATATCTGCTGATGGTGGCGTTTGGTTCCACCATTCGACGACAGCAGATATCTTGGAGTTGGGGTTTGGGCGTATACCTCACGCCTGTTGATTCGAGGTTTTCCCGGCATTCGATTACTCGTCCCAACTCTGGAAGCGTGGATTAGCGTCGCTTCCCTTCTCAAGCACTGGCTGGAGGCGGCGTATGGGAAATCACTTGGTGTCACCCTTTTCCCGCAGGGTGTCTGAAACGTAGACTAAAATATGTACACTTAATCTAATTAAAACTACGCGCGTTTCTCGCAGACACGCGAGTGTGCCTGCGGGTCGCGAAACTAACACTACCCTAACTAACACTTAACCTAAAGCACTCGGCACATGAGCGTCCATGGGGAATAGTGTCTCTAGTTTTCGGGAAAAACGTCCAAATCGCTGGAAAACTAGGCACTGTTGGGGCTGGAACCAAACCCTAGCATCGTTGGTTGATTTCTGAGGGATCGGGGACCGCTGGATCATCAACTTCCTCCTCGTCGACGGGTTCGGTTGGGACTGGGGGAACAGGAGCTGGCCTGATGTCATCTGCGTGAACGGCGACGTCGTGACCATCGCGATCAATATGATAAACGCGGGCAGAAACTACTTCGCGGACTTGGTACGGGCCAAGCTATTTAACTGCGAAGCTAGCAGGATTCTGATTATCGCTGATCGGGTGGATGCGGATGACAACCTGTTGTCCTGCAGCGAATTGGGGCGGTTCGTCAGGTTTGTTGTACCTGCGAATGTATCGCTGCTGGCACTGCCTGATGTCCTTGATGCGGGGATCCCTCTGGTCATGTCCTGGTGCAGGTGGTGGTATGGCGGGGGTGTGGGGAATTATTTACAGGGTGAAAGTACTGAGAGGTATCATAATGGTGAAGGTGCCGGGGAGTATCAACATGGTGAAGGTGCCGGGGAGTAGAAGTGGGTGGAGAGCGGTGTGTTTGAAGTTGATTAGTAAAGGTTGCGGCAGGGTGGAATAAAGTGTTCCTGTCGCTGTTGCCCGTTTCCCGAACAATTCGGGCAATCACGGTGCCAGTGGTAACCATTTTTGCATATCTGGCAGAACGGAGCACTTGCAGTTTGTTTTGGCATGTCACTTCTCGTGTCGTTTTGCCGTGGGTTTACCGGTCGCTGTTCGTTCCTATTTATCGGATCTGGTTTATGCTGGGGGGCTTTCCCAGGTGATTGGTTTTGCTCCTACTGCTGTCTGTATGGCTGGTTTGGAGATCGAGGGCGTTCGGTTTGAGGGTACGCGTTCCTGGAATTTCCAGCAGTTGAGTTGATGGGGTAGTTTCCGGTCGGTGGAGAGCGTCGGCGATGGTATTGGTTATTGTTTTCGGCCGTATTTATTTTTCTTTGGTTTGTGCCTGTCGCGGCATTTGCCATCGGAAGAGGGATAAATTCTGAAGCAGATAGTTGTGATGCCTGTTCCACGAACTCTGCAACGGTCTTGGGGCGGAAAAATATTGTTCGACGAAGGGTTGGCGAAGCTAACCGCCACATAACTTTCGTTTTACAGCTCTCGGACCAGAAGCTTAAATGAAGATCGAATAATTTCTCCTTGCGTATCGCATAAACTCCAGGCGGGGTGTCTCCTTGAGTCTTAGTTAGGAGTTCGACGGTTTCATCGTGGCCTATCACCTTCGGGTCAATCGAATTGACGAACAAATGTTTTGCTTTGGGCCACGGGATATCATCGGCGAAATATTCTTTATGCCTTGCAGCATAAACCGGTTCCATTTGAGCTAGGGCACGTCGATTTCTGGCACCGTCATCCAAACCGAGTTCCTCGAATTGGACTTCCAGGTTTTAAATGAAACTGTGGATCTTTTCCCTGGAATTTTGGAAGATCATTGTTATCGAGGTTTCTTGCTCCAGTTTCTTGCAGTGAATGCTTCATCATCGGGTTTTAAAGGTGGTGGTGAGTTGTGTTGGGAGGCGTGGTTGGTTGTTCGGTCTGGGTTATGAATTTGAGCTTGCACTTCAAAGACATGTGAAGAGAGTGGTTGGACCTGTTGCTGTGAGCGGTTTGTCTCCTTGTACACGCGAAGTTCTCTTTGGAGGTTGTCACGCTCTTTTATCACCTGCTCATTATCGCAACAACTTTGTCTAGCCTTTCCTTCATTTCCTCCATAACACGAACCATCATTTTATAAGTGTGTTTTTGTGAGGTGGTTTGAGTTTGTTTAAAACGGGCCTCTTTTTCCCGCCGAAGGCGTTTTAATTCAGCCTCATGTTTTTTTTTATCTGGGAATCTATTGGATTGTCAAACATTTCTGTCTCTGTTGAGGTTGATTGATAATCCGACATTCTCTATTCAGTCGTACGAGCCTCGTCTCTGGGATAATCGGGCAGAGTAGCGCTATCTTCATCGGAAATGTTGCATATCACTGTTTTATCAGCGATAACGATATCGTCCAGAGATTTTTGGCTTCTTGTCGTCATGTTATGCATGCTCATATTTAACAATAAGTTTAGTTAACGATATATATATTTATATTTTTAAAAGATACAAAAGCGAATGAAGTTTGTGAAAATTGAAAAACTGACTAGTTTTTGGAAAACCAAAAGTAAATTATGAAATTTAAGGAAAAAAATGAAGCCAACGAGTAGTGAACTAATAATAACCGGCCCTGTTTGAGGTCTCCGGTGTAAAACACATTAAGTACCGCAAAATAATTGATTTTAAAATAAAAATTTAAAAAATATATATATATTAATGCGTCGTCTAAGGATATACTGATACATTTACATGCACAAGAAAATATAAAAATACCTAATTTATGTAAGTGTATCAATACCAAAACTTAGTTGGTGCAGTTTAAAAAAAAATAAACAGCCTTGTCTGGGGGTTTTAAAATTGTACTATAATATATTATTTACTTGAAATAAAAAACAAATTATATATACGAGTGTATACCTGCGATGCTTATGTAACAGCTAATTGATCTAAATTAAAAGAAACAGGATAGATCATTTAATTATCGGCCTCGTCTGTTAGTTTAAACATTAACTGAAAAATAATATTTACCTCGACAAAAATAATTAAAAAAAAACTGACTGTGAATGTAATTAAAAAATACTTTCAGTAATCGGCCCCGTCTGAGGGTGTAAACATTATAAACAAAATTAATTGTAAAATTAAATGATAATTGCGGCCCCGTCTGAAGGCAACAAAATATTTGTAAACGAGAGAAAAAAAAACTATTTAACAAAATAAGATATCCTAATATTGATCTAATAAACCAAAATAAAAATGACCTAAATGTCTAACCGAACGTGTAATAGATGAAAAAGATAACAAAAAATATGAAATATTTAAATTTTAATGAATAACGGCTCAATTAAATTCGGGTTTAAAAAAATAAAAATGTATAAATAATTTTATAAAAATATCCTGAAACAGTGACTTGCTCTGTTCTGTACTGGCTGTTAATTGATAATTGTGTAATTAAAAATTATGTCTTCGTACTATCACAACAAAAAATATAAACAGTAAAAATGATAGAAAAAAATGGTGATGTGTCCATCATAGTACTTTCCCCCGTAAATTGCGTATTAAATCACTTTTAAAATATTTGTAGCATTATTATTTTCAAAATGTCTTCAACTTTTTGATAATTACAACTTTTATTTGAAACATTTTTCAATTGGATCAACACATACTGACACAAACCAATGACTAGATTAAAAACACTATATATTGAATATCTCAAAAACTAAGAGTGCTATGACAAAAAGTGAAGATACAAAATATCTTTAATATTTTATTACCTACAACTTTTATTTGAAACATTTTCCAATTGTATCAACACACACACTGACACAAATCAATGACTAGATAAAAAACACTATTTATTAAATATCTCAAAAACTAAGAGTGTTATGACAAAAAGTAAGTGAACAATGCATCTTCATTTTGTTATTATCTACAACTTTTATTTGAAAGAATTTTTTGTTTGATGAACATTTATTGAAAAAATCTGAAAAAAACTGAAAAACGCTAAGAGTAAAGTACCACTTCCGGTTTTCCGATTTTCACCAAAAGCTTTTCAGTTCTTCCGATTGTAACAAAAAGCTGAAGTTTCAAGTTTCATCTCGATATCTTTAGCGGTTTTTGCGGTACAGCGCACACAGACACACAGACAGACAGACAGACATTTTTCAAAAATGGTCTTATTCGACTCAGGGGACCTCAAAACGGATATTTCCGCTAAAATTTTTGATTCGAAAATTTTCACGAAAACAATACTTTCCCTTTGTATTACATACGGGGGAAAGTAAAAATATGCTCAGATATTGAATATGCACGAAAAAATTACATAAACATTTTTTTTTTCTAAGAATACTATGAAAAAGTATAAATACAATAAATAAAGACTTTCCAAAAACAAGAAAATGTGATAGAAAAAAAAATTTCAATAAATAAAATTTGTTTAGAATATTTAAATGAATTAAACAAAAAATATATATTTATACATAGACAAAGTTCACAAAATAATCTAACTTAACTGTGTCGTGACACACAAGACACAAGTGCGCGAGAAAAATAATTATTAATTAATTGAAGTAAACCAGGGTCGTAAGTAATTTAAATGTTGGACGCCACTTGTTATCAAAACACAAGTGCGCGAGAAAAATAATTAATAATTAATTTAAATAAATCAGGGTCGTGGGTAATTTAAAAGTTGGGCGCCACTTGTTATCAAGACACAAGTGCGCGAGAAAAATAATTAATAATTAATTTAAATAAATCAGGGTCGTGGGTAATTTAAAAGTTGGGCGCCACTTGTTATCAAAACACAAGTGCCCGAGAAAAATAATTAATAATTAACTTAAATAAATCAGGGTCGTGGGTAATTTAAAAGTTGGGCACCACTTGTTATCAAGGCTCTTTCGGGGTTTGGCCGAAAGCGGTGAATCCTTCTGAAGATTACCACCCGGGACTGAATCAATGAAATGATGACTTAATTACGTCCCTGCCTCAACAACTGCACGGATAGTTCAGAGTAGAGCATCAGAACAAGTCACACAAAGATATAAATTAAACTAACCTTTGATTAGCGAGCGTTGGTCGTTGGGGACGGTTCCTGTACCTGATGACTGGATACGCTCGGGAATGGACTCGGCAGCTCGAATATGGGCACAACACTTTATTTTGATTTACGGTCGGGGTGAATTCAAAATAAGACTCGATTTTTAACGATTTGAATATACACTAGTCGGATATATGTAAATTCAACTCGTAGTAAAACAACACAATAAGAATATTTACAAAAATAACTTAAGAAGAAAATGAAAGAAGGGAATTTTCAATAGTGAAAATTTCCAAAGTGAGAAATCTAACTTACGGACGACCACTGGGTCGTAAAGACAACTTATACAACTTTCGCGGACACGGACCGAAATTTGACGTGGTGACGATGCAACGTTCGAAGACTTTTTCAAAGGGATTTCTACCCCTGTGGGCCGGGGATATTTATATCGTTTATGGTCAACCCTCTTCCTTTTGCACCGCGGTGGCGACTACCAACTTTCGTTGACCGAAAGAAAAATGGTCGAAATAAATATTAAATATTAATATTTCAGAGTACAAAATATATCATTCTATGCGCGAAATGATTCCACGCCCGGGCATATATGATATATTTCGGTTAGAGTTAAGGACGGGGTTTTATATATATGTGGCGTACCCTCGAGGAATGTACAGGCGAGAGCGTGGCAAACAAGGAGCTCAAGGCATCAGTGAGGCGGATGAAAAATCCAGGGCAACCAAAAAAATAAATATTTTAGACATATAGAGAATTTTGCATGTAAAACGTTAGTTTACATTCTTTGCATTAGAATAAAGAAATAATCTCTATTTTGACAATTTCCTGAGTAATTAATAACAAACCTCACGCATCAGTACATGAGTAGAAGTTTGTTAAAACAAACAAAAAACTCAACATATATTTAATTAAATAAAGCCGAAGGGGTTGACCTGATTTACCTAAAACTAATATCAAACGATGTGGAATGTAAAGGCGCATCGTTTGGTCTACTTAGCAACAATATCCATAAACAATTACGGGTAGAAACCTAATAAATAATATAAACAAAGGGGATGTATAAGTTTTATGTTTGGATTTAGTAAAATACTAACTGAAAGTTAATGAAACTTCGTCCAAGCATAAAAGGGGGTAAGGCAATTGTTTATGGATAATTGTTGCTATGTGAAACATCGTCTTAGAAATAATTATTAACAAATTACATCGGGGCAGCTCATGTTTGGATCCGCTCAACGGTAACGTATGTGGTTCGTGTGTGGTACCGTTCGAACCGGGTTACTCTATCCAATGATGTGTGTCTCGTTCGCGTGTGTGGATTTATTTCGCGAATCGCGTAGGGGGTTCTCATATTGGCGGTTTATTGGTTTCGACCGTCGTGCCGGATTCTTTTGTTCGGGGCACGTACGGAACGCTCGTTCGCTCGGCCCGGTCGCAGGTAACGGCGTCATATCGCAGATGTGGCGAACTTGGGGATAACCGGGAATTTTGTCCACTCTCGGCTGAGTGTGTATTATGGGATAGCCGAAAGGAGTTTCATCCCTAGGGGATGAAGTTGAGCTGCCCGATATGTGGGGGCGCTTGACCTATCTGACGACGTTTCACTAGGCAACCTAACGTAATCCTAAATGCTATATCTATCAATGTATGGCGCGAACTTTGCTCATTTGGAAAGTAAAAGAGAATGAAGCAATATTAAATACTGAAAAAAAAGGTTTAAGTGAATTGGGGCCGTTGTTCCGAATATTAAAATATGTAACAAAATAACGCCCGTGGTTACGTTGCAGCTGAAATATTGCTGAATGAACAAGTTGACGGCGCTTACGGAAAAGCACCGGTAACACCCCTAGCTCGGTCTACTCTGTATGACAAAACCATTGTGAAATAGTTGAATCCTTCGGTGATTTTAACGATCTGTATATGTTTGGAGATTATAACTTACCGCATACTTCTTGGCAAAATGACGAATATGGGGTTTGTACGACTTCAAAATGTCTAAAATCTGTTCTATTAGCAAACACTTTCGGCTCCATTAATTCACACCAACTTAATAACATACTTACTTATAATAATGTTACTTTACATCTGATATTTTTACCATCCTCATTCTTCCAACGCCAGTTTAAATACATCCCACTGATTCGAATGATGATTCGAGTATCAGCATCATTTAAGTATTGATTATTCGATTATTGAAATCATTCATTTACGCCCATCACAAATATTAGGTGTTTTTAGTAAAATGTCGTGATAAAATCAAAAGAATTGTAAGCAGTGAAGAAAAGAACATAATTAAATTGTTTGATTTATGAATAAACTTGTTACAGAACTTACAGTAACTATGTAAATAGCTCAATGAATTACATTAAACGCAACTTCTGTGAAACGCAGTAAAGTACTTTCAACTAATAGTTTTGGAAACGTTATCCTTAGGATACGATAGCGATTTCATTTCAGAACTTTCATTTAAACTAAAAAAAAAACAAAAGGTATTATTTAGAAGCGAAAAAAAAAAACACTGTGAAATTCCTTACATAAAAACAGGTGCTTAATGCTCCTCGCTACAGAGGAGGTGAAGGACTCATTGAGCGGAACCTTTGCCTGCTCATCGTAATCCTCCTTCATCACGAGCGAGGCGTAAACCAAGAACATGCTCAGGTAGAACGCGAACACTACTTTACGCACTACAATGAAAATAAGTGTTAATGACGATGTGCTGCTCTAGGGCAGTGTTTCTTAAACTTTTTGCTCCGCGGCCCCCTTTCGCCCTTAAAAACTTGAAGGACCCCCCGAAAAATGCGTGACTATAGAAAAATATTCCGGAACAGGGGGTTTAGTTTAAGTTTAATTTTTTTGGGACGCCCACTTTGAGAATCACTGCTCTAGGGTTTCCAGACTGACCGAAACCGCGGAATCTGATAACCCTCCTGTAGTGGTTGAGCCTGTTCCGCTCGTACATTATCAGCCTGGCCCGGAGGATGGGCAGCTCCGCGTTCATTATTTCCTGAATGATCTCTCGCTCTTCTTCCTCCCAATCCACCATCTTTTTTGTTTTAGGTCGGTTGCAATGCGAGTTTTTAAGTTAGAGAGGGAAGACCACAGGATAACCTGTTAAGAGATGAAGTAGGTATTAATATGATTTAAAAAAGAAAACACTTAGTTAAATTTCACTAATATTTTGGTTTTTTATTCCAAATAGTTTCGACTTTGACTCATTCTCAAGGAGTAGAAGTAATTACATTTTTACAAACATTATATACAGGAGATAGGTTTATTTAAATTTTATGGTTGGGCAAAAAGGGCTGCCATGATAAGTGAGCTCCACAGATCTTCGATGTCATTAACTATTGGTTTTCCCTGTTTTATTGCTTTCTGGATTTCCAGCCCTTCGCGATAGTTGAGATGACGTCCTTTATTGCCTGTGTATAAAATCATTAGCGTTTGGTTATTAAAGAAGTGATTATTGTTGATACAGTCTTTAGCTAACCCAGTATAATATTTTTTATTTAGGGTTAAAGCTTTGTATTCTTCCAATCGTTTTTTGAAATTCCTCCCGGTTTGGCCAATGTATATTGAGTCACAATCGTCGAACAGGATTTCAACACTCCGCACTTGTAAATTTATCAGTTTTGGGTTTGCTATTCACAAGAAGTTTGCCTAAATTTATTAGGTTAGTTATGATTATGTTAAATTCTTGCCCTTTAATACGTTTTTTAACTTTTGGAGAAAAGTTGCTAACAAAATCTAACTTACACCAACTTGTGTTTTCTTTCTCGTCCCGGATATAAAAATATTTTTGGAACTGATTTTTTATTTGCTATCATATTATTAATTAATTGCTCACTATATCCATTATTAGTCTATGAATTAATAAATGAAATGTGCTATATTTAATTTTGTGGTGTGTCTTTGACGTTTCTGGGATAATGTATCTTTTATAAAAAAAAAATTATAAATTGTATATGTTTATTAATATTATTTAGCACGCTTTTAAATATTTCTAATTGTCTGTTGGTGCCCGTCCAAATACAAAACACATCATCTATATATCTTTTTTAGTAAAATATATTCTTGGCTATTTTTTGTTGGAATAAATCATTTTCAAAGTGTGCCATAAATATTTCTGATAGTAATGGTGACAAAGGTGAACCCATTGGCAAGTCGTCACTTTGTTTGTATATTTTAGTATTGAACTCAAAATAATTTTGATCGATACATATGTTGATTAATTTCAAAAAACGATTGAAAGAACGTAAAGCTTCAATCCTAAATAAAAAATATTGTACTGGGTTAGCTAAACACTGTATCGACAATAATCACTTCTTTAATAACCAAACGCTAAAGATTTTATACACAGGCAATAAAGGACGTCAACTCAACTATCGCGAAGGGCTGGAAATCCAGAAAGCAATAAAACAGGGAAAACCAATAGATAATGACATTGAAGATCTGTGGAACTCACCCATCATGACAGCCCTTATTGCCTAACCATAAAATGTAAATTAACCTCTCTCTTGTATATAATGTTTGTAAAAATGTAATTTCCTGTACATTCAGACTCGAGACGTCGAACAGTCAGGTTGTTCGTCTCTCTTTTCTGAAGCCCTCTCCGACGCTTACGAGCTGCTCTCCGCTTAATAATTATCTTTAAGCTTTTTAGCTATTTTACAGTTTCCAACGGTGCTTTCTGAGAAAATTTACTGTTCTTTTAAGAACAGTAATTTTTACTCAGATCTTCCAACACCTTTTACCGGGTTCGACCGAGCTTTTTAGCTCGTTTTTGTCAAGCACGGCAAAGGAGCCACCCGCCCAGCTGTAATCTTTTATTTCCTTTTCAGTGTGGTGAACGTCTCCGTGGTTAGCGCGTATTTTATACTGCCCTGACACCGGAAGGCACGAACGAAAAAATTTCCTACGACCTTTGCAGGGGAACCTGTTTAGGTTTTAAGAAATTAAGCACGCTTACTATAGCACGCTAATCGAGAATCTGCCTTGATTTCTGCGAGTAACGCTTGGAGATTGTCGAGAGGCAGCCAATTTGCAGAAGTAGTTGCACTCAATGAAACTGTTATTGGTTCCGCTTAACAATAAGCAGGCTTGGGGGACTTTGTGAACCCAAAGCCTACCCCTCTAACCGCTGATCAGCCAAAAAATGGCAGATCAGCGGTCCTAAATCGCCGATGACGAGGAGCCCACGGTCAGGGACATGATTATGGAGCTCCGCGCCAAGATCAAACGTCTTCGACGTGAGGTCAAGGATAAGGACCACCGTATCCGTGTCCTTGAACGCTCCAACTCCAAGTTCGCTCAAACCTATTACTCTGATAGGACCATTTAATCCATGGACGACGACACCGACCATGAGTCCTCCCCGTAAGAGCTTCTCAAAAAGCCAGCCCCGCCCGCGTTAGCGCCCTCTGACGAAAATCTGTCCGAAATGGCACTCGCCCCGGAACTAGCACCGCTAGCGCCACCCCAACAACCGGCCACCGAAGCTACTGCTCGGCGAGCCAGCCCCTCCCCACCGGCTAAGAAAGCCAAAACCAATCCGGCCCCCAAGCTAATCTCCACCATTACTCCGACCCATACCGACGATGCAGGCTTCCAAGTCTACATCGATGAATCCGGTCCGCCTTGCGGGTCCGGGCCGCCGCAACACCAGCTCCCCAACCCCACCCATCGCTGTTAAACCAGCAAGAGCAAAGGCTCCTGCCAAAGCTGAACCTGCGCCACCAACTCCCGTTAATTGTTTACCACACCACAGTGGTAAACAAAATCCAACCACTTCCATTTCTCTAGCAAACCTTCGCCAATCCACATCCTTGATCTCCCGAAATGGGACACGATTTCCGCCCATCTTTATAAAAACCTTAAAATCCCCGCCCTTAAAGCGAAAAATCTTTCTAACTCGGTTAGATTTTTCGTGCAATCCGCCGATAACTACCGAGTAGTTATCAAATACTTAAGGAGCATAAATGCTCAATTCTATACCTACACTCTTAACGAGGAAAAAGAGCTGAAGGTAGTTATCCGTGGAGTTGGCATGCATGTCACTGATGAATCAATCTTCAAACAGCTCAAAACCGAGAATTTCCCAGTCCTATCGGTTCGCCGAATGGGCAATTAATTCCGTAAATTCCCCCTGGTGGCTGTTCACCTAGAGAACACCCCGGAAGGAAAACGGATTTACAACCTCGAAACAATTAGTTTCGTTCCCGTCACCGTGGAGAAGCTAAAGCCATCTAAACAGCAAATCCAATGCCACCAATTTAAATATAATATAACTCATCACCCTTACGACATCAAAGCCTCAAGCCAACCCTCCCATACCTACTATAGCCATGCAGGCTATAGGCCCGATATTATCGATTTTTTTTCTAATAAACCAAATCGAGTATGACCATGACCATGTTCGGTCAATCTCCGAACTCCACTCTGATCACAACTATGTGTTTCTGGATATTCATGTTACTATATCCAAAGTGGAGAAAACTATAACTACGATTAACTGGCAGCAGTTCAACCAAAAAATGCTCGAAAAACTCACTGATAAAATGTGGAAGCTCACTAAGAGATTCACAACCAAACATCGAGCGACCACTCCGGTTATTCACGGAGGAAACGGACTTGTCTTTCTTGCGGACGACAAGGCCGAATCCTTCGCGGAAAGCCTAGAGTCACAGTTCTCCCCTAATCCGCTCACAACAAGTGAAAAATTACTCGACGGAGTTGAGGAAGCAATGGATCGCCTTGAGAGAACCCATACTCCGAAACCAACATCTCCTGGAGAGATCCGTAAAATAATCAAAAAGGCGCCAGGCCACGATAGTATAAGCTATGCATGCTTAGAAAAACCTCCCCAACAAAGGAATAGTTTTCTAAACAGCAATGTCCAATGCATGCCTAAGGATAGGCTATTTTCCTAAAGCGTGGAAACACGCAATAGTGATTTTAATCCCAAAGCCTGGAAAGGACCTGAAATTTCCACAAAATCACCGCGCTATTTCCCTTCTGTGCACACTGGGAAAGTATACATGCCCGCCTCAGTGAATGGTCGGATGTTCATATAATCATCCCCAAAACTCAACACGTCTTCATAAAAGGCCTTTCATGCAACCATCAACTTGTTAGAACCAGCGATTCCATAATCAACGTCTTTAACAGAAAGCAGAGTACGTTAGCCATCTTTCTCGATGTTGCGAAAGCATTCGATCGAGTGTGGCACGAAGGCTTACTATATAAACTCATGTCACTTAACTGCCCTACATATCTAATCCATCTGATCAGGGAATTCATACAAGACCGCACCTTCTCGGCTCGTTTCGAAAACGCTATTAATTTGCCACGCAAAATGACTGCCGCCGTCCCACAGGGATCTGTACTTTCCCCAATCCTTTTTAATATATTTATTTATGACCTGCCAACCCTAAACAATGTGCTTACGGCCCAATATGCACATGATACTGCTTACCTATATCGAGGCAAATATCTGCCCTATTTGCTCCCAAAAATCCAGACCGCACTTAACCAACTAGAAGAGTGGACAAACGACTGGTGTATTGCTATAAATGCTGAAAAAAGCCAAGCAATCTACTTCACCCAATCTAATAAACACCCCCAAGAAAACCTCACCTTTGTGGGCACACCAATTCCATGGGTAAAACAAGTGAAATATCTTGGTTTACAAATGGATAACCACCTTAACTAGGCAAAACATGTTCAATCATAAAGCTAATTCCGCTTTCGGGGCTCTTAAATCATTGCTTTTAACAAAAAGCACCCTTTTCCTCGCCAGTAAAATTCATATTTACGAGGCAATTATCAGGTCAAAACCGACGGATGTGTATCCGTCATGGATACACATCTCAAAATCGCAGATGAACAGACTGGAAGCCACGTAGAGCCGCATGATCCGCAGGATCGTAGGCGCTTCGTGGTTGGTCAGTTACAACCAAATCCGAAACGAAACGAAAGTGCCGAAACTGCAGGATTTTATTCGTCAATTAGCAATTGCACATTCCTCTAAATTCGACGAGGACAACCTCGAAGTTCCTGAAAACTTCAGAACAAGAAAAAAACGGCCACTACAACTAGCCGTTACCAATTAGTTTTTTAAAAATTATTCAGAACTGTTTCTGATTTTCTTTTAAAATGTATACTCCTCCCACTCGACATCAAGATATGCTACTCTATCTGAGTAACAGAAATAGTTATTTTTTTCCCCCAAGTCATCAAATCACTCCAACATCACTACATAGTAGTAGTAGAATTTGGTTTACTAGAGGGGGTTTTAGTCAGTAAGAGTCTGACATAACCTACTGTTATCCTTCCCATCCGTGGGTGGGATAACAGAAGGTATCCATGAGGATTTTCTTCTCCTCTCTCCCCCCAAAAAAAAAATTCTGTAGTCCTTGAGAATGACTCAAACTCGAAACTAGTTGGAATAAAAAACCAAAATATTAGTGAAATTTAACCAAGTGTTTTCTTTTTTAAACCATAGTTAAATATGTTTCACCACGTGCAAGATGAGAAACTTGTTCAAGGTATTAATATTTTAAAATGGTTAGCCCAGCTCAAGGGTGGATGGGGAATTTTACGAGTGGATCGTTGGTTTGGTTTATTGATGGGACGATTCGACTGAGAATATTTGTATCGTTCGATTATTGAAATCATCGAATATTTCAAAGTCTTTTATTATCATTCGAATGATCATTCAAATGATAATAATAATAAATGGTAGTATTATTGACCTTTCGAATGATCATTCAAATTATTGTATGAATGATCATTCACATAATTATATGAATGATAATTCGAATGATGTTAATTCTTACGGCATTCATTCATAAATAAAGTGTATCAAGCTTTATTTGAATCATTATTATCTTTAATTTTACTTTATGCGCCACGTGTAAAAGATCAATTTAAATTGAAGGTAGAAATATACGGCTTTAAAATACTGTTTTGTAGCATATTATGAACTTCGATAGAAATCAGTGTTTTATACGGGTTTTTTACGGGCGCATGAAGTAAAATTTCGAGTTTAGAAAAGCCTGAAATTTTACTTCATGCTTAATCAAGGAGTGGAAAAACACTCGTTAGAAGTTTTAAATTGAAAGCTTTTTTTATAGTTTTGACAGTATTTTGCCACGTTCGACTGTTTTACTTTAATTACTTTCTGATGACAGTAAATCACTAAATTGTCACTAAAAACTTGCAACAAACACTAGAATTTAGCAAAGGTACGTCGATGGGCGTAACACATATGAACACATATGTTACAAGGTATGACAGAATTGTATCTTTCCATGTTTTCCCCTACCTCTTTCCCCGCAGACACTAGGTCCTGCGAAAGAGAACAATGACGTTGTATTGGTTACGTTTTTGAGTCTATCATAACCTCTCTTTCCGGTTTCGCTGTACTTTCATAGATTATAGATAATATTTTGTGATAAAAATAAGTGGTATTAAAATAAGACTTTGTGTTAGTGTTAAGTATCGACCAACCGGTTTCAGTGAAAACCAACCGGTTTCAGTGAAAACCAACCGGTTTCAGTGAAATATATCGTGATGTACAAATTAAAATGTAAAATTCAGTCGAAATAATGCACAAAATAATCCGCCAGGGAGAGCTGACTCATGTTCGTCAAGGTCAAAAAGTGGAAAACACCCTTAAATATGTATTTACATTACACAGAGAGTTTTTCTTTAAAATATACGTATTCCAAATTCAGCCTATTTTCTGTAAATCTTGAGATATTTCCTGATTTTTCTTAAAGTTCAGTTTAAAGCTTTAAACAAGTGATTTCCACTCGAAGACTAAGCATGAAGTAAAATTTCGAGTTTAGAAAAGCCCCGCGAACATTTGTCGAGGGTCGCGCAGCGACCTGAGACAAATTTTCTGGGTTTTTATAAACTCGAAATTTTACTTTATGCACCAAGCGTATAAATCACTAAAATATTGTGACATTTATGTATATTCGAACTTCGCTTAAAATCTGTGTTTTATAAGTGTGGCGCATGAAGTAAAATTTCGAGTTTAGAAAAGCCCAGAAAATTTGTCTCGGGTCGCTGCATGACCTTCGACAAATTTTCACGGGGCTTTTCTAAACTGGAAATTTTACTTTATGCTTAGCCTGGGAGTAGACAACACTCGTTTAAAGCTTCAAATTGTACTCGTTTAAAAATCAACGAATGCCAGAAAATTTAACTACTTTAAAATCTTCGATTCTATCGATCCTTCTTACCGTATACTCGACCGTCCTTGGAATTTAGCCACATCAATCACAAACGATTTGTCTAAATCCGAAAGTGGAAAACACCAGATTTGATGACAAAATCACTGATTTGGTAACCTTGCTTGTACTAGTGTATATTTGGCAACACTTTTGAGTGATAATGATTTATTTGAACTGCTGCCAACTTCAGTCAAAACTCACAACTTATCTAAATTTGGTACCACTTTTGAGTGATTATTTCTTGAATTCGCTATCTTTATTTGGCAACATTGTTCCGTCATAACCACCATTGGTGGATTTAAATAAAGAAACGGCTATTTTCTCTTTTGTACCCTAAAAACGAATTCTGATAGGCCGATTCGAAAAAATAACCGTTTTTCTACACCCTCCCAACAAATTCAACCCACAAGTTTGTTTTTTTGTTCTAGTAAGAACAGCTTCATGACACTTTCAGACCTGTTCAGCGTCCATTGTGAAAACAAAAATATCATCAATACCTATTGTGATCTGTCTGTCGTAAAAACCTGAAATTAAATTCATCAGTACACTTTTAAACCTGTTGAGAGTCGATTGTGAAAACGAAAATATCATCAATACCTGTTGTGACCTGTCTTTCGCAAGAACCTGGTCAGAGTCCATTGTGAAAACGATAATATCATCGATACCTATTGTGATCTGCCTGAGATTGAATTCATCGTTACACTGTCAGACCTTGGAAAGTCCATTGTGAAAACGAAAATATCACCAATACCTATTGTGATCCGTCTTTTGTGAAAACCTGAGATTAAATTCATCATGGATTATGAAATGGAAACTGTCCCCCTGATTGAGGAAAATCAAGTCGTCATCTTCGAAAGACTATGTAAAAATGTTATATGTTATAAATAAATGTTGCATGAAAGATTTCCAATTTTATTAACGTGATTTGTTTTCAGTGCTTTTTGCAATGTTCCTGCTCTACGGGCTGTTTATGTTGATGCGAATGTTGAGGTTGATTTAATAATAACAATGCATTTAACCGGTCTTGCAGGTAATTATTTTATTTTTTCATTTTATTAACACGTTCGCTACCAGGCATTCAAAAAATTTTTATACCAAAGAAAAAAATAACTTTTTGAAGGTTTTTTAACAATAGTTCAATGTAATAAACATTAAGTTAAACAATTGTTAAAAAACCTCCAAAATAACTGTATGTTTTTGAGTTTACATGAAGTGATTATTACACTAAAAAAGACTGTTATTCCTTACTTCACTTTTTATTTGTATCGTTAGATGTACATTTCGAGGCACAAAGTGCTCATTATTAAAAACAAACTCCAAAAGATTAATTTTTCTTTGGCCTGCACTTTTTTATTGTTTAAGTTCAACCAAACTGCCTATGACAAGATTTCGTAGAAGCAATTGTTAAAAAATCTACAAAAAGATAATTTTTCTTTGGCCAAGAATATCGTGCACTTGTTTCATTGTTTAGATTCAACCAATCTGTTACTGACAAGATTTTGTAGAAGCAATTGTTAAAAGCATTCAAAAAGTAAATTTTTCTTTGGCCTGCACTTTTTTCGTTGTTTAAATTCAACCAATCTGTTTATGACAAGATTTTGTAGGAAGCAATTGTTAAAAAACCTTCAAAAAGTTAATTTTTCTTTGCCTAAGAATATCCTGCACTTATTTCATTGTTTGATTCAACCAATCTGGTTATTCAATTATTACAGTTTTAATTACATTACACAATCATTATCGATTAGTTGCATTCATTGGTTTAACTGGACTACATCGGTTAATGACAAGATTTTCTAGAAGCAATTGTTGAAAAACTTTCAAAAAGATCATTTTTCTTTGGCCAAGAGTATACTGCACTGTTTTCATTGTTTAAATTCAACCAATTCGTTTATGACAAGATTTTGTAGAAGCAATTATAAATAAGTTATAAAAAAATTAGTGTCACATATTTCGTGGGTGTACTGTTGGTAAATTAATAAAATAAACTTTTACCTGCCGAGATTTTGATCTAAAAGACTTGGTCATTTTTGGCCCATGTTATGATTCACTTTATATATTGACTTGGGTTATTTCTCCCATAAAGGTAGCAGACATTTGAACGACTTGGACACATTATCTCATTTTTGCCCATTTTTGACTTGGTCACTTTTGGCAGTACAACCACGATATATGACGCTGGTGTTAAACTAATATTCAAAATAATTAAATATTTCAGCATGTTCACAACTTATTGTTGGTTATCCTTTAAATCACTTGCAGAATGCTAGATATTTTAGACACAAACAAAAGATAGATAATCAATAAGAAGTCACCAACACAGGTAAAAAGAGAGACTAAGCTAAGTTTAGCGAAGCTGCAATAGAAAAATGGTGATGTGGTTATCATAGCACTTTCCCCGTCACTTAAACAATTGATAATTTAGATACTTGTCAATTGGTTACACTTGTTTCACTTGTCAATTGGTTACACTTGTTTCACTTGTCAATTGGTTGAATTTTACATACTTGTCACTTGTTATACTTGTTTCACTTGTCAATTCGTTGAATTTTACATACTTGTC
Source organism: Philonthus cognatus (assembly GCA_932526585.2). Taxonomy (NCBI): domain Eukaryota; kingdom Metazoa; phylum Arthropoda; class Insecta; order Coleoptera; family Staphylinidae; genus Philonthus; species Philonthus cognatus. Next base: position 79,483,007 of record OW052243.1, on the reverse strand, counting down.
ACTTGTTTTACTTGTCAATTAATTGAATTTCACTTGTCACATAGTTGAATTTTACTTGTTAATTGGTTACAGACCATTTCACATTAAATCAGCATTTTATACGTGTGGCGCACGAAGTAAAATTTCGAGTTTAGAAAAGTTAAATTTTTAGGCTTTTCTAAACTCGAAACTTTACTTCATGCTTAGTCTGGGAGTGGAAAACCCTGGTTAAAGATTCAAATGGAAATCTTTTAAAAAAGCAATGAATGTCGTAAAATTTACAGTATATGCAAATGCATACCTGAAAGAAAAATTCCCTGTATTTAAAAATCACATTAATGCACACACAGTTGTGATATTTTATTGTAATAAAATGTTATGATTAATAATGTTTTTATATTTTCATCATGAAAACAATACTTTCCCTTTGTATTACATATGGGGAAAGTAAAAAAAGGGAGAAAATTCATTTTTACAATTTAGATCAAAATTTAATGAACGATTTTAATCTCTATGTCTCTATTTCAGATCAACAAAGATGTACTTCAAGATACGGACTTTTTGTAATCAACCCATGTTTACGTTTAAATAAGATTGGAATTAAATAAAAATGTTTTTGTAAATTTATTGTCATTTACTGAATTTTAAATTGGTAACCAACAATCTTCTTAACCTTTTAAAGTCCATTTTTAAGATCTATACTGAGGCTGGGGAATCGAATACGAATGATTTAATATGCAAATCTAAATATTACAATTACTAAATTATTCCAAATATTTGAATTTAGTGTTGTCATCAAAGGTTTTAACAGTTTTCCTACAAGTATTTTCTAATCCTTGATTAAGCATGAAGTAAATATTTCGAGTTTAGAAAAGGCTGAAAATTTGGATTGGCCGTGTAGCGAAGCGGAGCCGCCAATCCAAATTAGGCTTCTTTTAGGCTTTTATAAATTCAAAATATTTACTTCATGCACCAGGCAGTATAAGACACTGACTTATTGTTAAGTTTAAAAACATACTTGGCTATTGTTAAATTATCACAAGATTAAAATAAAACGAGGATACATGTTTTCATTAAATTAAATAAATGTTTTAGAACAAAAGTTATTGATACAGGGCCACAGTTAAATAAAAATAATATAAAATGGTTTAATCATAGTCTTAAGAATATGCGCCAAACAATGCACTTCCTTGAAGAAGTCTATAAAATGTATCGGACAGAAGACAACAAACGATTACGTAACGAATACAAAAAGAAATATATTATAGAAATAAATACAACACAAAACAATGTCAATGCCTCGTACATTAAAAAATTATCAAATAAAGCCAAAGCTATTTGGAATGTAATTAATTGCAATAGAAAATTAATCAATAAAAATGTAAACTGTGATATATCTTGTAATATTTTTAACGATTATTTTACCAATATTGCAAATAACATCTTAAGTAAAAAATCACTATCATCTCTTTCACCAAACTCGCATATCAACTCACTACCTCCATTGCCTTTTAAATTTACAGAAGTTAGTCAAATTCTTGTAAGAGACACATTTAAAAATATTTCAAAAACCAATTGTCCTGATATCTATGGTTTCTCTTTTGAAATTTTAAAGACAATAATAAATGCTATTATAAGCCCATTGACAACATTAATAAATGAAATATTGAGATTTGGTGTCTTCCCAGATGTGCTAAAATCGGCCAAAATTGTGCCAATTTTTAAGAAAGGTGAACATAATAACTTGTTCACGCAAAATCAATTTGGTTTTAGAAATGCCCTCTCTACGAGCGATGCCATTCTTGCTTTTGTTGATCACATATTAAATGGTTTTGAGTGGAAAATGTCATCAGTTGCTTCATTTATAGATCTGACGAAAGCATTTGATTGCGTCTCACACGACATATTAATAGAAAAACTGAAGTTGTAAGTTGTACCACTTTAATATGATAAGTAAGAAGCTTTTAACGTCCTATCTGCAGAACAGATCACAAGCTGTTTTCTATCAGAATAACAAATCCAACTCCAAAATTGTTACAAGGGGTGTTCTTCAAGGTTCGACCCTTGGCCCGAGCCTTTTTATAATATTCATGAATGACCTTGTAATAAATTTAAACAATACAGAACTAATTCTATACGCAGATGATAGCACTATAGTTGTCACGGATAGGACATTAAGCGAAGCAAATACGACCAGTCGCAATGCTCTGAAATTTGTATTAGACTGGTGTAGCCGAAACGGACTATTACTAAATGAAAACAAAAGTAAAACCATGTCGTTTTTATTAAATGAACCCGTGGAAAAAGATGCCACGTGTTTCTTGGGATCGCACGTGGACTCCAACTTAAGATGGGATTTAGAAGGAAACAAGTTAGCTGGGAAAATCTCTAAAAATGTTTATTGCCTTAGAAATTTAGTACGCAGGATCAATGATAAGACTACGTTAAAAACAGCATACCACAGACTTATCGAATCCCGCTTAAGATACGGTCTAGTAGTGTGGGGTCACTCCGCTTCGAGGCATAGATTGTTTCGGCTGCAACGGAAAGCCATTCGTATCATCGCATCTGCTTCGTAAGAGATGACTGTAGAATTTCCATTTCATGTTAAATTACTGTTGTATATGCGTGGCGCATGAAGTAAAATTTCGAGTTTAGAAAAGCCCCGTGACAATTTGTTGAGGGTCGCGCAGCGACCCAAGACAAATTTTCTGGGCTTTTCTAAACTCGAAATTTTATTTCATGCGCCACGCGTATAAAACAGTAATTTAATGAGAAATTTAAAAACACAAAAGACATTTTTCATGTTAATCGCCACAATTAATTCGAATTATTTTTGAGAATTCAAATCGTTTTGTAAGTATTCGAATCCTTTTATAAATATTCGAATCCTTTTATAAGGATTTGAATTACACACATTTGGATTCGAACACGAATCCTCTTAAAAAAAATGTATTGAATCCGGATCACGAATCCAGTTGAACTAAAGTATTCGAATGCCTCTTTTGAATCCTCTAAAAGGATTCGAATCCTGAATGATTTGAATCCTGCCCAGCTCTGATTAATAGGATATAATTAATATTGAAACGAAATGATTTCGATTGAATGTAATGTAATAAACTAACACTTATTTTTACAAGGTATTCAAACAGAAAATAATAATTAAGTATTCATCAAAAATAAGCGAGATGCTTCCTGTAGTGCTTTTATGGTACACCCTGTATACTTGAAAGTATTATTAGGTTATGTAGCTTTCGAAATCGCACAACTTTAGTGAAAAAACTTGTTGCCTATTTCTAACGTGAGCTGAGATATTAGCAGCGATATCAGCGATTTAGATTGAATATAATATAATAAACTAACACTCATTTTTACAAAGTTTTAAACTTAATAATAGAATATTCATTAAAAACAAGCGAGTTGCTTTTTGTAGTGTTTTTATGGCATATGAAAGTATTATTAGGTTATGTAGTTTTTGAAATCGAATAACTTTGGTCAAAAAACTTATTGCCTATCTCTAATGGGAGATGAGATATCTGAGAACTGGCCCCATAGAACCCTGTATTATAATAAATTCCCAAAAAACAAAAAACAATTTAGATTGAATGTAATGTAATAAAAATAAACGAGATGCTTCCTGTAGTGCTTTTATGGCACACCCTGTATACTTGAATGTATTATTATGTTATATAGCTTTTGAAATCGAGCAACTTTAGTGAAAAAACTTCTTGCCTATCTCTAACGGTAACTAAACTTTCTGAGAACACTTTTTTGGGGCACCCTGTATGCATTTGATGCTAATAAAATAATATTTATATTTTATCATTTTGGAAATTTTATTAAAACAGTAAATAGTAAATTACACTAATACAAACTATTGTTAGCATTGTTGATGGCGGTAATACTGTGTACTAAAACTAATACTCCGTACTAAAACTAATACTCTGTACTAAAAGTAATACTCGACGTTGTCTAAGTGTCGTTTTGAAACCCACAATGGGGTTTACGAAGAGTTAATACTATCTAGAGTTATAAATACAGTGTGGTGTAACAAATTAAGTGAAAAGTAGTGGAATGCGACGTTTTAAGAGGTTATCACATTGTGTGTAACATAACCCCTTTAATGTCAAATGAATTTATGTCAAGTCAGAAAGCACTTACCCCAAGTTAATTAATCTCCTCGATTTCTTCAGAATTCAGAGCCTGAATGCTTAATTCACCATAGAGACAGAATAACCTCTTCACACTTTGACTTGTCTCAAACAAACAAATAATAACAACTTCTTGACACTTCACATGTAACCTTGTTTATTATGACTTTTGTTCGGTTTAATCAACAGGGAAGTGTCAAACGAGTTTACGAGGACGATAGCAAGTTTTGTAATACGAAGAATAAGACAGGCAGGTTTAGTGTTTTCATTGGTTTTAAGAAACCCTGTCTGTATCATGTGTAAAAAAGTGCGTGCTGCTGACTGAGTTTAGGCTTCTAGAAGTTACAAAGTTACGGCTTCTAGCAGTGACAAAGTTACGGCTTCTAGCAGTTACGTAATTACAACTTCTAGAAAACGAAGGGCTGATCAACTGAAATCCTTTCAGGAAAACGCAGAGTAAGTAAAATTAAGTAGTTATAATTGAAGTGTAGGTAAAATAGTATGATTAGGATGGGCCCAGAGCTGTTCCGAGTACAAGTAAAATGTACTTGAGTACTGAATACAAGCACTCTGCAAAATATGTACTTGAGGACTAAGTACAAGCAGAGCAGGGCAGGATTCGAATCCTTTACTTTAGTTCAACTGGATTCGTGATCCGCGTTCTTGACATTTTTTTAAAAGGATTCGTATTTGAATCCAAATGTGGGTGATTTGAATCTTTATAAAAGGATTAGAATATTTATAAAAGGATTCGAATATTTATATAAAAATTTTTGGGCTTTTCTAAACTTGAAATTTTACTTCATGCGCCACGCGTACAAAACACTGATTTGAAGTGAAGTTCAGAAACACACAAATACATCTTTAATCAGAGTAACAGGCAATGCAAATGGTTGCAAAAAAATAATAAAATCAAATTTATTCTTACAGGATTTGTATTCGTGATTCGAAAAAACAGGATTCGAAACTTTGATTCAAATCATATTTATTTCTTACCAATCTTTTATTCGAGTATTCGTGATTCGAATCATATTAGGTGATTCGGATTCGTGATTCTAATCCTTTTTACGAGGATTCGTCCCAGCTCTGAGTACAAGTACATAACATAGGTACTTAAGTACTTTTATGAGTACAAAGTACTGAGTACTTGGTATGAATAAGGAAATATGATTGTAACCCAGTGGCGTAGCGTGGGTTTCAGCCGCCCTGGGCATAGGCCAAATTTGCCGCCTTATTTAGGTATTTAAATCCAAAAGGCTCCAAAATTTACAGAAATTGACTCGGGTAAATTGTACCGAATAATGTTATGTTTTCTTGAGTTCCTGTCAATAATCTCACTCACAGCGTTGTTTACTGCTGTTTCAGAAATATTCGACATAGTTTGTTTATTCAATCCGTGAGAATTATTTGAGTCATTTTCCAAATTCTGAATTTTTTCCTCAAGTAAATTGAATTTAGTTTCATTAATTTTTATTAGTGTTTGTATTTCCTCTATTTCAGTTATTCACTGGGATGGGCGGTTCTCCAAGAACCTAACCCAATCTTACTATTCAGAGTTATCATAAATGACAAATCGCAAATTAGGTAAGGTTATCATTTAACCCAACTTCACAATTTAGGTTAGTTACAACAGGTGTTATTTAAGTTAAGTTAGATGACAAGTTCACAACTTAGGTTAGATACGATAGATGTTAGTTAAGTTAGGTTAGTTGACACGTTGTAAAGTTAGGTTAGGTAAAGTTGGGTTATAACTTCATAAAATGCTAATCCGAGTACTTATCGGAAAGGTTTGTTTAGGTTAGGTTAGGCTGGGTACATCTGCAACTGCGCTCTAAACAAACAACTGCACTCTTAGTATCGTCGATTGTATCTATCCTAACCTAAGTCTATTGTATCTAACCTAAGTAGGTTTCGGAAATTCTTAAGAATATTTTAAATTTTTCACAATTCTTACGTTTTACCAGATTTTGTTTACATAGTTTTGACATATTTGCTATTTTTGACATATTTAGATTGAGTGCACTTATACAGGGTGTCCCATTATAATCTTAGCAGGGCAATATTTCAAAATGAGTGTGTCCAATCGAGAAAGTTGCCGAATGACAAGTTTTGTGGTTCGGAGGGGGACGTTCGATTTTTCCATAAATTTCACCCCCCGACCCCCAAGGGGTGGATAATAGGGGTGACTTTAAAATCTTAAATAGGAACCCCCACTTTTTATTGCAGATTCAGAAAGAGCATAAAAAACTAGGTGGGTTTCACCTGAGAACTTGTTTCTTATTTGCAACAGGTGGCGTTGTAATCGACAAAATTTGATAAATAAACTAGTGTTTGGCAGACAATTAATTCTTAAATAATTCTCAAGTCACTTAAAATGTACAGAAACCGACGCCGATATTCACGCTCAGCCTCACGGTAGTTTCCCTTCGTGTGACCGATACACATCATCATATTGATAACTTTGTTCAGTAAATAATCCAATATTGCGAAAAAATAGGGTACGGTATTTCGAAAATGCTCAAAAACAACTGACTGACAAAACTTTAATTGTTTTTAAACAGCCGCCCAGATCACCGGATTTGACGTCGCCAGATGTTTTTTTTTTGTGAGACTACATTAAAGGTGTATTTATTTTAAATGGCTTGTGAATTTTTTAATCATAAATTTTCGAATTTTGTAGATTACAGCACCACCTGTTGCAAAAACAAAAAAGTTCTGAGGTAAAACCTACTTAGTTTTTTTGTGCTCTTTCCGAATCAGCAATAAAAATTGGGGGTTCCCATTTAAGATTTCAGAGTTACCCCTATTATCCACCCCTTTGAGGATCGGGGGGTGAAATTAATGGAAGAATCGGATGTCCCCCTCCGAACCACAAAACTTTTAATTTGGCAATATTCTCGATTGGACTCATTTCGAGATATTCCCCTGCTAAGATTAAAATAGGACACCCTGTATAACCGCCATCTAACCCTTTTTAACATTGACATGATGCTTGAAGCGTTTGAATATTCGGATATTTAAATATGTTTCTGAATAAATATTTAAATATTCGAATAATTTAAATATATGAACATGTTTTTGAATAAATAATTGAACGCTTAAATTTGACTAATTCTCAACTTTAATAGTGTATTTTAAACTTCACTTGAAATCAGTGTTTCATATCGGTGTCGCAAGAAGTAAAATTTCGAGTTTAGGAAAGCCTGAAAATTTGGATTTTCCAAATTTTCAGCCTTTCCTAAACTCGAAATTTTACTTCATGCTTAACCTGGGAGTGGAAAACACTAGTTCGACAACTATTAGAACCTTTGATAACACTGATTTCTTAAAGAAAATGGAGAACATACAAACTGTAGTTATTTTAATAATCTTTACGAGTTTCGTTGATTATCTTGTTCATTTTTTTGTAAGAATTCGGTGTTGTCATTAAAGGTTATAAAAGTTTTTTCACTCCCAGATTAAACATGAAGTAAAATTTTGAGTTTAGAAAAGCCTGAAAATTTGGTTTGGTCGCGTACATAAAGGTATAATAGCTCGTAGCTCATTTGTTTTGACAGTCAGAGCGAAACTTTAAAAATGAAATTTGTATGTCAGAATTGAGAGTTGTCAAAACAAAGATTTCAAGTGCTATAACTTATTTGTTTTGACAGTTATATCAAAATAAACTTAAGTAGGTGCATCCAAATGTACTCCAGGTCATTTCGCAGTCCGAAAATGAGTACAAGTACTTGGAAAATAAAGTACTCGTGGACTGAGTACCGGGTACATGAAAAGTACTCAGAGTACAAATTTTGAGTACTTGTACTCGAGTACCACCCAGTTCTGAGTCAATGTGAATTAGACGACTGGTAACCGAGCAATGAAAAAAACTTTCTTTTAATTTTCAAAGCAATACTCACAGACAGAGGGACTTGCTCCCACAGCTCCCTAATTTGCAGGTGTTATTAGACAGTCTGCGCCGCAAAAAGGGAAAAAATCCAATTGACACCCCCAAACTTAACAGTCATAATAAATGTCATGTGTCATTATAAACTAAATATCTACTAAAATTAACTCTCACTACTGACAAATGCTAATGTCCACTGTCGACGCAGACTTATCTCCAGTAAACACCAACTGTCAAAAGTGTCAGCTAAAATATGTAAAGAATACAAAACATGCGTTAAAATGTTAGGCTTGTGCGCGCGTCACAATGTTGGGAAACACAAAAATAAATTGTCAAAACTATAACAAAAAACACAATGATACTCTGTAAATAGTTCCGAGTTGTTCCTCAATTTCGCCATTCGCAGACAAAAAAGTGATTTAGGTGTTCCGTCTAGTCATTGAATAAAAAATAAATATTTAAATGTATACAGGGTGCCCGTATTTCGAGAGAATGTATGGGGATCTCAGTTATTTGATGATATAGAGAATCGGTTAAATTGGGGCAAAGTTGCGTATTTTAGGGCCTAACAATAATCTGAAAACAATTTTAAAATATCTTTTTTTGTTTTTGAGATATCAACAAAAAACTGATTTTTTGAAAATTGTTTTTATTCTTTAATTCAAAAACTACTGAATCTGGACATTTAGAACTTTGACAATATACAAGCACTTTTTAATGAGGAATCTAGTAGCATATTTTTTTCAAGATAACTATAACATTTACCCGGGGACCATAGCCAGCTTTTGTTTTTCTTATGGGCGCCATTTTGGATTTTCTATGTTTTTGAAAGAATATTTGTTTCTAAACTTAGTGATGTACCACACTCATAATTTATTTTCGATTTGATATTTAAAATTATGATATTTTCTTTTTTGCAAAGAGTGCCTTGGAAACAATGACGTAATATCTGTTAATCAATAAAATCTTGACAGCAGTCAATCATTGTTAGCACTCAAAATTAATTAATAACGGTCAGTCTTTTGTAATAATTATAATTAGTATCGATTATCACACAAAAGTTGCACAAACTAAATTTATTATTATTATTCCAAAACGATTCACAAAAAAGTAATTTTTCCATTTTTTCGCTACATCTCGGTAAATATTGATCGCCATCACATCTAAGCATTATATATTTTTAACTTTACTGTAAATCAGTGGTTTATACACGTGGCGCTTAAGTAAATTTTCGAGTTTAGAAAAGCCCCGTGAAAATTTGTCTCGGGGCTTTTCTAAACTCGAAATTCTACTTCATGCTTAGTCTGGGAGTGGACAACACTCGTTCTTAGAAGTTTCAAATTGAAGGATTACCCTAGATTACTAAGTTTATTACCATTTTACAAAGGGTAAAGCTCGAAGGACCAATCATGGTCTTCGGAGACCGAAGGAATACAGGGAATCGAAGTTTTTTTTTACAAGAAAACAAGGAATATCTGAAGGCATGGATAGGAAAGTAAATATCCAATTTTAAAAAACATCGAAGTTGGGTTGTTTTTCAGTGCATTTTTAACTTCACTTTAAATCAGTGTTTTATACGCGTGGCGCATGAAGTAAAATTTCGAGTTTAGAAAACTCGAAATTTTACTTCATGCTTAGTCTGGGAGTGGAAGACACTGTGTAGTTTAAAATACAACACAAGTGTTAACATCTGTATTGTCGGATAATATGTAATCAAATTATGGGTCCTAGGAGTTGCCAAATGAGTGAGCTACTCAACTGTTTCCAAGGCATTCTTTACAAAAACCAAAAAATAATTTTACATATAAAATGTACAATAAACTATAAGTGTGATACGATACATCATTGATTTCAGTAAAAAAATCCAAAATGGCGCCCATAAGAAAAACAAAAGTTAGCTATGGTCCCTGGGTAAATGTTATAGTTATCTTAAAATAAAATATGTTACTAGATTTATCGTTAAAAAGTGCCTCTATAAAGTCAAAGCTGTAAATGTCTGGATTCAATAGTTTTTGAATAAAAAAATAAAAACGAAATTTCAAAAAATCCGTTTTTTGACAATATCTTAAAATAAAAGAAGATATTTTAAATTTGTTTTTGGAGTATTATTGGGCCCTAAATTCCGCAACTTTGCCCCAATTTAACCGACTATCTCTTCAAATAACAGAGATCCCCATACATTCTGTTGAAATACGGACACCCTGTATAACGCGTTATGACACGAATACTCTGCAACTGACTACAGTGTTTATCAAATTGTTGACATGTGTGCAAATCAACAATATTCCGGATTTTAAAAGAACAAATGGATAATGAGGACTTATCAGATCCAAAGAATAAAACAGGCCGAAAACCAGCAAACAGTGGAAAACGATGCGAAAAACTATAACTGCAAACGCTAGATAAGATTTTGTCGGTTTGAGAAAATAAAGAATCTTCAAATATTTCCAAATGGAGGCTGGGAGAGATATTAGAAAGTTTAAATTTTCGGTATGAAAATAAAGTCAGAACATCGTCTTAATTGAACAATTATAATATATTACAGTTAGTTATTATTTTGTATAAATAAACCTTTAATTTCAATCGCTGTTTCTTTAATTTCAATAAATATCATTATCTATTATAATTCCCGTTTATAAACTTCGTCTACGCTTATGGGGAGGCCGAGCGTTAACTTTTGGTTGAGAGGTACAGCGGCCGGGCCATGTGTTCAGTACCAGGAGGGATTGGAGAAGACAGATGGGGAGACAGAGGGGAAGAGTTTACGGAGGAGGAGGTGGAGAGGGTCTTCAAGGAAGTGAAGAGTGGAAAAGCGGCAGGGAGGGATGGTCTCAAAGCGAAGATGTGGAAGGAGATTGGGGAAAAGGGGAAGAAGAAATTTAAAGAGCTATTGTATCAGATGTGGAGGGAGAAGGTGAGCTTACCGGAGGCGTGGAGGGTGTGAAGAGTTATAGAGGAGTAACTATAACAAGTATTGGATACAAGCTGGCAATGATGATAATGAGGAATCAGATGGAGGTGGAGGTAGAGGAGAAGGGGATACAGGTCTTTACCCTGGCGCGAATGTTGGAGAAAGTGATGGAACAAAAAGGATGTGTATATGCGGTATTCCTAGATTTAAAGGCAGCATATGACTCCATACCGAGGGTGAGTCTGATAGAGTGCTTGAGGAGGAGAGGGGTGAGTGAGGGGATGGTTGAGTGGGTGAGGAGAGTGTATGAGGAGATATGGGTGATGGCGAAAGTGGGGACGGGTGTGTCAGAGTGTTTCAGGACTTGGGAGGGATTAAGGCAGGGGTGCCCGCTGAGCCCGATGTTGTTTAATATATACATGAGTGAATTCGAAGAGGTGATGAGGAAAGGGCAGGCGGGGGGGTGGTGATGGGTAAGAGGAAAGTGTGGATGTTAGCGTATGCAGATGACATGGTGGTAATGGCAAGAGAGCATGAAGGGATGAAAGACATGTTGAAAAGAGCGGAGAGGTTCATGGATAAGAGAGGGATGAGTGTGAATGAGGAAAAAACGAAGTGGGTGAAGTTCAGAAATAGAGGGAGGCAGGGGAAGGTGAAAGAATTGGAGTGGAAGGGGGTGGTTATTGAGAGGGTAAAAAGTTTTAAGTATTTAGGGTTTATGTTCAAAGAGACGAGAGGGTATGAGGAGCATGTAAAATGGGTGCAGAGTAAGGCTAGGAAAGCGTGGGGGATGGCTTGGGGAAAGTGGGGGAAGTGGATGGCAAATAATGTGAGAGTGGCATGTAAAATATGGGATGCATGTGTGAGATCGGTGCTTATATATGGAGTAGAAGGTGGGGGACAAAAGGGTATAAGTGCATGGAGAGGGAACAGATGTGGTTCCTGAAGCGCATGTTGGGGGTGAAAAGGTCCACGCCCAGCTACATAGTGCTTCAGGAGACAATAGGGAGAGTTTAGAGTACCGGGCAATCGTGACAGTGGTGAGGTATGAGATGAGATTGTGGGAACTGGAGGAAGAAAGATTGTTGAAGGATGTATGGGTGACGAGTGTGTGTGGGGGTGAGGGTGAGGGTAGACGGATGGGGGAGAAGAGGAAAATGTATGAGAGGGTAGGGTTGTCGGAGGCGAAAGTAATGAAATGGCTGGGGAAAGGGCTGAAGGTGGATGAGTGGGTGAAGGGGAAAGGGAAGGAGGTGAAAGGGCAGGAAAGGCAAGGGGGTATCAAGAGAAGTGAGTACAATGATATGTATGGGAGATGCAAGTGTATGGAAGAGTGCCGAGATATCTGATAGAGAGGGGATGGAGTAGAGAGGAGAGGGTGATTGTGGCAGGGGCGAGGTGTGGATCGGAGGAGAGAGGAAGGAAAGTGTGGATAGGGGAAGAATATGGAAGGTGTGTATTGTGTGAGCTTGGGAAGGATACGTGGGATCACTTGGCGGAGGAATGCTAAGGGGATGAATTAGGAATGGATGGGAGCGAAAGAGAGTAGAAGGGTGATGGAGCTAGGGAGGGAAAATAGAAGGGTGGGTAGAAGGGAGGGGATTTAATTTTATAGAATGTAAAGTTTTGTTTGTTGTTTGTGATGGAGAATGCCAATAAAGGTCTTTTTTTTTAATTACAAAAAATATATTGGGCCACAACATATACTCTCGACACACATGGTGAACAGAGCGGCCCATTGAAAATAACATGCTAAAAAATGTATTATTTTCTACTTTATCGCTGCACTTACCATTTTAAAGGCGCATACTATTTACCATAGCTCCTCCTATTTCCAAAACGAGCTTTACTAAATTATTTTATCGATCTGTTGTATATACTTACAATGCCCATTGTTTATCTTGCTAGTAGCATTTGTTTCTTTTTTGTGAAGTACTTACCTAGAACAAAAATAAAATTATTAAAAAAAACGCAATAAATAAAAGCAATCAATTTAAAAAAAATCTGCCTTGATAAAAATGATTTCTTTTCTACATCATAAGAGTATGAGTAAAGTTTCAAATTGAAAGATTTTCAAAAACAGTTGCCTGAAAATTGATATAGTATGTATTGGTATATGTACACTTTTCATTATACGATTTAGTTTTTTCTTGTTTCGTAATTTCTCAACAATCGCTGTTCACTTCATAATTATCGTATGTTTCTTAATCTTGTACAGGGGTCGAAATCAAACACAATTTTTTTGTAAGTAGTTCGCTTAGAAATTTCAACAATTTTGAGAAATCTTTAATAAAGTTAAGATTCAATTCAATTTTTATTTAAGTATAGTTTTATATAGTATAGGCATAGTTTTACTTATTCCATATAAACATTTGCAAAATTAATCAACATGAGATCAAACCTAAGTAGTATATTTTGAACTTAACAATATTTCAGTGTTTATACGCCTGGTGCCTGAAGTAAAATTTGGAGTTTAGAAAAGCCTAATTTGGATTGGTCGCTCCGCTTCGCTACGCGACCAATCCAAATTTTCAGGCTTTTCTAAACTCGTAATTTACTTTATGCTTAATCTGGGATTGGAAGCACTCGTTAGAAGCTTTGAATTGAAAGCTTTTACGAAAACAGCGAATATCTTTAAATTCCCTGAATATTGCATTATTTATTAAATGAATTAAAGATATTTCTATAATTGTCTTATAATTATTGAAATGCACTAAATAAATGGAATTGATCGAACATTTTATAAGTTAATGAAATCCTAGAAAATTCACGAAAACTTTTCAGGTTTAAATCAAAATAACTCAAAAACTATGTTACTTCTTCCGATGAGTATTAATTCGAAAGCGCAGCTTGTGTAAATTTAATTTAGATTAATGATGGTCAGTAATTAATCTAATTAAAATGTGATGGCTGTAAGATGTATTCAATACTTAACAATTTTTACAGAAAATATACAAGTGACGATGTCGCGTAGCTGATATGTTGTTCGTTGTAATGTCTAATTGCATCTGTGTCCCAACGTCTATTACTGAGATTTTCCAAGGGGTTGGGGGTGGTTTAAACTGTAGCCAAACTTAATAAAAAAATCCAAAAACTAGATAAAAAGTTACAATATTTACGTTAATAAACACACCGTAGGGAAAAATAAAAAAACACATTTTTCTTAATAACTTGACAGCGGTTGGAGATTTTTCAGATTTTATTTTTTTAACGGGTAGATCTTGACTCAGCGCATGTTTTATCTTAATTTATCCAGGCTCTAACATTCGCTGTTTGGGAAATAAAATGTTGTCAACCATTCTGTATATCGTAAATGCTTCAACTTGAATAGTTGTATAAAAATCTGCAAACAGTTTTCCAATCGGATTTATTTGAAAATTTGACAGTTTTTTTTGACACCCTGTATATTGCAAAATGTTCACCTCAGATAGTTGTATAAAAATCTGCAAAAAGTTTTCCATACGGATTTATTTGAAAACTTGACAGTTTTTTGACACCCTGTATATTGCAAAATGTACACCTCAGATAGTTGTATAAGAATCTGCAAAAAATTTCCAATCGGATTTATTTGAAAATTTGACAGTTTTTTTTTGACAGCTTGTATATTGCAAAATGTTCACCTCGTAGTCACCCGTGAATCAACAAAAACATCTCCAAAAAGTTTAACAGTGTTTAAAACAGGTTATAACTTTATTTAGGGACACCCTAAATAATTGTCTTTGACATTTCTGAATTTGGGGGGTTAGGTTTAGTGTAAACCAGCTTTTTCCCCATTAAAATCGGTTGAAGTTTGAAAAAGTTGAATTTCACCCTGTATACTAAAAAATTTGAAGTTTTTAATTCGAAAAGTGTCAAGTGTGACTGATGACATTTTACATATAGTGCCGAGCTGTTCGAGCTAATATCTCCGGAACCAGGTGGTTGTTTTTGACAAACTTCACGGCAAATTGGAGGGCACGCTGTTCTTTACCCTAGCAAACGTTATCTTCGAGAGATCCGGCTGGCATAATAGGTAAAAAAGTAAAAACCCTGCAAAACATGGGTTTTCAGTTAAATTTGTTTTTTCAGCAGCAGGATCAAGATGTTTTCACTTGAAGGAATTTTCATCACCATCTGGGAGCTTATGGGGGCCCACTGGGTCGAACTTACCTGTACGTACCTAACTTTAAGTCTGTAATCGGTGAATTTAAGTTCAAAATAGACATTTTGATAAATCGGGATAAAATAAAGCTTTTCGAATCTGATTTTCGCAGAGCTTTATCGTGGATGTGAATGCTTTTAAACAGTGGCAAAATAATTGGTTTAGGCCGACTGCAAGATGAGATGCAGGTCACACAGGAAAAAGCAACGCAGTTTTCTACACAGCATGTATTTAAATGGGAAAACTGCGCCTCGTGACTCGAAGCTCAATTTGCACTGTCGTATTTAAGTATAGTAGTAGATAAGAGGCGGGTGAGTCATGCGACGCAGGAAAAATAACGCAGTTTATAACACATCTAAATACGACAGCGTAAATTGAGCTGTGACTGACAAAGCGCAGTTTTCCCATTTAAATACATGCCACATAGAAAACTGCATTGCTTTTCCTGCGCGTGGTGACTCACCTGCGTGTCATCTTGCGCTCGGATTAAACTAATTATTTTGCCGCCGTTTGCTGATCGAATCTGTTTATCGCAAAGTGTTATTGTGGATGTAAATGCTTTCAAACAGTGGCAAAATATTTAATTTAGGCCGAGCGCAAGGTGAGATGCAGGTGAGTCACGTCACACAGGAAAAAGCAACGCAGTTTTCTATGCGGTATGTATTTAAATGGGAAAAGGGCCCCTCGTGACTCAAGGCTCCATTTGTGCTGTGGTATTTAAATATGCATTATAGAAAACTCCGTTGCTTTTCTTGCGTGGCTTGGCTTATCTGCGTCTCATCTTGCGCTCGGCCTAAACTAATTATTTTGCCACTGTTTGCTTATTGAATCTCTTTTTTCGCAAAGTTTTATTGTGGATGTAAATGCTTTCAAACTGGCAAAATAAATAATTTAGGCCAAGCGCAAGGTGAGATGCATGTGAGTCACGTCACGCAGAAAAAAAGCAGAGCAGTTTTCTATCTATTACAGCTTGAAAAAGAAAATTGTTTCAGTGTTCATCATTAGTATGATTACTTGGGGGTTCGTGAGGGGGCTTCGGGAAGTCGAATCTAGGCTGGAAATTATTTTTGGCATACCGAATTCGTACTAAATTCCATCAGGCTTCATACAAGTAAGTACAATTTTAATTTAATTTATTTAAAAATAGTTTTGACTGCGAAATGATTTGTTTTTCAATAGATTTTTTTCTGGAACCTCTGACAGCGAGAAATTATGCAGCCGCACTTGACGTTGACAATTTTTACAGCTTTTCTACATTAATGTATTTTATATTTATATTTTTATTGAATAAATTGATGTGTTTCACAAATATAGCCTGTTTCATTTAACTAGGCAAGAAATTAGAAAACATTTGTGCATCTTAAATCAAACACCTTTAAAAAAAGACTTGTTTACCATGTCAAATATGCATTACGGCATCGGATTATTATTATTTTTAACCAAATTACTTAATTAGTCAGACAAATAAACTCCATATAGAACTTTAGAGATAAAAAGTTGTCCGCATATTTCAGCTAGTTAAATGAAATGAGATATAATAATTGTTCTATTCTTAAATTAAAATATGCTTTGTTTAAAGTTTCTTTAACACGTTGATCGCCACTTTTATAAAAATATTACCTCAGGCCGCTGCTTTGAAAGTCGTTCCTGGATGCGGCACAAGGTACATGCCACGGAACCTAAACCCAAATTTAACTGCGGCACAAGTGAATGCCGCGCGGCGATCAACGTGTTAAATAGAGACATTTTCAGAAAGCAGATGTCTATGATTTCCATTATTTTTGTATGGATTGTACTGTTGAGAATCAATAAATTCGAAACATGTGATTCTATACGGGCAGGAATTTATTAAATTGATGTATTCGAATATTCATTCAAAAACATTTTTAAATATTTATTCGAATATTCTAATTATTTAAATAATTAAATACTCAAATATTTAAAATATTTGAATATTAGAATATTTCAAAATTTAAATATTCGAATATTTCAAATACTTGAAATTTGAAACTTCTTAAATATTTTAATATTCGAATACTTCAATTATTTCAATGTTCGAATACTTTAAATTACGGATGTTCGATATACACGGTGTGCCATTACTGCATTCTTAGGTGATATCTCGGCTCACATTAAAGATAGAACAATTGTTTCTACACCGAAGTTACTTGGTTTTAAGAGCTGCATAACTTAAAAATATTTTTATATATACAGATTGCCCCACAAAGACAGTACCGGATGCAACTTGTTTATTTTAAATGGATCACCCTGTATATTATTTATTTTTTAAATTCCTCATAAAAATTGCGTGTAATTTTATTGAAAACATTTGGTCTAAATCATACCGTTTCGGAGTTATTTGACATTTGTGGACAAAAATGATGTCTGCAGTGGTTTCGTAAAGCTAAAATATCTCTAAAACTAAATGAGATAGAAAGTTTCATAGTTCATATCTACCAAATATACTACCTA
Organism: Philonthus cognatus; assembly: GCA_932526585.2. Lineage (NCBI taxonomy): Eukaryota > Metazoa > Arthropoda > Insecta > Coleoptera > Staphylinidae > Philonthus > Philonthus cognatus. The sequence goes on along the minus strand of OW052243.1, from coordinate 79,465,467 downwards.
AAAGGCATTCCAGAAGAAAAATCGAAAATGAAGTATGCCGGATTGACCGATGTGAAGATAGCCACGGATTTTCCAGCCACGGATTTTGGCGCCTCCACCATCACACGAATTATGAAACAGATTCTCCAGAATTTCAAAACTTCATAACTCCCAAACCACATATTTTATTTTCAAAAATTCTTCACTAATTGATTAAACAATATACATAGAGCGAGTATAAATAACCAGAATGTTGTAACTCTTAATTGTTCTTTATTTAAACAATATATTGCTGTCCCGCGTATGTCACGTTTCATACCAAATATTAAAAAAATCATATCTCTAAAAACTCCTATTTTATTTTCCAAATTTCTTCACTAATTGTTTAAAAAATATATCTAGACCGAGCATAGATGGTCAAAATGTTGTCACTCTTATTTAAATTATAGGTTTGTTGTTACAAGTAAATGTATGACGGACTGTTCCCCAAGTGGCATCGGACCTCCCTTGTCACTCTTATTTGTTAATTATATTAATAATATATTGTTGTCCCGCGTATAGCACCGTTCATACCAAATATTAAAAAAAATCATACCTCTAAAAACTCTTATTTTATTTTACAAATTTCTTTACTAATTGTTTAAACAATATATCTAGAACGAGCATAGATGGTCAAAATGTTGTCACTCTCATTTCTTAATTATTTAAATAATATATTGCTGAGTATAGCACCGTTCATACCAAATAATAAAAGAATCATATCTCCTAAAACTCCTATTTTAAACTCCACGGATTTTGGCGCCTCCACCATCACACGAATTATGAAACAGATTCCCCAGAATTTCAAAACTACATAACTCCCAAACCACATATTTTATTTTCAAAATTTCTTCACTAATTGATTAAACAATATACATAGAGCGAGTATAAATAACCAGAATGTTGTAACTCTTAATTGTTCTTTATTTAAGCAATATATTGCTGTCCCGCGTATGTCACGTTTCATACCAAATATTAAAAAAATCATATCTCTAAAACCTCCTATTTTATTTTACAAATTTCTTCACTAATTGTTTAAAAAATATATCTAGACCGAGCATAGATGGTCAAAATGTTGTCACTCTTATTTGTTAATTATTTTAATAATATATTGCTGTCCCGCGTATAGCACCGTTCATACCAAATATTAAAAAAAATCATATCTCTAAAAACTCCTATTTTATTTTACAAATGTCTTTACTAATTGTATAAACAATATACCTAGAACGAGCATAGATGGTCAAAATGTTGTCACTCTTATTTGTTAATTATTTAAATAATATATGATTTTTTTAATCTTTGGTATGAACGGTGCTATACGCGGGACAGCAATATATTATTTAAATAATTAACAAATGAGAGTGACCACATTTTGACCATCTATGCTTGTTTTAGATATATTGTGTAAACAATTAGTAAAGAAATTTGTCAAATAAAATAGGAGTTTTAAGAGATATGATTTTTTTAATATTTGGTATGGACGGTGCTATACGCGGGACAGCAATATATTGTTTAAATAATTAACAAATGAGAGTGACAACATTTTGACCACCTATACTCGTTCTAGATATATTGTTTAAACAATTAGTGAAGAAATTTGTAAAATAAAATAGGAGTTTTACGAGATATGATTTTTTTTATATTTGGTATGAACGGTGCTATACGCGGGACAGCAATATATTATTTAAATAATTAACAAATGAAAGTGACAACATTTTGACCATTTTTGCTCGTTCTAGATATATTGTTTAAACAATTAGTAAAGAAATTTGTGAAATAAAATAGGAGTTTTACGAGATATGATTTTTTTAATATTTGGTATGAACGGTGCTATACGCGGGACAGCAATATATTATTTAAATAATTAACAAATGAGAGTGACAACATTTTGACTATCTATGCTCGTTCTAGATATATTGTTTAAACAATTAGTAAAGAAATTTATAAAATAAAATAGGAGTTTTAAGAGATATGATTTTCTTAAATATTTGGTATAAACGGTGCTATACGCGGGACAGCAATATATTATTTAAATAATTAACAAATGAGAGTGACAACATTTTGACCATCTATGCTCGTTCTAGATATATTGTTTAAACAATTAGTGAAGACATTTCTAAAATAAAATAGGAGTTTTACGAGATATGATTTTTTTAATATTTGGTATGCACGGTGCTATACGCGGGACAGCAATATATTATTTAAATAATTAACAAATGAGAAAGACAACATTTTCACCATTTTTGCTCGTTCTAGATATATTGTTTAAACAATTAGTAAAGAAATTTGTAAAATAAAATAGGAGTTTTACGAGATATGATTTTTTTAATATTTGGTATGAATGGTGCTATACGCGGGACAGCAATATATTATTTAAATAATTAACAAACGAGAGTGACAACATTTTGACCATTTATGCTCGTTCTAGATTTATTGTTTAAACAATTAGTAAAGAATTTTGTAAAATAAAATAAGAGTTTTTAGAGATATGTTTTTTTTAATATTTGGTAGGAACGGTGCTATACGCAGGACAGCAATATATTATTTAAATAATTAACAAATGAGAGTGACAACATTTTGACCATCTATGCTCGATCGTGATATATTTTTAAACAATTAGTAAAGAATTTTGTAAAATAAAATAGGAGTTTTTAGAGATATGATTTTTTTTAATATTTGGTATGAACGGTGCTATACGCGGGACAGCAATATATTATTTAAATAATTAACAAACGAGAGTGACAACATTTTGACTATCTATGCTCGTTCTAAATATATTGTTTAAATAATTAGTAAAGAAATCTGTAAAATAAAATAGGAGTTTTTAGAGATATGATTTTTTTAATATTTGGTATGAACGGTGCTATACGCGGCACAGCAATATATTATTCAAATAATTAACAAATGAGAGTGACAACATTTTGACCATCTATGCTAGGTCTAGATATATTGTTTAAACAATTAGTGAAGAAATCTGGAAAATAAAATAGGAGTTTTAAGAGATATGATTTTTTTAATATTTGGTATGAAAGGTGACATACGCGGGACAGCAATATATTGTTTAAATAAATAACAATTAAGAGGTACAACATTCTGGTTTTTTATACTCGCTCTATATATATTGTTTAATTAATTAGAGAAGATATTTTGAAAATAAAATGTGTGGTTTGGGAGTTATGAAGTTTTGAAATTCTGGGGAATCTGTTTCATAATTCGTGTGATGGTGGAGGCGTGAAAATCCGTGGCTGGAAAATCCGTGGTTATCTTCACATCGGTTTATTAATATTTGTAAAATAAAATAGGATTTTTAAGAGATATGATTTTTTTAATATTTGGTATGAACGGTGCTATACGCGGGACAGCAATATATTATATAAATAATTAACAAATAAGAGTGACAACATTTTGACCATCTATGCTAGGTCTAGATATATTGTTTAAACAACTAGTGAAGAAATTTGGAAAATAAAATAGGATTTTTAAGAGATATGATTTTTTTAATATTTGGTATGAACGGTGCCATACTCGGGACAGCAATATATTATTTAAATAATTAACAAATGAGAGTGACAACATTTTGACCATCTATGCTTAGTTTAGATATATTGTTTAAATAATTAGTGAAGAAATTTGTAACATATGTTAAAATAGAATTTTTAAGAGATATGATTTTTTTAATATTTGGTATGAACGGTGCTATACGCGGAACAGCAATATATTATTTATATAATTAACAAATAAGAGTGACAACATTTTGACCATCTATGCTTAGTCTAGATATATTGTTTAAACAATTAGTGAAAAAATTTGTAAAATAAAATAGGATTTTTAAGAGATATGATTTTTTTAATATTTGGTATGAACGGTGCTATACGCGGAACAGCAATATATTATTTAAATAATTAACAAATAAGAGTGACAACATTTTGACCATCTATGCTTAGTCTAGATATATTGTTTAAACAATTAGTGAAAAAAATTGTAAAATAAAATAGGATTTTTAAGAGATATGATTTTTTTAATATTTGGTATGAACGGTGCTATACGCGGGACAGCAATATATTATATAAATAATTAACAAATAAGAGTGACAACATTTTGACCATCTATGCTTGGTCAAGATATATTGTTTAAACAATTAGTGAAGAAATTTGGAAAATAAATTAGGATTTTTAAGAGATATGATTTTTTTTTAATATTTGGTATGAACGGTGCTATACGCGGGACATCAATATATTATATAAATAATTAACAAATAAGAGTGACAACATTTTGACCATCTATGCTCGGTCTAGATATATTGTTTAAACAATTAGTGAAGAAATTTGGAAAATAAAATAGGAGTTTTAAGAGACATGATTTTTTTAATATTTGGTATGAAAGGTGACATACGCGGGACAGCAATATATTGTTTAAATAAAGAACAATTAAGAGTTACAACATTCTGGTTATTTATACTCGCTCTATGTATATTGTTTAATCAATTATTGAAGAAATTTTGAAAATAAAATATGTGGTTTGGGAGTTATGAAATTTTGAAAATCTGGGGAATCTGTTCCATAATTCGTGTGATGGTGGAGGCGCCAAAATCCGTGGCTGGAAAATCCGTGGCTATCTTCACATCGGTAGTTTTAGGAGATATGATTCTTTTATTATTTGGTATGATTTTAACCGATGTGAAGATAACCACGGATTTTCCAGCCACGGATTTTGGCGCCTCCACCATCACACGAATTATGAAACAGATTCCCCAGAATTTCAAAACTTCATAACTCCCAAACCACACATTTTATTTTCAAAATATCTTCTCTAATTAATTAAACAATATATATAGAGCGAGTATAAAAAACCAGAATGTTGTACCTCTTAATTGTTATTTATTTAAACAATATATTGCTGTCCCGCGTATGTCACCTTTCATACCAAATATTAAAAAAATCATATCTCTTAAAACTCCTATTTTATTTTCCAGATTTCTTCACTAATTGTTTAAACAATATATCTAGACCTAGCATAGATGGTCAAAATGTTGTCACTCTCATTTGTTAATTATTTGAATAATATATTGCTGTGCCGCGTGTAGCACCGTTCATACCAAATATTAAAAAAATCATATCTCTAAAAACTCCTATTTTATTTTACAGATTTCTTTACTAATTATTTAAACAATATATTTAGAACGAGCATAGATAGTCAAAATGTTGTCACTCTCGTTTGTTAATTATTTAAATAATATATTGCTGTCCCGCGTATAGCACCGTTCATACCAAATATTAAAAAAAATCATATCTCTAAAAACTCCTATTTTATTTTACAAAATTCTTTACTAATTGTTTAAAAATATATCACGATCGAGCATAGATGGTCAAAATGTTGTCACTCTCATTTGTTAATTATTTAAATAATATATTGCTGTCCTGCGTATAGCACCGTTCCTACCAAATATTAAAAAAATCATATCTCTAAAAACTCTTATTTTATTTTACAAAATTCTTTACTAATTGTTTAAACAATAAATCTAGAACGAGCATAAATGGTCAAAATGTTGTCACTCTCGTTTGTTAATTATTTAAATAATATATTGCTGTCCCGCGTATAGCACCATTCATACCAAATATTAAAAAAATCATATCTCGTAAAACTCCTATTTTATTTTACAAATTTCTTTACTAATTGTTTAAACAATATATCTAGAACGAGCAAAAATGGTGAAAATGTTGTCTTTCTCATTTGTTAATTATTTAAATAATATATTGCTGTCCCGCGTATAGCACCGTGCATACCAAATATTAAAAAAATCATATCTCGTAAAACTCCTATTTTATTTTAGAAATGTCTTCACTAATTGTTTAAACAATATATCTAGAACGAGCATAGATGGTCAAAATGTTGTCACTCTCATTTGTTAATTATTTAAATAATATATTACTGTCCCGCGTATAGCACCGTTTATACCAAATATTTAAGAAAATCATATCTCTTAAAACTCCTATTTTATTTTATAAATTTCTTTACTAATTGTTTAAACAATATATCTAGAACGAGCATAGATAGTCAAAATGTTGTCACTCTCATTTGTTAATTATTTAAATAATATATTGCTGTCCCGCGTATAGCACCGTTCATACCAAATATTAAAAAAATCATATCTCGTAAAACTCCTATTTTATTTCACAAATTTCTTTACTAATTGTTTAAACAATATATCTAGAACGAGCAAAAATGGTCAAAATGTTGTCACTCTCATTTGTTAATTATTTAAATAATATATTGCTGTCCCGCGTATAGCACCGTTCATACCAAATATAAAAAAAATCATATCTCGTAAAACTCCTATTTTATTTTACAAATTTCTTCACTAATTGTTTAAACAATATATCTAGAACGAGTATAGGTGGTCAAAATGTTGTCACTCTCATTTGTTAATTATTTAAACAATATATTGCTGTCCCGCGTATAGCACCGTCCATACCAAATATTAAAAAAATCATATCTCTTAAAACTCCTATTTTATTTGACAAATTTCTTTACTAATTGTTTACACAATATATCTAAAACAAGCATAGATGGTCAAAATGTGGTCACTCTCATTTGTTAATTATTTAAATAATATATTGCTGTCCCGCGTATAGCACCGTTCATACCAAAGATTAAAAAAATCATATATTATTTAAATAATTAACAAATAAGAGTGACAACATTTTGACCATCTATGCTCGTTCTAGATATATTGTTTATACAATTAGTAAAGACATTTGTAAAATAAAATAGGAGTTTTTAGAGATATGATTTTTTTTAATATTTGGTATGAACGGTGCTATACGCGGGACAGCAATATATTATTAAAATAATTAACAAATAAGAGTGACAACATTTTGACCATCTATGCTCGGTCTAGATATATTTTTTAAACAATTAGTGAAGAAATTTGTAAAATAAAATAGGAGGTTTTAGAGATATGATTTTTTTAATATTTGGTATGAAACGTGACATACGCGGGACAGCAATATATTGCTTAAATAAAGAACAATTAAGAGTTACAACATTCTGGTTATTTATACTCGCTCTATGTATATTGTTTAATCAATTAGTGAAGAAATTTTGAAAATAAAATATGTGGTTTGGGAGTTATGTAGTTTTGAAATTCTGGGGAATCTGTTTCATAATTCGTGTGATGGTGGAGGCGCCAAAATCCGTGGAGTTTAAAATAGGAGTTTTAGGAGATATGATTCTTTTATTATTTGGTATGAACGGTGCTATACTCAGCAATATATTATTTAAATAATTAAGAAATGAGAGTGACAACATTTTGACCATCTATGCTCGTTCTAGATATATTGTTTAAACAATTAGTAAAGAAATTTGTAAAATAAAATAAGAGTTTTTAGAGGTATGATTTTTTTTAATATTTGGTATGAACGGTGCTATACGCGGGACAACAATATATTATTAATATAATTAACAAATAAGAGTGACAAGGGAGGTCCGATGCCACTTGGGGAACAGTCCGTCATACATTTACTTGTAACAACAAACCTATAATTTAAATAAGAGTGACAACATTTTGACCATCTATGCTCGGTCTAGATATATTTTTTAAACAATTAGTGAAGAAATTTGGAAAATAAAATAGGAGTTTTTAGAGATATGATTTTTTTAATATTTGGTATGAAACGTGACATACGCGGGACAGCAATATATTGTTTAAATAAAGAACAATTAAGAGTTACAACATTCTGGTTATTTATACTCGCTCTATGTATATTGTTTAATCAATTAGTGAAGAAATTTTGAAAATAAAATATGTGGTTTGGGAGTTATGTAGTTTTGAAATTCTGGGGAATCTGTTTCATAATTCGTGTGATGGTGGAGGCGCCAAAATCCGTGGAGTTTAAAATAGGAGTTTTAGGAGATATGATTCTTTTATTATTTGGTATGAACGGTGCTATACTCAGCAATATATTATTTAAATAATTAAGAAATGAGAGTGACAACATTTTGACCATCTATGCTCGTTCTAGATATATTGTTTAAACAATTAGTAAAGAAATTTGTAAAATAAAATAAGAGTTTTTAGAGGTATGATTTTTTTTAATATTTGGTATGAACGGTGCTATACGCGGGACAACAATATATTATTAATATAATTAACAAATAAGAGTGACAAGGGAGGTCCGATGCCACTTGGGGAACAGTCCGTCATACATTTACTTGTAACAACAAACCTATAATTTAAATAAGAGTGACAACATTTTGACCATCTATGCTCGGTCTAGATATATTTTTTAAACAATTAGTGAAGAAATTTGGAAAATAAAATAGGAGTTTTTAGAGATATGATTTTTTTAATATTTGGTATGAAACGTGACATACGCGGGACAGCAATATATTGTTTAAATAAAGAACAATTAAGAGTTACAACATTCTGGTTATTTATACTCGCTCTATGTATATTGTTTAATCAATTAGTGAAGAATTTTTGAAAATAAAATATGTGGTTTGGGAGTTATGAAGTTTTGAAATTCTGGAGAATCTGTTTCATAATTCGTGTGATGGTGGAGGCGCCAAAATCCGTGGCTGGAAAATCCGTGGCTATCTTCACATCGGTCAATCCGGCATACTTCATTTTCGATTATGAACTATGAAACTTTCTATCTCATTTAGTTTTAGAGATATTTTAGCTTTACGAAACCACTGCAGACATCATTTTTGTCCACAAATGTCAAATAACTCCGAAACGGTATGATTTAGACCAAATGTTTTCAATAAAATTACACGCAATTTTTATGAGGAATTTAAAAAATAAATAATATACAGGGTGAAACATTTAAAATAAACAAGTTGCATCCGGTACTGTCTTTGTGGGGCAATCTGTATATATAAAAATATTTTTAAGTTATGCAGCTCTTAAAACCAAGTAACTTCGGTGTAGAAACAATTGTTCTATCTTTAATGTGAGCCGAGATATCACCTAAGAATGCAGTAATGGCACACCGTGTATATCGAACATCCGTAATTTAAAGTATTCGAACATTGAAATAATTGAAGTATTCGAATATTAAAATATTTAAGAAGTTTCAAATTTCAAGTATTTGAAATATTCGAATATTTAAATTTTGAAATATTCTAATATTCAAATATTTTAAATATTTGAGTATTTAATTATTTAAATAATTAGAATATTCGAATAAATATTTAAAAATGTTTTTGAATGAATATTCGAATACATCAATTTAATAAATTCCTGCCCGTATAGAATCACATGTTTCGAATTTATTGATTCTCAACAGTACAATCCATACAAAAATAATGGAAATCATAGACATCTGCTTTCTGAAAATGTCTCTATTTAACACGTTGATCGCCGCGCGGCATTCACTTGTGCCGCAGTTAAATTTGGGTTTAGGTTCCGTGGCATGTACCTTGTGCCGCATCCAGGAACGACTTTCAAAGCAGCGGCCTGAGGTAATATTTTTATAAAAGTGGCGATCAACGTGTTAAAGAAACTTTAAACAAAGCATATTTTAATTTAAGAATAGAACAATTATTATATCTCATTTCATTTAACTAGCTGAAATATGCGGACAACTTTTTATCTCTAAAGTTCTATATGGAGTTTATTTGTCTGACTAATTAAGTAATTTGGTTAAAAATAATAATAATCCGATGCCGTAATGCATATTTGACATGGTAAACAAGTCTTTTTTTAAAGGTGTTTGATTTAAGATGCACAAATGTTTTCTAATTTCTTGCCTAGTTAAATGAAACAGGCTATATTTGTGAAACACATCAATTTATTCAATAAAAATATAAATATAAAATACATTAATGTAGAAAAGCTGTAAAAATTGTCAACGTCAAGTGCGGCTGCATAATTTCTCGCTGTCAGAGGTTCCAGAAAAAAATCTATTGAAAAACAAATCATTTCGCAGTCAAAACTATTTTTAAATAAGACAGCAATATATTATTTAAATAATTAACAAACGAGAGTGACAACATTTTGACCATTTATGCTCGTTCTAGATTTATTGTTTAAACAATTAGTAAAGAATTTTGTAAAATAAAATACGAGTTTTTAGAGATATGATTTTTTTAATATTTGGTAGGAACGGTGCTATACGCAGGACAGCAATATATTATTTAAATAATTAACAAATGAGAGTGACAACATTTTGACCATCTATGCTCGATCGTGATATATTTTTAAACAATTAGTAAAGAATTTTGTAAAATAAAATAGGAGTTTTTAGAGATATGATTTTTTTTAATATTTGGTATGAACGGTGCTATACGCGGGACAGCAATATATTATTTAAATAATTAACAAACGAGAGTGACAACATTTTGACTATCTATGCTCGTTCTAAATATATTGTTTAAATAATTAGTAAAGAAATCTGTAAAATAAAATAGGAGTTTTTAGAGATATGATTTTTTTAATATTTGGTATGAACGGTGCTATACGCGGCACAGCAATATATTATTCAAATAATTAACAAATGAGAGTGACAACATTTTGACCATCTATGCTAGGTCTAGATATATTGTTTAAACAATTAGTGAAGAAATCTGGAAAATAAAATAGGAGTTTTAAGAGATATGATTTTTTTAATATTTGGTATGAAAGGTGACATACGCGGGACAGCAATATATTGTTTAAATAAATAACAATTAAGAGGTACAACATTCTGGTTTTTTATACTCGCTCTATATATATTGTTTAATTAATTAGAGAAGATATTTTGAAAATAAAATGTGTGGTTTGGGAGGTATGAAGTTTTGAAATTCTGGGGAATCTGTTTCATAATTCGTGTGATGGTGGAGGCGCCAAAATCCGTGGCTGGAAAATCCGTGGCTATCTTCACATCGGTAATAATTTAGTCATTGAAATATTCATATTTAAATATTTTACTATTCGACTATTTGAATCATTCGTATTTTGAATATTTAAATATTCGAATATGTAAATAATTTACAGATTAAAATATTTATATTCGAATATTTAAGTATGTGAATAATTTAGTGATTAAAATATTTATATTTTAATATTCGACTATTTATTTTTATTTTTTTTATTTTGGGTTTTACGTCATCTATTTCCGCTGCTAAGGCCAATCATGACACCGGAGATTAGGTCTACAGCTATCCGGGAATTTTGCCGAACCCGGTGGGAGTTCCAACCCACCGGTAGGGATCTTTAACGTGCACGCAACATCCAGGCAGTACACGGGTCCTACATGCATTTAACGTCATATCCGAGAAGACGGAGGTTTGGCATTTTTATCCTAACCTATATAAATGCAGACAACTTGTTAGGCCGGTATTTAAACCCCGGTCCGTGGCGTGGCAGTACAACACTCTAACCACTACACCACCAAGCTGCCCATTCGACTATTTGAATTATTCCTATTTTGAATATTTGAATTATTCGAATATTTAAATATTTGAATATGTAAATAATTTAGCGATTAAAATATTGGTACTTCGAAAATTTGACTATTTGAATCATTCATATTTCGAATATTTAAATATTCACATATGTGAATAATTTAGTAATTGAAATATTTATATATAAATATTTTGATATTGGACTATTTGAATCATTCGTATTTCGAGTACTTGTAAATAAAACACTTTTTACTTTGTTTAACCACTGAATCTTACATTTAATTGTGTGACTAGTTTCGACTATCTAGTAGTCATTCTCAAACTACTTTAGTTTGAGAATGGATACTAGATAGTCGAAGAAGAAGAAGAAGAAGAAGTTGAGAATGACTACTAGATAGTCGAAACTAGTCACACAATTTAATGTAAGATTCAGTGGTTAAACAAAGTAAAAAGTGTTTTATTTACAAGTGTATTTAAGATGTACCACAAAGTGAACGCCTACAACACCAAACAGTATTTCGAGTATTTAATCTGTTTCAATATTTAAATATTCAAATGTATGAATAAATTAGTGATTGAAATATTCATATTTGAATATTCGACTATTAAAATCAATCGTATTCGAAGCCTTAATAATATTAAATAAAGAAATAAGTTTATTTCATTTATTAAATAATAATTATTATACAATGAACAATTAATAAAATAAACTTATTTCTTTTTTATTATTAATGAATAAAAATAAAATAAGTTATTAATCAAATTGACTGGGTGAGTTACGTAAAGATCAAATTTAATTGATAAATAAAGCACTAATAACCTTTCTTCACACTTTTGATTATGTTACAAGTGTGAAGAAAGGTTATTAGTGCTTTATTTATCAATCAAGTTAGTAATCATTTACTTTTGTATTTTAATAACAACTTATTGCTTTTCAATAAAAAGTTTAAACACTTCACTAACATCTATTGTGAATATAATTTATTCTTTAGTGATGTATTTAAAGTTCTGAATGTTTTTATATAGTCTATTAATGTGTATGTTTTTATAATTTCTACTTTGTTAATACATTTTAAAAGAGAGTTTTATAGATTTCAAGTAAAGTCTATAAACTCTTTAGTAACTCTATTATTTATTAAGGCATAAATATTTAAAATTTAAAATTTGAAATATTTATTTGAATAATAATTGAATCTAAGAGAATAAGCTTACGCGTTTTTTAGTTTGCAAAACTTTAAATATAATATATAAAATTTAGTGATGGGCAAGATCGATTGATCGATCCTTGCAAGCGATCAAGCCGCTCGATCTTTTTTATCAACTCTTTCTGATCGGTTCGATCTTTTTGATCGTCTCGATCTTTTCGATCGGCTCGATCTTTTCGGGCGGCTCGGTCGTTTTAGGCAGCTCGATCTTTTCCAACTTGTCGAACTAGTTGATTAATCAATCGGCTCAAGCAGATTGACTCTAGCTGCATGCTATGAGCTATTTTCGAGCAGATCGATCGGCCTAGGAGGTATCATTGAACGATCACACTATTTAATTTGATTAAATAGGTAATTCGTAAACTGTATGTTTTTGAGTTTACGTGAAGTGATTATTACACTAAAAAAGACTGTTATTCCTTGCTTCACTTTTTATTTGTATCGTTAGATGTACATTTGAAGACACAAAGTGCTCATTATCAATAACAAACTGTTATTGATAATGAGCACTTTGTGTCTCGAAATGTACATCTAACGTTATAAATAAAAAGTGAAGTAAGGAATAAGTCTTTTTTAGTGTAATTCGTAAACTTTCAAAGTAAATGAATTACTTTTATTTTGCGTCTATTATTTAACATTTGCAGGCAAAACGTATACAGAAAATCACATAAAAATTTTATTTTGTTAATTATAACAGCCCGGTAACCAGTATACCCTGAAGCTCATCGCGGACTCAATCCAGGAACTAAAGCGAGAAACCGTCAAATATTCCGGACTTCAGGGAACCCTTGACCAAATTCAAGCGGACATGGCAGGCATTCAACAACAACTCGTGCAGAACTCCCGGCACGTCGAGGACCGAGTCAACGCCATGGCCGAGACCCTCCGTGCCGAGTTCCGTGAGAAAGTGGCTGGAGGAAATGCTGGTGAACCTGCAAATGTTGAAGCAGTGATAGATGAGATAGAGGAACGTCGCAGCAGGGAGGCCAATGTCCTGCTCTTCAACCTGCCTGAAAATGGACAAACCCTAGACCCTTCAGGTAACGCTAACGACAGAGACCGCATCACGGGACTTCTTCGACAACTGGGTTTGGAACTGACCGTGAAAAATGCCTTCCGCTTGGGTAAAAGAGGAGGCACTAGGCCCCGCCCGCTGAAAATCGTCCTAGGCTCCAGAGATGAAGCCCTGTCGCTGCTGAAACGAGCGAAAGACCTCCCAGATGACCTTCAAGTTCGAGAGGACCAGACCCCAGCCCAACGCGAACAACTATTGGAGCTTCGACGTCAACTACAGGAGCGCCTAGCCGGAGGAGAGAAGGACATCACCATACGCTACATCAGGGGAAAGCCGAAAATCGTCAGCGAGCCGCAGAATGCACGAAACTCACAAGCGAACCCGAGCGTCTCGAAAAACTAGACTCGGTGTCGTTCTTCTATACAAATCTAGGATCCTTGCTGCCGAAGAGACCGGAGCTCCTGATAGCAGTAGACGCGCATCGCCCAACCTTCATTGTCCTGACCGAGACCTGGCTCCGCAGCGAGACCCCAGCCCCGCTGGTTGAAATTCAGGACTACCAACTGCTCAGGAAAGACCGGGAAATGCGACGCGGTGGAGGACTGGCGGTCTACTTCCGGACGCACACTGAGGGTGGCGCCCCCATCAAAGCCACGGCTCACCCTACGTTAAACACCAACGAAGAGGATGATGAAACGCTCTGGGTTGACATAACCTCCAAGGGTATCCAGCTGCTCCTGGGAGTGATCTACCGCCCTCCTGGGACCTCCGCAGATGTTAACACCAACCTGGTCGAAAAGTTGAAAATGATCCCCCAAAATCACAACACCATCATTTTCGGGGACTTCAACTACTCATCAATCGACTGGAGTACTCTCACCTCAACTACCAGCAACCATCAGGAGACGGACTTCCTGCAGTTCTACCTAGAAAGCCACCTACAACAGCTGATTTCTAGGCCTACAAGGTTTAGAACAAACCAGACCGAATCTCTCCTCGACCTTGTTCTGTGCAGCCAAGAAAACCTTCTAACAGACATCAACTTTCTTCCCCGCATAGCCAAGAGTGACCATGTTGCCTTACTAGCTTCAGCCCAGTTTATTAACAACCTTGACAACCACAACCACAAACCCAAACACAGGCAATACTTCAAGGCAAATTATGAAGAGCTGGACCTTCTCCTGGGGAGCACACTCCCATCAGTTGATGAGATCGGGACCCCGGCACACTCTTTATGGACAGCTCTTAGACGTAATCTGGAACAAGTGGAGACGCACATTCCATGGAGTACAGCAGGAAGGACGCGATATCTCAAACCCTGGATGACCAGAGACATCCTGCGAAACATCAGGCAGCGAGACAACATGTGGAAAAGGTACATGCGATCCCGAGACCCGGCGGTACACCAGGCATACAAACAACTGAGAAACACCATACAAGTGGACCTGAGAACAGCCCAGTCAGGATATGAGGAGACCATCGTAGCCGGCGACCGCAAAACCTTCTACAAATACATGGAGCGGAACCTGTCGTCCAAGCCAGCGCTACCACCGGTACTTGTGACAGACGACGGCGAAGAACACGGCGACCCCGAAGCCCTACCGGAGATCCTGGCTGACCAATTCTGTAGTGTCTACGTAGCCGAGCCGCTGGGAAACCTACCAGAAGTGACCAACTTGCCAAGGAACCGTGCCAGCCTCGACCACATAGTCTTTAGGGAGCGTGCAGTCCTGGAGTTACTCTCCTCCCTGAAGGAAACCTCCTCTGCTGGCCCTGACGGCTTCCACCCGCTCCTACTCAAGAACTGCAGGACGACCCTGGCACCGTATCTGACCCGGCTCATGCAGCTGTCCCTCGATGAGGGTGTTCTCCCGAACGAATGGCTTGAGGCATGTGTGATTCCTGTGTACAAGAAGGGCAACAGGCTTCACCCTCAAAACTACCGGCCGATCTCCCTCACTTCGCACATTTGCAAGTGTATGGAGAGGATCATAGCTGAGGAGATCCGGGAATTTTGCATGAGGAACGAGATCTTCCCCACAAACCAGCATGGATTCATGCCTGGCAGATCGGTGACCACAAACATGTTGGAGTGCGTTGGCGATTGGACAATGGCCCATGACTGTGGTCGTCCCCTAGACATCGTGTACTTAGACTTCGAAAAAGCCTTCGACAGGGTTCCCCACACCAGATTGCTGAGAAAACTGGAACACGTTGGAATCAGGGGAAAGCTCCTGACCTGGATCCAGGCCTTCCTGAACAACCGCACCTTTAGGGTCAGAACCGGAATCCACCTGTCGTCGTTGCGCCCAGTAGACAGCGGTGTGCCACAAGGGTCAGTCCTGGGCCCACTGCTATTCCTGATCTATATCGCTGATCTCTGCAACACAATGTCAACCAAAAACAGCTGGTTCGCGGATGACGTGAAGTGTTACGGCGACCCCACGAGTGACGACATCCAGGAGGACTTGGACAGACTCCAGGGCTGGTCTGATGACTGGCTCGTGACGGTGAATCCATCAAAATGTGCGGTCATCCACGTCGGCAGAAATAACCCCCGAAGGACGTACTCCATGCATGGAGTACTGATCCCGTCCGTGGACCAGATCACTGACCTCGGCATTACTGTCACCCACGACCTCAAGTGGGGGCCGCACATCAATGCCGCAGTCAAAAAAGCTAACTCCTTGATCTACCTCATCAGGAAGTCCTTCAAGTTCATGTCCCCGAAAATGCTACTCGACGTCTTCACCATCTACGTACGACCCATACTGGAGTATGGTCATGCGGTTTGGTCACCATACTTCATTGGGGACATCGCCACACTGGAGAAGGTGCAACGTAGGGCCTCGAAAATCCCCTTGCCTCTGAGACATATGGACTACGAGGACCGGCTGGCAGCACTAAACCTCCCTCCTCTGATACGTCGAAGGCTGCGCGGCGACCTGATCGAGACCTTCAAAACCGTCAGAGGGTACTACAGCTGCCCTCTACTTCTCAGCCACGTCTCCTCCAACCAAAACCAGCACCTGCGAGGGCATGCGTACAAGCTCAACAAAAGCCGATTCAACAAAAATCCCTACAAGCACTATCTGTTTAATAGAATTGTAGACGACTGGAACGCTCTTCCCGCAAATGTTGTTGTTGCCGACTCCGTCCAACAGTTTAAAAATAGACTAGATGTATACCTACAACTGTGATAGTTAGTCCCATAACGTTGATATATTGTTAATTTGCGAGCAGTGTCTATATATGTTGTACATCTTGTAAATTATGTAAACCGTGTAAATTATTTATTGCACTGTATAGAGCCACAAGCATTTATGCTAGTTTGTATAGCGAACGACACCAGATGTAATCTGCCAGTTCGTTTAATGTGTAAATAAATAAATAAATAAATAATATACGCAGAAAATAAAATGTTGTAGTGTGTGTACATTATTTCTATTTTATAGAAACTGAAAATAATGTATAGGGCGTTTTTCTATTAAGTATACGTATTCCAAAGTCAGCCCATTGTCTGTAAATCTTTAGATATTCCTTGTTTTTTTAAGTTCAATTTGAAGCTTTAAACGAGTATTTTCCACTCCCAGACTAAACATGAAGTAAAATTTCAAGTTTAGAAAAGCCCCGTGAAAATTTGTCGAGGGTCGCGCAGCGAACCGAGACAAATTTTTTGAGCTTTTCTAAACTCGAAATTTTACATCATGCACCACGCGTATAAAACACTAACATATTGTGAAATTTATGCATATTCGAACTTCACTTGAAATCTGTTTTATACGCGTAGCGCATGAAGTAAAATTTTGAGTTTAGAAAAGCCCAGAAAATGTTCACGGAGCTTTTACTTCATGCTTAGTCTGTTAGTGAAAAACAGTCGATTAAGCTTCATTTGGATTGATCGCGTAGCGAAACGACAATCCAAATTTTCAGGCTTTTCTAAACTCGAAATTTTACTTCATGTGCCACGGGCACAAAACACTAATTTAAAGTGAAGTTCAAAATATACTACTTATTTCATATGTGAATCATGTTTGAACATTTTTCAGCATATGCGCAGGGATATCTATACAGAAAAGAAAAATTCCCTGTACAAAAAAAACAATCAAAACGGAATTTTAGATTCCTGAACTTTTAAAAATGCCAAAACAAGTCTTTAACATTTCCGAATGAAAAATTGAACATCAAAAAAACTTAATTTTGCAAAAGAAACTCTGTCGTGCAGCCCTGATGTAAATATTGTATTATGGCAGGTCGGAAAAATTCTAGTCTGCAATTTATTTATTAATCCTCACCTTTTCGTATTTGTACAATTTTTAAACGGGTGTGAAGTTACCAATAGATTCCGCCAATAGATCATAAAAAAATAAAAAAACAATATATTTGATATTTTTCTCCACAGGCCTACTCATTGTACTCCATTCTAGATGATAACATTGATAAACCAGGTTTACTACCCCTTTCTACCCCTATACCTCCCCTAATTCCGTTTGATTATCAATTTTCATTATGTGCTCCTCAAAATTTTCAAGTTATTTTTATATACACATGTTCCCCATACTTCTATTAATCAATTAGAAAAGAAAAAATTTTCACACCGCACCCCCGCAACCCCCAAAAAAATAAAAATGCATACTGGATTACTAACTATTTTTCGCCATTAAATTTTCCAAATATTAAAACTGTTTATGTACACACGTATTGATTGCCTATGTTTCAACAAATATAAAATAAAAAACAAACTACCCCCACCCCCATATGATTTTTTTTTTCGAAAAATTATTTATTTGCGGTAATTGCTCCTCTCACTATTGAAAATATTTACTAACAGGCGTTTTCTTCATACTTCAATTGTTCATTTATGATAAAAATATTTTTCACACCGTAGCTCCCCCACCCCTAAAATATGCGAATTTGAAAAATGACTGGATTTTTCATGACAAATAATTAGATTTCAGTAATTGCTCCTCCAAATTATAAAAATATTTTTACACAGGCGTGTTCCCCATACTATCTTTATTCAGATTCTACAGTCAAATTATTCACACCGAACTTCCCCCGCCCCTAAATAATTGCGAATATACCACGTAATCATCTCTCGATGTTTATGATAAATAATTAGTTTTCAGTAATTGCTCCTCTGAGTTTTGCAAATATTTTTACACAGGCGTGTTCACCATACTTCATTTATTCAGATTTTACAATCAAATTTTTCACACCGAACTTCCCCCACCCCTAAATAATTGCGAATATAACACATGATATGTTTTAGATTTATTATGATAAATAATTAGTTTTTAGTAATTGCTCCTCCGAAATTTAAAAATATTTTTGCACAGGCGTGTTCCCCATACTTCATTTATTCAGATTCAACAATCAAATTTTTCACACCGAACTTCCCCCACCACCAAATAATTGCGAATATAACACATGATATGTTTTCGATTATTTATGATAAATAATTAGTTGAGTAATTGCTCCTCCGAAATTTAAAAATATTTTTGCACAGGCGTGTTCCCCATACTTCATTTATTCAGATTCAACATTAAACATTTTCACACCGAACTTCCCCCACCCCCAAATAATTGCGAATATAACACATGATATGTTTTCGATTTTTTATGATAAATAATTAGTTTTGAGTAATTGCTCCTCCGAAATTTTTGCACAGGCGTGTTCCCCATACTTTATTTATTCAGATTCAACAATCAATTTTTCACACCGAACTTCCCCCACCCCCCAATAAATGCGAATATAACACATGATATGTTTTCGATTATTTATGATAAATAATTAGTTTTCAGTAATTGCTCCTCCGAAATTTTAAAATATTTTTGCACAGGCGTGTTCCCCATACTTCATTTATTCAGATTCAAAATCAATTTTTTCACACCGAACTTCCCCCACCCCCAAATAATTGCGAATATAACACATGATATGTTTTCGATTATTTATGATAAATAATTAGTTTTCAGTAATTGCTCCTCCGAAATTTTAAAATATTTTTGCACGGGCGTGTTCCCCATACTTCGTTTATTCAGATTCAACAATCAATTTTTTCACACCGAATTTCTCCCACCCCCAAATAATTGCGAATATAACACATGATATGTTTTCGATTATTTATGATAAATAATTAGTTTTAAGTAATTGCTCCTCCGAAATTTTAAAATATTTTTGCACAGGCGTGTTCCCCATACTTCATTTATTCAGATTCAACAATCAATTTTTTCACACCGAACTTCCCCCACCCCCAAATAATTGCGAATATAACACATGATATGTTTTCGATTATTTATGATAAATAATTAGTTTTCAGTAATTGCTCCTCCGAAATTTCAAAATATTTTTGCACAGGCGTGTTCCCCATACTTCATTTATTCAGATTCAACCATAAAATTTTTTACACCGAACTTCCCCCACCCCCAAATAATTGCGAATATAACACATGATATGTTTTCGATTATGTATGATAAATAATTAGTTTTGAGTAATTGCTCCTCCGAAATTTGAAAATATTTTTGCACAGGCGTGTTCCCCATACTTCATTTATTTAGATTCAACCATAACATTTTTCACACCGAACTTCCCCCACCCCCAAATAATTGCGAATATAACACATGATATGTTTTCGATTATTTATGATAAATAATTAGTTTTCAGTAATTGCTCCTCCGAAATTTTAAAATATTTTTGCACAGGCGTGTTCCCCGTACTTCATTTATTCAGATTCAACAATCAAATTTTTCACACCGAACTTCCCCCACCCCCAAATAATTGCGAATATAACACATGATATGTTTTCAGTTTTTTTTAGTTTTCAGTAATTGCTCCTCTGAGTTTTGCAAATATTTTTACACAGGCGTGTTCGCCATACTTCATTTATTCAGATTTTACAATCAAATTTTTCACACCGAACTTCCCCCACCCCTAAATAATTGCGAATATAACACATGATATGTTTTAGATTTATTATGATAAATAATTAGTTTTTAGTAATTGCTCCTCCGAAATTTTTGCACAGGCGTGTTCCCCATACTTTATATATTCAGATTCAACAATCAATTTTTCACACCGAACTTCCCCCACCCCCCAATAAATGCGAATATAACACATGATATGTTTTCGATTATTTATGATAAATAATTAGTTTTCAGTAATTGCTCCTCCGAAATTTTAAAATATTTTTGCACAGGCGTGTTCCCCATACTTCATTTATTCAGATTCAACCATAAAATTTGTCACACCGAACTTCCCCCACCCCCAAATTATTGCGAATATAACACATGATATGTTTTCAGTTTTTTTTAGTTTTCAGTAATTGCTCCTCTGAGTTTTGCAAATATTTTTACACAGGCGTGTTCGCCATACTTCATTTATTCAGATTTTACAATCAAATTTTTCACACCGAACTTCCCCCACCCCTAAATAATTGCGAATATAACACATGATATGTTTTAGATTTATTATGATAAATAATTAATTTTTAGTAATTGCTCCTCCGAAATTTAAAAATATTTTCGAACAGGCGTGTTCCCCATATTTCATTTATTCAGATTCAACAATCAAATTTTTCACACCGAACTTCCCCCACCCCCAAATAATTGCGAATATAAGACATGATATGTTTTCGATTTTTTATGATAAATAATTAGTTTTGAGTAATTGCTCCTCCGAAATTTTAAAATATTTTTACACAGGCGTGTTCCCCATACTTCATTTATTCAGATTCAACAATCAATTTTTACACACCGAACTTCCCCCACCCCCAAATAATTGCGAATATAACACATGATATGTTTTCGATTATTTATGATAAATAATTAGTTTTCGGTAATTGCTCCTCCGAAATTTTAAAATATTTTTGCACAGGCGTGTTCCCCATACTTCATTTATTCAGATTCAACAATCAATTTTTTTCACACCGAACTTCCCCCACCCCCAAATAATTGCGAATATAACACATGATATTTTATTGATTATTTATGATAAATAATTAGTTTTGAGTAATTGCTCCTCCGAAATTTTAAAATAGTTTTGCACAGGCGTGTTCCCCATACTTCATTTATTCAGATTAAACAATCAAATTTTTCACACCGAACTTCCCCCACCCCCAAATAATTGCGAATATAACACATGATATGTTTTCGATTATTTATGATAAATAATTAGTTTTCAGTAATTGCTCCTCCGAAATTTTAAAATATTTTTGCACAGGCGTGTTCCCCATACTTCGTTTATTCAGATTCAACAATCAATTTTTTCACACCGAATTTCTCCCACCCCCAATTAATTGCGAATATAACACATGATATGTTTTCGGTTATTTATGATAAATAATTAGTTTTGAGTAATTGCTCCTCCGAAATTTTAAAATATTTTTGCACAGGCGTGTTCCCCATACTTCATTTATTCAGATTAACAATCAATTTTTTCACACCGAACTTCCCCCACCCCCAAATAATTGCGAATATAACACATGATATGTTTTCGATTATTTATGATTTATAATTAGTTTTCAGTAATTGCTCCTCCGAAATTTTAAAAAATTTTTGCACAGGCGTGTTCCCCATACTTCATTTATTCAGATTCAACCATAAAATTTTTCACACCGAACTTCCCCCACCCCCAAATAATTGCGAATATAACACATGATATGTTTTCGATTATGTATGATAAATAATTAGTTTTGAGTAATTGCTCCTCCGAAATTTGAAAATATTTTTGCACAGGCGTGTTCCCCATACTTTATTTATTCAGATTCAACAATCAGTTTTTTCACACCGAACTTCCCCCACCCCCCAAATAATTGCGAATATAACACGATATGTTTTCGATTATTTATGATAAATAATTAGTTTTCAGTAATTGCTCCTCCGAAATTTTAAAATATTTTTGCACAAGCGTGTTCCCCATACTTCATTTATTCAGATTCAACCATAAAATTTTTCACACCGAACTTCCCCCACCCCCAAATAATTGCGAATATAACACATGATATGTTTTCGATTATGTATGATAAATAATTAGTTTTGAGTAATTGCTCCTCCGAAATTTGAAAATATTTTTGCACAGACGTGTTCCCCATACTTCATTTATTCAGATTCAACCATAAAATTTTTCACACCGAACTTCCCCCACCCCCAAATTATTGCGAATAGAACACATGAAATGTTTTCGATTTTTTATGAGAAATAATTAGTTTTGAGTAATTGCTCCTCCGAAATTTGAAAATATTGTAATGGTTGAGCGGGAGGCGGATATTAATTGTTATTAATATACTGTTTATGACTTTAACAGATTTATTAATATAAAAGAATTAGTATAAACGGATTACAAGAGTAAGAGTGCTTTTCGCGATGTCTGAAATAAGACTAACAACTTATTCTAATCAAGCTCTGGAAGAAAGAGATTATAACAAAAGGGACGCGCATAACGTTAGGGGCAATGTCTAATGAGCGCGGTAGAAAACATTTACTTAAGATAATGATTTGAAATAACATCTTTAGTGAAAGTACTGATAAACAAATTGTTATTGATCGGTTTCTGACTATTTGTTGGCCCTAATGTTATCTGTGCGAAATATACATAATAATAATAATAATGAGAAATAATATAATAATAAAATGTAATATAATAATGATGTACAGGGTACATTACACTCCCCCCCTTATAAAAAAATTTACAATGTAAATTTAAAAAGTTAAAAGAATTACTTGAATAGAGGGTAATGTGATAAATTGATTATTATTTTTTTTTTTTTTTTTTTTGCCTAATTTGAAGAACTATAGATAATATAAATATGAATACACAATAGAATGAATTCATTTGTAAATACATATGTACATGAAATAATATAAAAATATATGATACTGAAAATAAAAATACACCAATACCAATAATTGTTTATACAGAAAATGCAGAGTACTTATATACACAACGTACATTTAAATATGGTATTTCTTTGACAATACAAAACAGGTAAAGGAAAGAAAAATATTTATCTTTTGCAAACCCAAGTAATGACATAGTTTTTTTTTTTCTTTTTTTTTTTTTGATTACGATTGAATCTAATTCGTTCGCTTCTTCTTAATGGCGGAACTGCAGGAGCATCATTAAGCATGTCTGGAGCTATATTCATGTCTCTAATATTCATTGGTATATTTTCTGGTACATATGCGGCGACTCTGTTATGGTTAGGTCTTATTTGTCTAAATGAATGCAAAATTCTAGTGCGTTTAATAATCTTGTAAAGAATAAAGATAACTATAACAAAAAGCAAAATATATGATAGGAAAGAGTAATGAATTTCTGAAATCCAACTATAGTTCCTATTATTTACTATATTCTCACTAAGTTTTGAAATTTCATCGAGTTTATGACTAGCCATTTTTTGATCATTATTATCAAAGTAGTTAATTTTAACTTTTCCGAAAGATATATTTTTGAAAACATTTAAAACCTTTTTGGAACAACATTCATGGTCTAAAATATTAAAATTTGGCAAAATGTATCTCAGATTGCTTGTGAAGTTATAGGTAGTACTAGAAAAGGTTGTGTCACCTGTAAATATTTTACAATTGCGCGCTACCTGCAAGATTCCGTTATTGGATATTATTAAGTCGAAAGTATCTCTATTATTACAAGCAATAGAAATTGTCTTGTTCGCGGGTGAAATATATAACCAGGTGTTTTCCTCATTAAGTGTTTTCCATAGAACGTTCTTTAATGGTATAAGTCTCGTATTACAATATTTATTAAGTTTTCCGTTAACTAAAATATCTATTTCGCAAATATTATCTTCAGCAATACGTTCGGGTTGTTATTTAGTTTGGCAAACATATTTGTTGGATATTCTAACGCATGAACTTAGGTCATCAAAAAGAGTGTAATGTTGTCTATCTTGTGACATGGCAAGATACTTTGATGTAGGTTCTATAAAAACGTAGTTATCGTGATTATGAGAGGTTGGTAGAGAAATAGTTTTATATAAGTTGAAAATGTTTGTAAAGGGGTGTTGTTGTAGAAATCGTTGGCCATCACTGTGCCGGAGATTCTAAAACAGTAGCATGTTTTAGTCTATCGAAGTGTACTAATTCATGTTTATTTTTAATTTTAATTGTACAGTTAGTGGGAGAATTGATTTTAATAATTTTGAAAGGACCAGAATATCTGGAAGATAATTTTTTGGAAACTCCTGGTTGAAACTGTTCATTTTGCAGATAGACTAAATCGCCTTCTTGAAATTGGGGGATCGCTGAATTTTTATCATAATAGAATTTGTTTTTTTCTTTGGAAATTAATAGATTTTTTCTTGCTATATCGTGGGAATATTGGAAACGTAATTTTAACTCGTCTACATAATTATCATATGTGTATTTAAACTCGGGTTCCCGTGTTAAGTCTCTAGGTGTATTAGGTTTATGGCCAAACATTAGTTCGTAAGGGGTGTAGTTTGTAGAAGAATGAACGCACGTATTATAAGAGAATGTAGCAAATGCAACGTATTTATCCCAATCTTGTTGTTTAGAGGTATAATGTTTCAAATAATCGGCGAGTGTTAAATGTGATCTTTCAAGAGCACCATTACTTTGAGGTCTGTATGCGGTAGTTAGTATGTGTTTAATTTTAAATAATTTCGTCACCTCTTTAAGCAAAATGGAGGTAAATTCTTTCCCTCGATCTGTCAATATACACTTAGGAATACCGAATTTACAGATAAAATGTTCAGTGAATGTAGTAGCAATAGTTAAGGCTTCGTGGTTAGGAATAGGAAAAGCTAGAGAAAATTTAGTTAAGTCATCTTGTAAAGTAAGTATGAATCTATTCTCAAATTCTGTAAGTGGCAAAGGGCCAACTACATCAAGAAATATTTTGTCAAGAGGTTTAATTGAGGTTGTGGTGATTTCCATAGGCGCGTGTTTCTTTTTACGATTTAATTTATTTTCTTGGCAATATTTACAACTTTTGACGTAATCGTATATTGTGGATTTCATATTTGGCCATTTGTAGTTCATTTTGATCCTACGATATGTCTTATGAAAACCGGGATGTCCTGCGCCTGGACTGTCATGATTTTCTTTTAGGATGTCAGGGATATCTTTTGTTTGCGGGAGAATAGCTTTATTATGATATATATTAATTAGTATATCTGTGTCTTTGAAAATATACCTAATAATAGAGCGAATTTTATTCCATTGTAAATTATCGAGAGTTGTGGTAATTTTTGGAATGCTAATAGAGTTAATGTTGTTTTGAATTAATTCGTCACGTAAGATTTGAAGGGTTTTAAAAATGATCTCAAATGTTGAGGAATTCCAAAAATGTTGTTTGTAGAAACAGTAGAAGATGAAATTGTCTTTGTCTTTAAATTTTACAATGTCAAAAACTTTGAGGGACTCCTGTTGGAGTGTGTTTAAATGATTATATTTTTCTATATTTTCTTTGGAATTGATATAATCTAAATTCAAGTCTGTAGAAAGAAAGAATGCCTTATTACCATGAGAAATTGTAATATTTTCATCTTTCTCGACTACGTTTGCATTTTGTATTATTGTGTTCTCTAATTTTTTCAAAAAATCTGTGTAATCTGAAATGGTATTTGTGATATAAGTGTTCGCGGTAGGAATGTTAGTGATGTTCGAATCATTTTTAATTTGAATTCTACTAAGAGCGTCTGCATTGTGATTAGGTTTCCCCGGCTTGTATTCAATGTAGTAATCGTATTCTGATAGGCATAAACGCCATCGCAAGAGTCGGGACGATTGGTCCTTTACACTGTCAAGGTATTTTAAAGCGATGTGATCCGTAACTATTTTGAATCGTCGACCAAAAACATAGGGCCTAAAGTGCTTGACAGCAGACACAATAGCTAACAATTCCTTAGAGGAAACGTCATAGTTTTGTTCTGCTCTGCTCATGGTTCTACTATAATACGCGATTGGCAAATCTTGTGAGGGTGGGCCTTGCGAAAGTACGGCACCGATTGCGTAATTCGATGCGTCAGTAGTTATAGTAAACTCTTGAGAAAAATCAGGAAATTGTAAAATTGGTTCACTTGATAATAGGGTTTTTAGTTTTTCAAAACAATCCTGTTCAAGACTGGTCCACCTGAATTTAACATCTTTTTTCAATAATTTTGTTAAAGGAAAAATTAAGTTACTAAAATTTGGAATGAAACGTCTATAATAGCCTGCTAAACCGAGAAACGACTTAATGTTTTTAGTATTTTTTGGCTGAGGAAAAAGTTTTATACATGATACTTTATCAGGATTTGGGAGCACACCGTTTTTAGTAATAAGATGGCCTAAATAAACTATTTCGTGGCGTAAGAATTGGCATTTCTCCGGCTTAAGTTTTAAATTAAATTTCTCTAAACGAGTAAAAACAGCTCGTAATTTATCTAAGTGATTTTCGAGGTTGTTGGAATAAATAACAATATCATCGAGATAGCACAGACAGCGCAAATGGTTGGGTAGACCCGCTAATGCAGAATTCATTAAGCGTTGGAAGGTTGCGGGGGCAGATTTTAGCCCGAAAGGCATACGTAAAAATTCATAGTGCCCAGAAGGTACACTAAATGCGGTTTTAGGAATATCTTTCTGATGAATATTTATTTGATGGAAACCGGATGTTAAATCGAGAGTAGAAAAGTATTTGGAGTGACCGAGTTGGTCGAGAATTTCCTCTATGTTAGGTAAAGGATAAGCGTCGCCTACCGTAACGCTGTTTAATTTTCTGTAGTCGACGACCAACCGCCAACTTTTGTTTCCCTCGGAATCAGGTTTTTTAGGAACAATCCAGATAGGTGAGTTCCAGGGACTGAAAGAAGGTTTTATGATGTTTTGGTTTAGCGTTGAGTCAATTTGATTTTCTACTTCGGTTTGCAAAGACTGGGGGAACCTATAAGTTTTTGATTTTATGGGTATGTCGGTAGAGGTGTGAATTTCGTGGTAAACTAAATCCGTGCTGGATAAAATATCTCCTTCTAAATTAAAAATATGGTTAAACTCGAGACACAGTGAAATTAATGAGTTATATTCTTCTGAATTCAGATGACTCGTCTGTAACTTCTCTTTTAATATGTTTAATCTACTGGAATTATTATTTACGAATTCGGATGGGTTGGATTGTAAATCTTGATTATTGCCAGATTCGGAAATTGTAATTAAAGGCTCAAAGTGGCTATTTGAATGAAAAATATGAATAATTTCGTTATTCGGATTCCCAAAAACAAAGTTATGATTTTCAGGAGTATGAACACATATGCAAATATTTAATTCTAATGCTGCAATTTTAATGACGTCGTCTGTTGCAAAAGCATTAGGAGTTCTGAGTATATATTCTGCTTCTTTTGGTGACAGACAATTTTTAATATGTTTTGAATTCAATAAAAATATTTTAAGCTTTTCTACTGATTTAAAGAAACCCGTTAAGTAAATAATTGAATGGAAAAGACAGTTACCGTCGCTTGGCACTTTTTGTGTTGAAAAATGTTTTGAATGTTGAATGCATTTAGAGCTAAATGTGTAATTTAGAGTAGGTTGAATAAAATTTTCGGAATAACTTGCAACATAATGGAATTTTTCTTTCTCAGGAATATATACCGTATAGTGATGTGGATAGAAGGGGTTATTATTAGAAAAATTACATAGAAAATCTACAATATCGTTGATTGGTATATTAAATAAACCTGTACCTAATAGAATCGTACGAATGTTCAGAGGTTTGTTATACAGTTTAGGAAAAATATCTAAGAAGTTAGTGAATTTTTGTGCCCAATTTGTTGGATTACAGATTAAATTAATACAAATCCCAAAATGTTTCCCTTGTGTTATAGTAAAAAGACGATTGTCAATGGAATTACACTGCAATTTTGCTTCCAAATTATGACTTATAAAATATGATGAACCACAGTCTGACATTATTTCACCTGCAAAACCTGCATAACCAAAAGGTGTGCCATCAGATTTTGTGGTGCGATCATGAATAAAATGAAACGTGACTTTGCTTTGTTTTAAAGAAGAATTTAAAAATGAGAAAACAGGTAAAGAGTGATTAACAGTTTGTGGTTTTAATTTGTTAAGTATATTTAAATAAATATTATAACTTTTAATGTCTTTACTATCGTTCGAATATTCACTTGTATTTATTTTATTTAAAGATAATTGTTTCTTTGTTGACTCTAATGGCTCTAATGTAACAGAAATATTATCGCATTCATAGTCATTATCACTAGTATTTAGCAGTGTTGTTATTGCTGTATTATTTGATTTATCTACGGTGACAATACTACTACATAAGTAAATTTTAGGAAATATTTCTTGTTTATTTACAATTCCCACAATTATTTCTGGGTTATCGATTTTAATCTTAATCACTTTTTCTGTTCTAGCTTTTACAAAAATTTTATCAGAATTTAGTTTATTTACTTCGATGTTTAATGGGGTTGGACTTGTTGGACTTGGCAAGGGTGTTTTATTTGCATTGATTGCATTGATTATATCTTTTTGAAGATTAGGATTTTTGAATACATTACGAGGAATTTTAGGAGATGTTTTCGGTTCACATTGTATTTGATTAGGTTTGGAATTTGGAACAATAGATTTATTAGGAATTTGTTGATTGATTTGATTAGTTCTGTTATTGGGTGTACTTTTCTTTAAAACTTTCTTGATAGTATGTAATTTTAATAAAGCATTTCCAAATTTAATTGTATCATTATTATAATCAATAATAGAATTAAACTTTTTAAGAATATCATTCCCAATAAGTCCATCTTGAGGGATCGGAAAAGAACTAGGAACTATGTGAAACACATGCTCAAATTTATAATTGTTATCAAATTCAAAATGTAAGGTGCAATAACATAAGGTGTGAGTCGGTTTGTTAAATGCATTGATGCCGTGCAAGGTAATTTTCAAATCGTCAAAAACATACACGTGAGGTTGTAGTCTGTTTAATTTTATTAAAGAGACTTCAGCGCCAGTGTCGATTAAAAATGTACCTTGGGATTTTAATTGAGGTGAGATTATGTTGACATAGGAAGAAATTGCGTCGATGTCTATTGAAAAAAATTGATGTTCTGGGACTTGAGATGCTGTCCGAAGTTCGTCCGCAACTTCGGACTCCAAAGAGTTTAAATTTAACTGCTGAGAAGAAATTAAATCAGAATTTATGAATCTATTATTAGAATTTTTTGGAAATGATTGATTTTGATGTAAATTATTATCACGTTGCCGAGGTGAAATATCTAAACTACGCGGTTGATAATTGTGTGTTGAATTATTTTTGTTAACATTAGAATGTATGGTTTGTGGCTCTCGGGTTGAGTTATTAAAATTTGGCTGTTTAAGATTTTGTGAATATCGTAAATTAGTATTTTGTTGCTGAGATCTAAAATTTCCTTGTGAGTTGTTATACATTCGTTTGCGACATTCGTTTATAGAATGACCAACATTTTTACAATAATTACATGTGATTGTTGAATTTCCATTGTTTTTGGGAAACGAGTTGTACCTGCAGTTTGCTGTAATATGATCATTTTTG
This sequence comes from Philonthus cognatus, assembly GCA_932526585.2. Lineage (NCBI taxonomy): Eukaryota > Metazoa > Arthropoda > Insecta > Coleoptera > Staphylinidae > Philonthus > Philonthus cognatus. Next base: position 79,435,293 of record OW052243.1, on the reverse strand, counting down.
CCACATATTTGACATTGATTTAAATTTATTTGAAAATTGTTTTGAGGCGATGAAAAATCTTCTGAAGATGCAATATTTATAGCTTTTTCTAGTGAATCACAGTTTCTCGCTTTCAAAATAACGCATAAATCTCTATTTAGACCGGCCATAAAAACGTTTAAGCATTGTTTGTTTAACAAATCTGCTTGTGCTTGTAAAACAGCATCAACTAATGTAAGATCTAATGAATTAATTAATTCTTGATATAACTTTTTGATTTTGTTACCGAACATTACTACTGACTCATTACTTTCTTGTTTGATGCACCTAAGTTCTGATTGTAAATGATCGAAGGATTTTTTAACTGAAAAATTCTCGCGAAGCAATTGTTTAAGTTCGTTCCAAGTATTAGTAACACGACCTCTAACAAGAGCACCTGCATCGCCAGTGATTCTATTTTTAATGAAAATTAATAATGTTGCCTGTTGCTCAGCAGTAACCAATGTCATAGCATTGTTGCACTGACCAATAAAGTCTTCTAAATTTGATTTTTTTGAGTTATCGAATCTAGCTTCGGACAGAGTCAAAAATGCTAAATTTAAAGTTTCCATTATGTAAACTTTTTTGTTTGTAAAAAAAAAAAAAAAATAGCAATATGAAAAATAATTTAAAAAGATTTGAAACAATTTAAATTCAGTTTTGAAAATTCAATAATTTTGAAAAATAAAAAAGTCAATGTGGGTTGCAAAAAATAAATGAGTGTATTCTTTCCTACCTTAGAATCGAGAAGAAAATTACGATGAGCATTTCGTCGCACGATTTAATCACTCGTCTTCTGGTGGTACGCGCATTTCCTGGTGGGGCTGTGGAAACGGTTGTTGTGTTACCCTCTCGGGTAATCTGCTTAGCGCTTTTCTGAGTACGACGACTCAGTTTTGATATGGTAGCTCGTTGTTTAAATGCTTGGGACTTCACGACGTGGATGGCTTCCTTCTGGCACTCTGTGGATATGATCGTTACAGGAGTAGGACGCTATTGAGATGGTAGCTTGGGAACGGCACTACGATTTTGGCGTCCTTCTATGTGTTGAGGAACGTACTTCGGATTTTATGCACAATTTTGTATTATTTACTCGCGAAAAAACCCGCTAATTACTTTTTACACTTATTTATTTCACGTTTACCGACTGCGCCAGTGTAATGGTTGAGCGGGAGGCGGATATTAATTGTTATTAATATACTGTTTATGACTTTAACAGATTTATTAATATAAAAGAATTAGTATAAACGGATTACAAGAGTAAGAGTGCTTTTCGCGATGTCTGAAATAAGACTAACAACTTATTCTAATCAAGCTCTGGAAGAAAGAGATTATAACAAAAGGGACGCGCATAACGTTAGGGGCAATGTCTAATGAGCGCGGTAGAAAACATTTACTTAAGATAATGATTTGAAATAACATCTTTAGTGAAAGTACTGATAAACAAATTGTTATTGATCGGTTTCTGACTATTTGTTGGCCCTAATGTTATCTGTGCGAAATATACATAATAATAATAATAATGAGAAATAATATAATAATAAAATGTAATATAATAATGATGTACAGGGTACATTACAATATTTTTGCACAGGCGTGTTCCCCATACTTCATTTATTCAGATTCAACAATCAAATTTTTTACACCGAATTTCTCCCACCCCTAAATAATTGCGAATATAACAAATGATCATCTTTCGATTTTTTGTGATAAATAATTAGGTTTCAATAGTTGCTCCACCGAAATATAAAAATATTTTTGCACAGGCATGTTCCCCATACTTTTTTTATTCAGATTCTACAATTAAATTTTTCACACCGAACTTCCCCTACCCCTATATATAAAAATCTATTGGTTTCGAATATTCAATAAACAAAGGACTTCATTGAGTTTGTTTTTTCAAGACCTCCTCTTTAGCGGCACACGGTCTATAAATGAATATATCTACGGTAGGCGTTTTTCATTTTTTTTTTCATAATCGCAATGTAGGAAGTTTGGTGCGAACGGTGGTTAAAGAAAAACAACGTTATTTGTTTACACTATACAGTTAATCATTTTGACTTGTTCCCATTTGCCCTGATGCCGTCCAATTGGTCCAATACACATCTAGTATTTAAAAATTATAAAAATTAATATCCAAATATTTATAATAACACTTTGCAATTAATACAGTTTTCATTTTATTTATTTTTTGATAATACATTTCATTTATGACTCATTTGTAAACCAAAAACGCTGACTCTATTCATGGGCTGTCTCACAAAAAACATAATAAATCAACTTCTTTGTCGTTAAAATACTGCAATATTTGAAATTGTCTGCCACATGATTTTTATATCCACAAATAAAAAAATGTGCTGAGAGGCCGTAAGTGTTAATATGTAGTAAAATTGATTATTGCTACCTTTAACAACAAGTGCTTTCGTTTTTCTAAATTATCACAATTTAATTCGGCACTTTGTCCAGAAAAAACAAGAGCTATTAAATCTTTTACGTTTGTTGTAAAAAATAATCATTAAATATAAAATACTTAAGCATTTAAAGTATTAAAGTACCTCAGTTTAAAAATATTTTCAAAATATTAAGGAACAATTAAATAAAACTCATTATTTATCAAGAAAAATAAGAATAATAATATTCATTTATTTCTCAGCAGAATAAATTCTATTTAATAAGCTGATCATTCGCAATTATTTAGAAGTAGGAAAACTTTAGTTTAAATATTGTGTTTATCAAAATTAACAAATCAAGTATAGGTAATACGCCTCTTATACTTTCAAAATTTGGACGAGCAATTACTAAAAACTAATTATTTATCATAAATAATCGAAAACATATCATGTGTTATATTCGCAATTATTTGGGGGTGGGGGAAGTTCGGTGTGAAAAATTTGATTGTTGAATCTGAATAAATGAAGTATGGGGAACACGCCTGTGCAAAAATATTTTAAAATTTCGGAGGAGCAATTACTCAAAACTAATTATTTATCATACACAATCGAAAACATATCATGTGTTATATTCGCAATTATTTGGGGGTGAGGGAAGTTCGGTGTGAAAAATTTGAATGTTGAATCTGATAAATGAAGTATGGGGAACACGCCTGTGCAAAAATATTTTAAAATTTCGGAGGAGCAATTACTGAAAACTAATTATTTATCATAAATAATCGAAAACATATCATGTGTTATATTCGCAATTATTTGGGGGTGGGGGAAGTTCGGTGTGAAAAATTTGATTGTTGAATCTGAATAAATGAAGTATGGGGAACACGCCTGTGCAAAAATATTTTAAAATTTCGGAGGAGCAATTACTCAAAACTAATTATTTATCATAAATAATCGAAAACATATCATGTGTTATATTCGCAATTATTTGGGGGTGGGGGAAGTTCGGTGTGAAAAATTTGATTGTTTAATCTGAATAAATGAAGTATGGGGAACACGCCTGTGCAAAACTATTTTAAAATTTCGGAGGAGCAATTACTCAAAACTAATTATTTATCATAAATAATCAATAAAATATCATGTGTTATATTCGCAATTATTTTGGGGTGGGGGAAGTTCGGTGTGATAAATTTGATTGTTGAATCTGAATAAATGAAGTATGGGGAACACGCCTGTGCAAAAATATTTTAAAATTTCGGAGGAGCAATTACTCAAATCTTATTATTTATCATAAATAATCGAAAACATATCATGTGTTATCTTCGCAATTATTTGGGGGTGGGGGAAGTTCGGTGTGAAAAATTTGATTATTGAATCTGAATAAATGAAGTATGGGGAACACGCCTGTGCAAAAATATTTTAAAATTTCGGAGGAGCAATTACTCAAAACTAATTATTTATCATAAATAATCAATAAAATATCATGTGTTATATTCGCAATTATTTTGGGGTGGGGGAAGTTCGGTGTGATAAATTTGATTGTTGAATCTGAATAAATGAAGTATGGGGAACACGCCTGTGCAAAAATATTTTAAAATTTCGGAGGAGCAATTACTCAAAACTAATTATTTATCATAAATAATCGAAAACATATCATGTGTTATCTTCGCAATTATTTGGGGGTGGGGGAAGTTCGGTGTGAAAAATTTGATTATTGAATCTGAATAAATGAAGTATGGGGAACACGCCTGTGCAAAAATATTTTAAAATTTCGGAGGAGCAATTACTCAAAACTAATTATTTATCATAAATAATCGAAAACATATCATGTGTTATATTCGCAATTATTTTGGGGTGGGGGAAGTTCGGTGTGAAAAATTTGATTATTGAATCTGAATAAACGAAGTATGGGGAACACGCCTGTGCAAAAATGTTTTAAAATTTCGGAGGAGCAATTACTGAAAACTAATTATTTATCATAAATAATCGAAAACATATCATGTGTTATATTCGCAATTATTTTGGGGTGGGGGAAGTTCGGTGTGAAAAATTTGATTATTGAATCTGAATAAATGAAGTATGGGGAACACGCCTGTGCAAAACTATTTTAAAATTTCGGAGGAGCAATTACTGGAAACTAATTATTTATCATAAATAATCGAAAACATATCATGTGTTATATTCGCAATTATTTGGGGGTGGGGGAAGTTCGGTGTGAAAAATTTGATTGTTGAATCTGAATAAATGAAGTATGGGGAACACGCCTGTGCAAAATTATTTTAAAATTTTGAAGGAGCAATTACTGAAAACTAATTATTTATCATAAATAATCGAAAACATATCATGTGTTATATTCGCAATTATTTGGGAGTGGGGGAAGTTCGGTGTGAAAAATTTGATTGTTGAATCTGAATAAATGAAGTATGGGGAACACGCCTGTGCAAAACTATTTTAAAATTTCGAAGGAGCAATTACTGAAAACTAATTATTTATCATAAATAATCGAAAACATATCATGTGTTATATTCGCAATTATTTGGGGGTGGGGGAAGTTCGGTGTGAAAAATTTGATTGTTGAATCTGAATAAATGAAGTATGGGGAACACGCCTGTGCAAAAATATTTTAAAATTTCGAAGGAGCAATTACTGAAAACTAATTATTTATCATAAATAATTGAAAACATATCATGTGTTATATTCGCAATTATTTGGGGGTGGGGGAAGTTCGGTGTGAAAAATTTGATTGTTGAATCTGAATAAATGAAGTATGGGGAACACGCCTGTGCAAAAATATTTTAAAATTTCGGACGAGCAATTACTCAAAACTAATTATTTATCATAAATAATCGAAAACATATCATGTGTTATATTCGCAATTATTTTGGGGTGGGGGAAGTTCGGTGTGAAAAATTTGATTGTTGAATCTGAATAAATGAAGTATGGGGAACACGCCTGTGCAAAAATATTTTAAAATTTCGGAGGAGCAATTACTCAAAACTAATTATTTATCATACATAATCGAAAACATATCATGTGTTATATTCGCAATTATTTGGGGGTGGGGGAAGTTCGGTGTAAAAAATGTGATTGTTGAATCTGAATAAATGAAGTATGGGGAACACGCCTGTGCAAAAATATTTTAAAATTTCGGAGGAGCAATTACTGAAAACTAATTATTTATCATAAATAATCGAAAACATATCATGTGTTATATTCGCAATTGTTTTGGGGTGGGAGAAGTTTGGTGTGAAAAATTTGATTGTTGAATCTGAATAAATGAGGTATGGGGAACACGCCTGTGCAAAATTATTTTAAAATTTCGGAGGAGCAATTACTCAAAACTAATTAGTTATCATAAATAATCGAAAACATATCATGTGTTATATTCGCAATTATTTTGGGGTGGGGGAAGTTCGGTGTGAAAAATTTGATTATTGAATCTGAATAAATGAAGTATGGGGAACACGCCTGTGCAAAAATATTTTAAAATTTCGGAGGAGCAATTTCTCAAAACTAATTATTTATCATAAATAATCGAAAACATATCATGTGTTATATTCGCAATTATTTTGGGGTGGGGGAAGTTCGGTGTGAAAAATTTGATTGTTGAATCTGAATAAATGAAGTATGGGGAACACGCTTGTGCAAAAATATTTTAAAATTTCGGAGGAGCAATTACTCAAAACTAATTATTTATCATAAATAATCGAAAACATATCATGTGTTATGTTCGCAATTATTTTGGGGTGGGGGAAGTTCGGTGTGAAAAATTTGATTATTGAATCTGAATAAATGAAGTATGGGGAACACGCCTGTGCAAAAATATTTTAAAATTTCGGAGGAGCAATTACTCAAAACTAATTATTTATCATACATAATCGAAAACATATCATGTGTTATATTCGCAATTATTTGGGGGTGGGGGAAGTTCGGTGTAAAAAATGTGATTGTTGAATCTGAATAAATGAAGTATGGGGAACACGCCTGTGCAAAAATATTTTAAAATTTCGGAGGAGCAATTACTGAAAACTAATCATTTATCATAAATAATCGAAAACATATCATGTGTTATATTCGCAATTGTTTTGGGGTGGGAGAAGTTTGGTGTGAAAAATTTGATTGTTGAATCTGAATAAATGAGGTATGGGGAACACGCCTGTGCAAAAATATTTTAAAATTTCGGAGGAGCAATTACTCAAAACTAATTATTTATCATAAATAATCGAAAACATATCATGTGTTATATTCGCAATTATTTTGGGGTGGGGGAAGTTCGGTGTGAAAAATTTGATTGTTGAATCTGAATAAATGAAGTATGGGGAACACGCCTGTGCAAAAATATTTTAAAATTTCGGAGGAGCAATTACTCAAAACTAATTATTTATCATAAATAATCGAAAACATATCATGTGTTATATTCGCAATTATTTAGGGGTGGGGGAAGTTCGGTGTGAACAATTTGACTGTAGAATCTGAATAAAGATAGTACGGGGAACACGCCTGTGTAAAAATATTTTTATAATTTGGAGGAGCAATTACTGAAATCTAATTATTTGTCATGAAAAATCCAGTCATTTTTCAAATTCGCATATTTTAGGGGTGGGGGAGCTACGGTGTGAAAAATATTTTTATCATAAATGAACAATTGAAGTATGAAGAAAACGCCTGTAAGTAAATATTTTCAATAGTGAGAGGAGCAATTACCGCAAATAAATAATTTTCCGAAAAAAAAAGATCATATGGGGGTGGGGGTAGTTTGTTTTTTATTTTGTATTTGTTGAAACATAGGCAATCAATACGTGTGTACATAAACAGTTTTATTATTTGGAAAATTTAATAGCGAAAAATAGTTATTAATCCAGTATGCATTTTTATTTTTTTGGGGGTTACGGGGGTGCGGTGTGAAAATGTTTTTTTTTCTAATTTAATAATAGAAGTATGGGGAACATGTGTATATAAAAATAACTTGAAAATTTTGAGGAGCACATAATGAAAATTGATAATCAAACGGAATTAGGGGAGGTATAGGGGTAGAAAGGGGTAGTAAACCGGGTTTATCAATGTTATCATCTAGAATGGAGTACAATGAGTAGGCCTGTGGAGAAAAATATCAAATATATTGTTTTTTTATTTTTTTATGATCTATTGGCGGAATCTATTGGTAACTTCACACCCGTAATTTTTAATTACAAATTCAATATTAATTGTAATTACACTAAAAAGCATAATTTACATTTATTATATTAATTCATTTAGTAACGAGTGCTTAAATAACAAATATTTTGTTTAGTAATGATCAAATAAGATCGACTGCGCGATCCGCTCGATCCTTGCAAATGATCGAGCCGCTCGATCTTTTCGATCGGCTCGATCTTTGCGAGCGGCTCGATCTTTCCGAGCGGCTCGATCTTTTTGATCAGATCGATTTTCTCCATACTGCAACTGATCGATCATTGCTTGATCGGTCCTTGAGATACTCGATCTTGCCCATCACTAATAAAATTACGAAAATGTTCGTATTTTCGTAATTTTATAAACTATGTTTAAAGTTTTGCAAACTAAAAGAAGCGTAAGCTAATTCTCTCAAAATTCAAATAGTTTTGACTTTGAAAATATTCATGTTTGATAATATATAAAATTCCGATAAACGAACATTATCGTAATTTTATATATAATGTTTACAGTTTTACAAACTAAAAGAAACGTAAGTTTATTATCTCAAATTCAAATAGTTTTGAATTTGAAATATTCATGCCTTAATTAATAATAGAGCTAATAGAGAGATTTTAGACTCCACTTAAAACCTCAACTGCAGTTTATAAGAGCATTATTGTAATTTTATATATTATGTTTATTAAGGATAAACTGCCTTAATAAACATAATATATAAAACTACAATAATCCTCGTATCGTATCGTATCAATCATACAGAAGAATTAATTTAAATTATGATTAGATAAACTGTCATAAATTGGCTACGTTTAGAATGACTTAACTAACTGATTTATTAAAGGGCAATAAAGCAAGTTAACGAGACTAATAGACTAATTTCCCTTGAGTTTAACGTAAACCTAATTAAATGAAGCACAATAACGTCGTGTTTGATAAGAACAAACAGCAATTTAGAGGGAAAAAGTAAACAGGTGTAAGAGCATCGCGCTGCGATGAGAATGTAAACAAAAGGTGATTGTCTACTATACTCACAATCGCTTCAACCATTTGGGAATATTACTGGGAATCGTGTACAATCCCTTTCCCGAACATTCGCCATAATCGTCCAGCCAAGTGCACGTCTTCTTGAAATCCTCAGCGGTTTTCGCGAAACAACCCAAACAACAAATCACTATTATCATAAACGAAACACCCACCATTTTGAAAAAAAAACACACAAATTCAATTATCCATGGTAATTAACGCGATATTCCGCGGCGGAAGGCGGGACGGGGCTTCGCTTCTATTTTTTTAAGCTCCCGGTGGTTTGCGCGGGTGGCTTTTGGCGGGGTCCGTTTCGGTGCTTTGTTTTGTTGTTATTCGCGGTGAATTTTGTTAAAGTGTCAACATACTGGCCGATAATGCTGCCGCTCGACACAACACAAGCACAATCATGCATGAACAGAGTTCCAGGACCGACTGAGGCCATTAGAATTTTTTTCATTCAAGTGGCGCCTAACTGGCGCCAGATAGTCTTACTCGCGGCTCGTCCACTATTAGACACCAGATGACGCTGTGCCTTAAAATTGCGCCCGTTTGTTCATCAAAGAGACCAGTTGGGAGTTTACTGCCAACTGTTGGGGAACTCTCTGATGAGCGGACTGTTACTCGGACTGTTACTCGTAAACGTGATTTTTGCAATCATACAATTTAGACCGATTGGTGTTGACGGGTTAAAGTTTTCAAAATGGCCGAGTACCGTTCATCAGATACCAACATGCATCACAAACAAATCCAAACTTGTTGAATGTTGAACATTGTGATGAACGGGCCCATTCATTCATAAATTACCAAGGACGGTCGAGTATACAGTAAGAAGGATCGACAAAATCGAAGATTTTAGAGTGGGGTAGAGATCGCTTACGTCACAAATGCGCGTTGAATTTATATGTGGTTACTCCATGATTTAGATAATTACAAGTAATTACAGTAACTGAATATTAATTATTAAAAATTTAATTTGAAGCTTTAAACGAGTGTTGTCCACTCCCAGACTAAGCATGAAGTAAAATTTCGAGTTTAGAAAAGCCCCGTGAAAATTTGCTTTAACTTTTCTGGGAAGGCTGGAATAAAAAATGACGATTTTCGTACATCAAAAAAGACCCTTAAAAATAATAATTTCCCCTTTTCGTACCCTCCTTAAAAGTTCAATTTGAAGCTTTAAATAAGTGTTTTCCACTCCCAGACTAAGCATAAAGTAAAATTTCGAGTTTAGAAAAGCCCTGTGAAAATTTGTCTCGGGTCGCGCAGCGACCCGAGACAAATTTTCGGGGCATTTCTAAACTCGAAATTTTACTTCATGCGCCACGCGTGAAACAGATTTTAAGCGAAGTTGGAATATACATAAATTTCACAATATTTTAGTGTTTTATACGCGTGGCGCATGAAGTAAAATCTCGAGTTTAGAAAAGCCCAGAAAATTTGTCTCGGGTCGCGCACAGGGCTTTTCTAAACTCGAAATTTTACTTTATGCTTAGTCTGGGAGTGGAAAACACTTGTTTAAAGCTTCAAATTGAACTTTTAAGGAGGGTACGAAAAGGGGAAATTATTATTTTTAAGGGTCTTTTTTGATGTACGAAAATCGTCATTTTTTATTCCAGCCTTCCCAGAACAGCTAGAGTTACGAAAAAATTCATACATAATCTTGACCCCATTTTAGGATCTGTGTGCATCGCTTATGATTCTAGCTATTATCGTTTTTCTGAAAAAAAATCATGAAAATTGCAATAATTTTTAATCACGAAATAATCTTCAAAAGTTCTCAGGGATTTGCAAAACCGATGCACACTGGATCTATTTTTTACCCCCTAAACATGAAATGGCCTGAGAAGGATCAAATAAAAATGTTCACTCGTTTTGCAATTTTCCGCATACCGTCACGCCACCTAGTGGTTGTATAGCGGAAATAGGGTATTTTTCAGTTCAGGGTGTCTTCAATAGATGGCGATCTTACGTGACAACAATTTGCAAGATTTCTTTGAAAAAGTCGTTATCTTAACGATTCTAAGCCACTGCTCGAAGATTATGATCTGTTCTCGTGGTTTTTTAGATATTTTGCACTTTTTCTAATCTTTGCTTTTCAAACTGCTATTTTTACAGCAAACTTATTACGAAATTGCTATCTTAATAGCAATTCTGAGTTGTTTTCACAACTTTTATTATTTTATTATAGAATTTTTTTTACACGTGTGTTTTTTTTGTAGGGCCAACAGTGTGAGGATGTGCGGAAATTAAAAAAGAATGGGTCGCAAGCGTATTGTGCAAAAGGCTAAAATCAGGTGAGTGTTTAAACACAATTTGCAAATAAATACACGGAAAGAACATTTATTGTCACTACGAAATTAATTCTTCTTGTAAGACGAATGCGGGTGTATTGTAGTGTTACGTAAGTGTTCAACATGTTATTAATAATAGTCGAGTATAAATAAACTTTCGATTAACTTAAATCAAATATATATTTCATTACATGCGACCACAGGATATACAGTCTTTTTGTAGTAATAATGTATATAGGCATTCTAAGAGACATTTTTGTCAATTTGTCTTATTATGAACGATTTTGACAAAAATATATAATGGTGACTATATACCTTACACTATAACAAAAACTTTGAAAGGGAAAACTGCACAAGAGGAACAAAACGGAAATGATCGACAGGTACAATTACACAATATTGAATTATAATGCTTTTGGTATTTTTAATAAGATAATTGCATGTCTGTTATAACATTTAAAATATCTCTTAGAAATTCAGGTAACTCTGTTGTACCAAAATTTATTAATGAGAACATATTGATATGTGTTTATAAAATATAAAAGATTACAATTTAATAGCTCAATTTCATGGAATGTAACTTTCTTTATAGGGTTGCATGAATGAAGGTAGGTTTATAAAATAAAATAATTAACAATGAGTAATAACAACAACATTTATTAATAGTTTATATACAGGAACAAAATTTATTAATTATAATTATTTAATATTGGTGAAACAAACTTTTGACAACTAAATTTAATTATAAATGAAAAGTATGGCATCAATGAATTGTGGTGACCCACTGCATTTACACTATTTATCGTTATTAATTCATTCAGTACATTTCACGTTTTCATTAGCTGTGTTTTTATTTTTATGTAATTCATTTTTTTTATGGTTTTATACAATCTCTGGGAGATTATTTTTATTTAATGATCTTATCACTACTGCTAACTACTACTTCTGCCATATAGTTGTAGATATGAAACTCTTATTTTATTTTAATAATAAACAAATATATCATAAACTAAAGATATGATAATTATTTATTATTAAGTTCAAAATTAAGAGCTAATTCTGCTATTTGTAAAGAATCGCCTTAATAGAACATTTACTGCAGAGCTGCCACTTCAAGATGGAATTCAATGGACGGTTTGAACATCAATGAGAGGATCGATCTGACTAGTGATGAGGACATGCCATTCTTGATGGAGAGAGGTAACAGAGAAGATCCGTATGATGTTTCTGGTAGACGGATTGTGAACATTACCTCATTTTTGAAACAAATCCAAAATATACAACATGTACCTGGATTTAACTGCTCAATAGATCTATGATCTATAAATGAAAAGAAGCAAGGATACAAGTCACTTTTATATATAAAATGTAAAATGTGTAATGCTGAAACAACAATAAATACTGATGATGAAGGTAATGACATGGACTGTAGTTCGGTACTAGGAGCAATAGTTACAGGTATGTTTTGGTAATATCTACATCCTTGTATGATGTTCACAGACCCTTGGATTGTACATTGTCTCTTTCGAGTGTTATAATAATGATAATGCCAAAGATCGACAGAGTACAGCCTGAGGAGTGTATGTCAACTGAGGGCTTTTATGGGCTATATCAGTGGTGGGGAAACTTTTTTTAAGACGGGCCATTTGTAATAACCAGACAATCGTAGCGGGCCAAAGAATAATGCTTAATCGTTAAAAAATGTATGTGTTCTATAAACATATACATATATTTTTACATACACTTATTATTTTAATAGTAAAAAGCAAAAGGTAAGAAAATTATAAGCACAAAATATAAAATGAATTTAGTGTAGTTCTTGATGTGAAGTATTATCACTTTATTTTCTGGTGTCATTACTGGTTGATGGTGCATGAGAAAAATGAAATTGAGATTGTTTCATCAAAATTTCATTATAGTCCGGTTCCATTTGCGAAGCAGAAATTCTTAAAACTGATGAAAGGTGCTCATCTGTAATTGTTTCTTAAAGAAGTTTTCCTAAGCTTCATTGTTGAAAAGATTTGTTCGCATATATAAGATGAGCCGAACATTGTCATTATCTTCATTGCATGAGTAATTAGCTTTGTGAAATTATCTGGACTTAATTTTTTATAAAATTCTAGTAATGGTACTGTATGAAAAGTTTGTTTCAGGAGAGTATTACAGTTCAGTTCTATTAACTCAAGTTGAAATTTTGCATCAACTTCTTCGTAATTAACATTGAATGGGGTCGCAAAAATACTAAACTCTGGTTCCATTTTTCTAAAGTCCTGAAATCTCCTTTCAAATTATAGTTTTCTCAAATTAATTTCGTATTTTTTAATCCTATTGTTTGATATAGTGAATTTTAAAGATTGTATTCTTGGAAAATGAGAAAAATCAGATTTAGAGATCTGATTAGCAAATAATAATAACTGTAATTTGAAACTTTTAAGGTATTGCCAAATATCGTGAAGAAACTGATTTTTCCCTTGCAATTTGAGATTAAGTTTATTCATGTGTACGAGGAGATCTGTGAAAAAAGCGAAATCAGAAAGCCACGTTTCGTTTTCTAAGACGTCAAATTGATTATAAATGTCTTTATCAAGAAGAAAATTCACAATATCGTCTTTTAAATCCCAAATTCTTTCAAATACTTTTCCAGCACTTAACCAACGAACTTTTGAATAATACAGGATATCGGAATGCTCAGCATGTACGGACTCCAAAAATTGTTGAAACTTGCGATGTAATAATTCTCTGGAACGAATCATATTTACTAGTTTTACAACAATATTAAGTATATGGTCAATATCTAAAGCCGATTTACAGAGAGCATCCTGATGTATAAGGCAATGCAAAAAAACAACATCATTTTCCGGATACTTAGAATTAAATTGCCCAACAAATCCTTGATTGATTCCAACCATATTAGGAGCACCATCTGTAGTTACATTACATAACTTATCAATAGGTAAACGAAGTTTATCGATGCACTTTTCAAATTCACAAAATATATCGGCACCAGTCGTTGTTCCTTTCATTGACTGCAGCCCTGCAAGTTCTTCTGTAATTTCAAAGTGGGCGTTGATTCCTCTTACAAATATGAGTAACTGCGCAGTATCGCTGATATCTGTACTTTCATCCATGGTAATTGAATAAAAAATAAATTTTTGAGTTTTTGTAGTCAGTTGTGAAATTAGATTTTTATCAATATTTTCAATTCTCTCGGTGATTGTACTTCTTGAGAGAGACAGTGACTGAAAATCATTTTTCTTTTCAGGGCACATAATATCGCACACATCTATCATGCACTGCTTTATAAATTCACCATCTGAAAATGCTTTATTAGATTTAGCAATATTATAAGCCAACACATAACTGGCTTTCGTAGCGCATCTTTGAGAATGATTAGCTCTCTGAAATAATTGTTGTTGACTTGATAAATTTTTTATTAAATCTTTCGATTTAATTTTTTTCACCTCTTCACTTAACGATGAGTAGGAGTGGTTTTCATGTTTGCTCTTGAAATGGCGTTGAGTGTTATATTCTTTTAAAACTGCAACAGTTGTATTGCAAAGTAAGCACACAGGTTTTTCTTTAAATAAAGTAAAGAAATATTTTCACGTCCATTCTTCTTTAAAAACTCGACATTCTGAATCCACTTTTCTTTTTTTAACATCCATTTTAGACGTTACCTACTACGGAGAACAACACACAGAAACGCAATTGACGAAAGCTTACTGCTAACTAATGCTCTTGCGCGGGTGTCTGTTGAAGCAGTGGGAGTTTCGGGGATTACACAAACAATTACTCGAGTCACAGCGGGTCGTTGCAGATGACTGACTAAGTCGCTAACTAACTGATGTTCGGGCGGCCTCGCTTGCATTTATACCTACCTGCAAGGATTGTTCGGGAATTGGATTTTTCCGGTTCTTTCGAGAAAACAAGTTTCGAGCGAAGATGAGTCATCTGTTTAGGTCGGATGGATTTGTCCAGAATACTATTGTGTTTTGAATATCGCCGCAGGTAGTTTTTATGCGGGTCGTCACATTACGAAATAAGAACGCGTTCAAACATTCTCACGACGGCACTCTTAAACGGGCCGGATTAAACCTTTCCGCGGGCCGGACTTGGCCCGCGGGCCGTAGTTTCCCCATCACTGGGCTATATAATAATTTATTTATTTATTTTTACGAAGGCTTTATTTCCTTATAACACCCTAAGGCAGGGGTTCTCAGCCGGAGGGCACGAACGATTTAACCATGAGTAGCTAAAGTGTAATCACTGTTTTAATCTAACTAAATGTCCCATAGGTGCATTATAAGAAAAATAACATATGTAAGAATTATTTATATGGTAAATGATCAAAACACTAGGTCATTATAAAACCATAAGTCTAGTGGGACATTAATAGTATTAATAATTGAAATGCATGAGTGATAATTTGCTAAGAAAGTTCTGTGGTTGTAATTATTATGAACTGTCTCTAGGTACAGGATATACCCAATTAAATACATTAACAAGTATTTTAAATATGCCAGCAATAACACAATTTAAATATAATAAAATTCAAAACAATATACGTACAATTATGGAAAATGTTATGTGGCATTCGATCAAAGAAGCAGGCGAAGAAGAAGCAGATATTGCAAAGGAAAAGGGTGATGTAGACGATGATGGCCATCCCTGCATTACTGTTATTTCTGACACTGCATGGTCTAAACGATTATATAGAACAAATTATAATGCTTTGTCGGGGCCGAGGGGGTTTAGATGGGAGATGATAGAGGCAGTAAAATGTGCGAGGAGAGGGAGGGCCAAGGGGGGAATGATTATTGGATGGAGAGAGGATAGGGAAGGACACAAGGGGGAGATGATGGAGGGATGCGAAGGGCTAGTGTGGGTAAATTATCAACAGGGAGGATATCGGGTTGATGTAGGGGTGGTGTACGTGAACAAGAATTGGACAGACATAAGAAAGAAAATAGATGAGAGAGCGGGCGAAGGAGGAAAATGGATGGTGGGGGGGGATTTCAATGCCAGAATAGGGGAAACGGGGGGAGGGATTGGAGAGGACGGCTCGGTGGTGAAGAGGAGTTTACAGGATAAATGTATAAATGGGGAGGGCAGGAGGATGAAAGAGTGGGTAATGGAGGAGGGATGGGAGATTTTGAATGGATGCACGGAGGGCGATTGGGAGGGGAGAAAAACGTACATCGGACCAAGAGGGGCATCAATAATTGATTATGGTGGTCGAGGGGATAGAAAGAAGAGATATAAGAGGCATGGAGGTGGAAGAGGTGCTAGGATCGGATCACCTGCCGGTAACTGTGGAGATGTGGATGGAGAAGGGAAGAGAAGAGGTAAGATGGCAAGAAAACGAATACCTTGAGGCGGACATGTGGAAGGTGCTGAGGAGAGGGGAAAGGAAGAGGCAGTTAGGGATATCGTTGAAGGAATGGACAAGGAAGTGCAGAGAGGGTAGTGGAGTGCCAATAGGGATGGGAGAAGACAGGCGAGGGAATGGAGAGGAAGAGTTCACGGAGGAGGAGGTCGAAAGAGCGTTCAAGGAGGTGAAGGGAGGGAAGGCTGCAGGAAGGGATGGGCTGAAGGCAGAGACGTGGAAGGAAATTGGGGAAGGGGGGAAGAAGAAATTCAGGAGCTACTAAACCAGATGTGGAGGGGAAGAGTGAGCATACCGGCAGCATGGAGGGTGGGAAGGATCTGCCCGATACATAAAGGAGGGGATCAGAAGGATGCGGATTGTTATAGGGGGATAACGGTGATGAGCACGGGATACAAAATAGCCATGATGGTAGTAAAAAATAGGCTAGAGGAGGAGGTGGAAGAGAAGGGGCTGCTACCGGAGACGCAGGGGGGCTTTAGGAACAGAAAGGGAGCGTGTATGCGGTGTTTGTGGACCTGAAAGCGGCGTTCGACGCGGTACCAAGGGTAGGACTGTTAGAGTGTCTGAGGAGAAGAGGGGTGAGTGAGGGAATGGTAGAGTGGGTGAGAGGAGTGTATGAGGAAACATGGGCTGTGGCGAAAGTGGGAATGGAAGAGTCGGAGAAGTTTAGGACGTGGGAGGGGCTTAGGCAGGGGTGCCCACTGAGCCCGGTGTTGTTTAACCTCTGAGAGATTATTTTTATTTAATGATCTTATCACTACTGCTAACTACTACTTTTGCCATATAGTTGTAGATATGAAACTCTTATTTTATTTTAATAATAAATAAATATATCATGTGAGGTGGGTGGTGGGGAAGGCTAGAAAGGCGTATGGAATAGCGTGGGAAAAGTGGGGGAAGTGGATGGGGAACAATGTAAGAGTGGCGTGTAAAGTATGGGATGCGTGTGTGAGGTCAGTGTTAATGTATGGGGTGCAAGTATGGGGGACGAGAGGGTATGAGTGTATAGAGAGGGAGCAGTTGTGGTTCTTGAAGCGTATGTTGGGGTTGGAAAGGTCGACACCCGGATACATAGTACTACAGGAAACGAATAGAGAGAAACTAGAGTGTGAGGAAATGGTGAGAATGGCTAGGTATGAGATGAAGTTATGGGACCTGGAGGAAGAGAGACTGGTGAAGGCGGTGTGGGTGGCGTGCGTGAATGGGAGAGAGGGTAAATGGAGGAGCAAGAGAAGGAGAATGTATGAGAGGGTGGGTTTGTCGGAGGCGAACGTGATGGAGTGGCTGGGGAATGGGGTAAAGATGGATGCGTGGGTGAAAGAGAAGAAGAAGGAGGTGGAAGCACAGGAAAGGCAAGGGAGTATAGAGAGGAGTGAATACAACGACAGGTACGGGAGGTGGCAGGTGCATAGGAGAATGCCGAGGTATTTGGTGGAGGGAGTATGGAGTAGGGAGGAAAGGGTGGTGCTGGCGAGGGCGAGGTGTGGGTCAGGGGAGAGAGGAAGGAAGGTGTGGATGGGGGAAGAGTATGGGAGGTGTTAAATGTGTGAGCGGGGGAGGGATACGTGGAGTCATCTGGCAGAGGACTGCGAGGGGGTGAAGGAGGAATGGGTGGGAATAAGAGGGAATAGAAGAGTGACGGAATGGATGAGAGAGGATGGGGCCGGAGAGGGGGCAGTGATTAGTGTAGATATAATATATGTAATATAGTATTATGCCAATAAAGGTCTTTTTTTTTGCTTTGTCGGGGGTTGGTGTAATTATTGGAGCAGCTACAAAAAAAAAATGTATTCATTGGTGTTCGAAATAAACATTGCACTATTTGTATGAAAGTGTCTAATTCAAATGAAGCACCAAAGTCACATAAATGTTTTAAAAATTGGTCATCTGCATTTACAGCTATGGAAGCTGATATAATTGTTGAAGGATTTAATAGAAGCATGGAGTTACACAGATTAAAATATACAACATTGATTTCCGATGGTGATAGCAGTGTTACAAAAAATTGCTTTTGAACAAAACATATGGATTAAAAGTAGTTGAAAAGATAGAGTGCATGAATCATTTATTAAGAAATGTTTGCAATAAACTCAGAGAAATAAGTAGGTCTACAAGAATTCAAGGAAAAATTGTTCCACCCTTCTGCAGGAAAAAAGTCGAGGGAAGTATTTTAAAATTTAGAACTGCTATAAAAAAAGCAGCCATCTATAGACACTCACAAAATAATGACTTTGTTACCAAATTAGAATTATTTAAAAACAATGTCTATAATAGTACTTATCACATATTTGGTGATCATACGAATTGTGATCAATACTTTTGTAACCGTCAAGGTAAAGTAACGGAAAATATTATGCCACATATTGAAAGATATGGACTGCACATAGAAATGAAAAACATTTTGCAGAGAGTTGTTAAGAATTCATCATCATGCTTTTTAAATAAAAACAACAATAGTGCTGAAGAATTCTTTAGTGTTATTAACAAAATCGTTGGAGGAAAAAGGATTAATTTCTCAAATATGGGTTCTACTTATGAATTAAGATGTTTTTGTGCAGCTGTGATGTTTAATGGCAAAGAAGATTATTTAAAAAACATTTGCAACAAAATGAATGTCAACATTGGAATTTTTACAAATGATTTATTGGAAAGAAATAAACAAGTGCGACAAAGGCAAAAAACATACAAAAAGAGAGCAAACAATTATACGGCTGATGAAGATCATGGAAATGTTGAAGAATTGCTCCCCGGGGAATTAGAAGAAAGAAAAAAACTTGTGAGAGATTCTTTACAAAAAAATGATGCAGAAATTTTGAAATTAGAAATTAACACAAGAGGCCAATCATCTAATCCACTTTGGATTCAAGAAAGAACCCATAGAATCACAGCATCAAACTTTGGCATCATCTGTAAGAGAAGGCAAACAACACCCTCTAGTAAATTGATTAATAATTTACTATTTTCATCATTTTCTGGCAACAAGTCGACAAAATATGGACAAGAGCACGAGTCAGTGGCTATTAAAGATTTTGAAACCCTTTCTGGAATTGAAGTAGACAGTTGTGGCTTGTTTATTGGTAGTGGAGATGAATATTATTTGGGTGCAAGTCCAGATGGGATTATTAGAGAGACCAAATGTATTGTTGAAGTGAAATGCCCACGGAAATTGAAAGATGTCTCATCCATACATCATGGAGTAGATACAAAATTGATAAACTTCTTACAATATGGAGATGATGGAAACCTACATTTGAAAAGAAACCACAATTTTTATTATCAAGCGCAAGGCCAATTGCATTTAACTAAAATGGAAAAGTTCTACTTCATAGTATGAACACAAAATGATTCATACTTAGAGGTAATTGAAATAGATGACGATATTTGGGAAGCTAATATGAAAGAGCAATTAGATCATTTTTACCATAAAAAGTTATTGCCTGCAATTGCAAAAGCAATTTAAAATATTAATATTAGAGGTAAGTCAGTTGCTATTTTCGTTATTAGTTTAAAGTGATTATTGATATTAGCTTTCAGGAAATAAAGAGTGAGGATAAATAAAATCTGGGGGAACACTGATGCCGAGTAAGTGTTACCATTAAAACCCAGATTTTATTGTCATTTGACAAATGACATCAAATATATAAAGGCGGGTGTTCGGCGCCTTAAAACTGGGCCCCCTCGGTTAAGAGTAGACCATTTTAATGACGAAGTAATGTATTTATAAAAGAAAGTTGCATCAATAATAAAACTGCATATTTTTTAGATAAATAAAGAGGTACCACTGATGTCGAGTAAGTGTTTTTGATGAAACTCAATTGATATTATTGCACTAATTTATGAAGGCAGGTGCAGAAAATTCAAATTGAAAAGGTAATAAATTATACATAGATGAATGAACACAAAAGTATACATTATATATTTATGATTGTAGATAAATATTTATGGGCTACAACTAACAATGAACGTTTTGCACCAATGTTATAAAGGTCTCATTGACTAAGAGAAAAATGTAATGAAATGTAATATAATAACATAATTAACAAAGAAGTGCATTTTCTATATTTCTGTCTTTTAGAAAAACATCTTGGGGGCACTCTAATGCCGAGTAAGTGTTACCATTAAAACTCAATAGATGTTATTGCATTAAACTTAAGGTGGGTGCCTGGCGCCTCAAAACTAGGCCCGCTCGGCTAAGGAAAGAAGATTTGTATAGAAAAAGTAATATATCAATACAAAGCAAATTATTAATAAGTTTTTTAATACTGTTTTTTTTTCTTTCTTTTTAGTAAAGAGAACATAAATATAATCATTTTTGGAATTCTATGCATGTTATGTTTCAGCAAAGGTAATTTTATTTTATGTGTTAGATGTTTTTATTAAAATGGTATGATTTAAAATTTCAGAAACTCAAGACCACCAATCACCACCCTTGAGTTTTCTAGTTTTGTCTTTGTGTTTTAATTAAAGATAAAATTAGTAAGTACTGGGGTTGGGGCCCGCCGTGGCCGAGCGGTTGAGCCGCCGGTTTCGCCAAATCGGTCACGGAGGTGATCTGGGTTCGATTCCCAGCGGAGGTGAGTAATTTTTCTAACGAAAAATACTCGTCTCCGGTTCCATGGATGTGTGTGAATGTGTTGTGACGTCCAAATTAGTCGAAATATATGTTAATATAAATCAACGTTAGTGGCTGAATGGTAAAAACCTATGCCAAACAAAAAAAAAAAAGTACTGGGGTTGGGATATTTAAATCAACCGAGATTTGTCATATCGATTTTAGATGTAAAATTATTATATCGATTATTAGATCAAAATATATTTAAAATTTGTACATCTAAATTCCTTATTATATTAGAATAATATCATGTACTTATACGGGGTGTCCTAATTAAGCAGTCGATGCATGGGTATCTTCTAAACGGTGAAAGATAGAAAATCAGTTAAATGGGAAAAAAATATGCAGGACAATGAGTACTATCTATGAACAGTGTAAACAAAATAGTTGAACGTTCAGAGCACACAGTGAAAAAAACGATTTTTTCTTTTCTTTTATTACTTGATTATTGATGATAGGATAATTTTTTAACATAACATTTTTTACACCGGACATATATAGTACTAACTGTCCTGCAAATGTTTTCCCATTTAACCGATTCTTTATCTCTTACCATTTAAAAGATAATCAGGACACCCTGGATGTATCTAATGGACACAATTTTTGATTCAGAGTTGGCTATGAAAATATTGTTTTAGAATATTTAGAACATAACTGCTCAAATATTGCTCAAT
The DNA here is from genome assembly GCA_932526585.2 of Philonthus cognatus. NCBI lineage: Eukaryota > Metazoa > Arthropoda > Insecta > Coleoptera > Staphylinidae > Philonthus > Philonthus cognatus. The sequence continues at coordinate 79,413,727 of OW052243.1, read as the reverse complement.
GCTAACTCAAACAAAATATTATGCCACTTATTAATTATATACAGACTTCACCAAAAAAATGTATTTTTCGTGTTTGTTTTACATTTATATACTGATCACACATGTAATACTGTCTTCAGTTAAGCACATAGTTACTTTAGATCAGGGGTCGGCAACCTTTTTTAGTAGCAGGGCATATTTCTGAAATTGAAAAATATGGCGGGCACCTGCTACATCCCGATTAAAAAACAAATTTTTAAATGTGAAAATAATTGGTATATTATAACAAAATAAAAAATAAAACATATCAATACAACTTAACAAATAATTTTAATTTAATGTGATGATTAGCATTGCAAATGTTCCGTTAACTTATTATAATTTGGTACATAAGTTGAATTCCCAGTTCTTAGACATTAATCCTAATGAGCATCTGTGAGGGTTGATCGGTACTTCGATTTGATGTATTTCATGTTTAAAAACAAACATTCGCAAAAATGTGTTGATGCGGAAAGAGAGCTCAATTTTAAAGCACAATTTCTCAACAATGGGTAATTACTGTTGTCAACTAATTTCCAAAAATTTTCTTCGCTATGCTGGGCCTTTAATTCAATATTATTTTTGATATTTATAATTTCTAATTCTAAGTCCTCCTTATTTGAAATATCAAAATATGTTGCAATTTTATTAACCACGTTGTCATCAGTTTAAGCGAAAGGGTTAATGAAAAATATTATAAAATTTTCTAATTTATAGAATTCCTCAAATCGATTATTAAATTCTTCCAATAAAGAATCAAAATGTTTCGCAAATTGACGAGTTGCAGCTTTTCCGTTGCAATAATTATCGGTTACCATTTTTACATTTGGAAAATGCGAATAATTGTCTTTCTCCATATGTGATTTCCAGAGAGCTAATTTAGCTTTAAAAGAATTAATAGCACTGATCATTGAGGCAATATGTTGATTTTTGCCTTGTAATTTCAAATTTAGTTCATTTAATTTTAACGTTAAATCCGTTAGAAAACCAAGTTTAATTAACCATGATTTCTGTTCCAATTCATCACAGTTTTCATTCCTCGATGTTAAAAATTCTTTCACCTGAGGTAATAAATTTAAAAACCGCTGGAGTACCTTTCCTTTACTCAGCCACCTTACTTCTGTGTGCGTGATAAGATCGTCATATTCTGCATCATTGTCTTGCAAAAGTAATTTGAATAATCGATGTTGCATTGCCGCTGCTCTTATTGAATTTATCATTTTTGTAATTTTTTGAATAATATCCTGGAAAGGAATTACTTTCGAGCATAACACTTCTTGGTGGATTATGCAATGATACGATGCAAATTTTGGAAATATTGGATCTTTCTTACATAGCGCAATTAATCCATTATTATTCCCTCTCATCGCAGGCGCACCATCTGTTGTGATTGCAGACAATTTTACTAGAGGTATACTATCGTCCTGCAAATATTGCTTAAAACATGAATATATGTCTGTGCCCCTTGTACGTCCTTTCAAAGGAAGGACTTTTAGGAATTCTTCTTTTATGGAAAAGTCGTCGAAAACCATTTTTATGGTAATACATAACTGAGATGTGTCCGATACATCCGTAGATTCATCTAATTGCAGTGAAAAGAACACACTTTCTTGAATATCTTTTTTCAACTGCGATTTAATGTCAGTATCTATAATTTCGATTCTTCGAGTTACTGTTCTGGCCGAGAGTTGGACGGCATTTATAGCTGTTATAATATCGTTTTTATTTTTGTAGTCGTCAAAAAGTGTTTCTGCAGATAATATCATGGCTTCTTTAATTAACTCACCTTCCACAAACGGTTTCATTTTCTTGGCCAGTAAATGTGCAATTTTAAGAGAAGCAGTAGTTGCTTTTTTTGATTGGGATATTGGTTTGATAAATAGACTCTGCTGTTTAGTTAGGTTTAATTTCAGGTCAGAAATTTTTTTCTTTCGAATTTCCGAATTTAATGGTAAATTCGTATTAAAATGTTTATGAGTAGTATTAAAGTGTCTCTCCACGTTACATTTTTTAGCGATTGCTACACTGGAATTGCACAATAAACATACAATTTTGTCTTTATAATATATGAAGCAGAATTGCTCTTCCCACTCGGCATTGAAATGGTGTTTCTTATTTTTGCTTTCCATGACGAATACTATAATAAAATAAATATCGTCGTTTTATTGGGGAATGAGAAGAACATTTTGAAATATACCCGTAGCGTGGGGGGACGTCTGTGGCGACATTTCGTTAAATATTGATCAAATCAAAAAATCTTTCAAATAAAAGAAACTAGAAATAAAAAGAATACTTATTTTGTGCCGTGTGACATTTTGTTGTCTAACGCTTAGTTTTCGAGATTTACACTTAGGATTTTCAGTTTTTTTAATATATCTACTGAAATACTAAAAATATGAAAATATCTGTCTAACAAAAGTTTGCTGGAAATTATAAAATACGTATTTTATGCCTAATGCCTTTTTGTCCTCTGACGCTTTGTTTTCGAAGTATATCGTTATTAACGGGGAAAGTACTATCATTACAATTTTTTGTTTTGTTTCGTGTGATATTTTTCTTATCTCTGTATCCATAGGTAGTATTGATGTGTCCAATGAAAATGTTTTCAATGAAATTTCATTACTGCATTAAGAAATGTTCATAGGTAAAATATGCCCAACAATTATTATTATAGCTAATATTTTATAAACAGTTTGTGTGGTACTGATAAAAAATCAAATACCCATATGTGATTTCAAAATTGGTATTAAAAATATGAAAAGTTTTGGGCTAACAATATTTTGAAGCATTATTTTGATTACTGACTATCTCGCATGATTGCAACAATGGCATCCGCCTAGCGTTGTAAATGTCGGTCACCGTCATGCTTTCGTGTCAAGGGACATGTCCTGGCAAAGCATCCGTCAGTGCCCTGCTCTCATGTCAGCGCATTTGTCCGCCTGAGTTAGGCGCCCTGACATGACACGCTCGGAAACGCTACGAAAATCACCGAATGTGCCCCTTCTGCCGAGACTGTGTTATGCATTTTCTCTGTTGTGCACATTATTTGGAAATTAATGGCGTCCTTCGTGCGCGATTTCCCTCTCCTGCTACTACGCTACAGCTTACTCTCTGGTGTGCACATTAACTGGAAGTAAATAGCTTTCAAATAATGTGCGCAACAGAGAAGAGGCTATAAGGCAGTGTCATGCGGAGATGTGCGCTTACATGAGAGCGGACACGGACTGTCACGGACAAGGACTTATGCTTACGCCGGACGGGCTTTTAAACCCACGCTATGCCACAGAATAAGCTAAAACGATTTATACTTACATTTCGAAATAATCTTAATAATAATTTGTATGTGCAAGCGAGCAGCAATGAAGTGCAGTGGTAGTCGTGTAAGCACGGCGGGGATTGTGTTCTACGGCTCCGTTCTGGTATCACTGCTTTCACCCCGATTGAAACTTTAGATGACTGCGAGTGGACGGAGTGGGGGAATATAATATTATTGCATAAGTATGTAAAGCGAAAGTCAATGACGTCATTGGCTAAAATAATATTTCTATAATATTAAAAACTTGAATATTTACGAATTTTTAGATACATTGAATGCGGGCACCTGAAAATTGCCTCGCGGGCACCAATATGCCCGCGGGCACCCCGTTGCCGACCCCTGCTTTAGATGTTCAAAATATTGGCCGTTGGCAGTCAGACAGATAACAGAATGACAAGTGGTCGCTGCAGTTTACATCGGTCAACGTTTCAATGAAGCTTGCTGCACAAGCCGCTGTAATCTCCCGGCGAAGGTCCTCCAGCACCTACAAGGCCGTAGCCAGGGATTTTTTTTTAACTACGAATCCCTCCCGAAGTATTCAAATACAAATTTTTTTAAAAATTTCAAAATCTTCACTGTAATTTTCCAAAATGGAATTATTGAAAATTTCGGGGAGTGAGTTTAAGCTCTCCTATCCCTCCCCCTGACTACGGCCTTGTTGGTACTGTAGGAACTTCAGCAGCAGATTACCGCGGCTCGTGCAGCGATCTTCATTGATACGTTGACCGACGTAACTGCGCGGACCGCGGCGTACCTTTATGCGACTGGCCAAGGGCCAACATTTTGGACATCTAAAGTAACCATGTGCTTAACTGAAGACTGTACTACTTGTATGATGAGTATTTTAATGTAAAAGAAACTCACAATACATAGTTTTCGTTCTTTAAAGAGTGTATACATTTTTCTGGCGGACTCTGTATGTATAGTACTTGTAACATTTACTGTAATTTACTGTAGCTAACTTTTCGAAATTTTCTACGATAACATTTATTTATAGATGTAAACGTAAAATAAAGGTTTTTATTTAGGTAACAATTCTTGTCTTTTTTATTCCTTGAGAATTAATGCATGGGCTTATATGCTGGAGAAAACAAATTGTAGTTATGAATATAATAACCACAATTGCATTTCCTATTTAGACGTATTCCATAAACAATAAAATAGAATGCATTATTCATCGTGTGTTACATTGCAAGTCCTGATTACTGTAATCAGTCAGAGATTAAACTTCTTAAAAAAGTAATTTTATTCACAAATTGTTTATAAATTTGCATTACAATAAAAGAGACATGCTTGAGATATCTTACAAATTTAAAACATTTTCTCAGCTGTTGATTTAATTGTAGTTAACTTCTCAGCCACGATTAAGTTCCTGCGGTGCAGGCGGGCAAAATAACGCACTCTTCTGTCACGGTAAAGTGTCAAGTAAAAGTGATGGTTCTCACTGTCTATTCACAGCATTGATGCATTTGTCATCGGTGAGAAATCGCACTGAAACGTCGTTTTGGAAACAATTTACTAAACCGTATAGAGTAATTTCAGTGCAACTTCTCACTGATGACAAATTGCGTGGGTGCTGTGAATATCCCCCGAGTATTTTTGCAAATACCAAAATAGAAACAAATATTACATAACCTCCTTATCCATTTGCCTCTCAGTTATGTGATTATTACAGCAAAACCCAGTACTAATAAGTAGAGTCAAACATGAATCCTAAAATATCGAAATCACATTACGATCACATATTATTTTATTTTTCACTTTCACTAGGAACCAGGCCTCCACAACTCATATGTAAAAATCGGAACCAAAATTTGTTCCTTGTCTAACACGTTAAAATGCCATATATCTCTATCCCGTAAAACGGTTACCCCAAGGATTACTGCTAATTCCGTAGCGCCACTAGTCAATATTAATGGAAACTGTAAATATGCTAGAAAGTCGTAAAAATAAGCACTAGATGTCTCTACATATTTCTCTTTACCTCCAATTTTACGGCCTAACCCAATTTTTCGCCATTTGCAACAGACCCTGCCGACTCCATATGATTCAGAAAGTTCACGTATATAGTTGACCGACTCACTCGATGGGAGGGCGCAAATGTCGAAATTTCAAGTTTCCCGCAATTTCGAACATCTGATGGCTCAAAAATCAAATTTCCCGCAGTTTCGAACTTTTTGAGAAAGATATTTCAATCAGCACCTCATCAAAAGTGCTGATAAAACGAAATATTTTGGAGACGGGCGTGGACGAGCATTAAATATAAATAAACAAAACCGTGAGTATTGGAATATTTTCGATTTTTAAGCCATTTTGTATTCGTTTCGTCAATTTCGTTCGATCAAGTCGTCTTTTACTTAAGTGAAACTTAATGTCTTTGTTCGGATTTTTGCAAGAAATTTATTTTATAAATTTCCGCCTGCGTTCCGATCTTTCGTTTTGTCGTTTTGTGTCGCTAAAACCGGTACCCCCAATAAACCCCACGGATGGCGTGACCATCCCCCGGACCAGGGGGCCCAGGCCGCATTCCAATCCGTCCTTCCTAGAAATTTCGCCTGCCACGGAGATACGAGTTGTTTTTGAAAACAACCAGTGCCCGCTTTCTCCTTGAGGGAGGAAAGAAAGAGATTCGTATGCACAGATTTACAAGAAGAAATGGGGTAAGCTTTTAACATTTGTTACAATCGTTCATTTAAATATCAAAATAAACATGAGAAAATTTGTTTGAATCTTTAAAAATAAATATTAAATTTATTTCATGGGGGATATAACTTCTAATTTACGGATATTCGGTTCGCCTTTGCAATGGAAGTGTTAAATCGAAGATATATGTTATGTATACCTAGATGGTAAAATTAAAGAACAACGTATACTTTAAATTTAACATTTTGTTGTACAGAAATAGTACATAAATTGAACAAAATGGAATCTATTATGTTTCTATAAAATATATATATTTTTATTCTGACAGTTGTTTTTGGTCATTAGCTTTCAGCCTTTTATTTTTATTGAATCATAAATTTAGAAAAGTTGATACCATCAAATGAAAAACAAATAAATTATTTGTCGGAATATTTAAAATATTGTTCATAATTACTACTCTATTTTTTAATCCTATTAATGCATTAAAAGTTGATATTTATATAGCATGTATACTTGCAAATATACATTTTAAATGTATACTGCACGAAGAACTCAATCTAAGACTTATATTCTTTCTTAGGTGTATGAGAAGTGGCTGGAGGCTGTTGGTAGAGAAGACCTTTTTAAAAATCGAAGATGCACCTTTCAAATACCTAATATAAACCACACATTACTTTTTAATAAAAAAATACATTTTATTAAGCGAGTGTGCAAGGAGAACAGTATATCTAAATATATATATTTTATTCATAGCGCTCGTGAATGATCCAGAACTTCTGGAAACATCCAAGGACGTTACCTGTGGAGTTTCTCACTGACAAGAAGAATTCTCCCTTAATTGCTGGCGTGAGCAGTAGTAAACCCCTTTGGGATAATTCTGCTACTGGGAACAGTTTGAAACCCCATCATAATAGTCCATCTAGTTACAAAGTAGTACGACTACTGAACATGAAGGAATGTCTGGAGGTAAAATTGTTAAAAACATTAAATGTAACACGAAAATGAAAGCTTTCCCCTCAAGCAAAGATGCTGCATTCCTATGCCCGAGATATCCAAAAGGTTGCAAGAAAATTGTATGCCCAAAATGCTTCTAATAAGGAGCATCTTGATCATGCACTTGATGTTCTTGAAACTTATTATTAGTAATTTGCTTCAGACTATCACCAATAGAATGCAGTTTAGGATATATGTGATTTTTGTTGTAGAATAATAAAAATGTATTATTGAATTGATAATTATTCAAGTTTTATTTAACCATTACTTCTATAAAAATTAAATCAATGATAATGTGGATTTATTATTTAGCAATGATTAGTCATATTTTTCCGAGTATGGTTAAATATTGTATATAGTTAAAAAATCGACAGTATACTTGCAAAATTAAGAAAACTGTTATTAATATTATAATTAATACCTTCACATTTCTTGAACATTAACTTATTTGTATCTATATTAGTTCTGCATTTTATTTATAATTATTTGTATTTCTATTATAATACTTCTTGTTTTAACATGAATTATCAATTATTAAGCATTAGAAGTATTAATTAGACCAAATAAGGTAGACATCAATTCACGCAGTTATCTTGGTAGAGATAATTTAAATATTGTTCATTATATTCGAAAATTATGTATAAGTTAATGTGTGAAACATATTTCAATGGTTATTAAAATTATTCGTTCGCTAATTCACCGGAATCGCATTGCTTAGTAACTATTATGTTATGGTTAATAAATTTTATTGTTTTTCAAATATGTATTAGAGCAAATTTTCCTATAGTCAATTAATGTGATCAATGTTTTATTAAATCTAAATGTAAATACTTAAATTAAGTAATTATTGTTTTTTCCTATTTATTTGTAAAAATTAAAATTTTAAGTTATTTGTAATATACATTTTATACCATAATTATGTCGTTATTATTTCTCGCATCGTGCGGTAATTCAAACACCGCGCGGTGTTCCCCGCACCGCACCACCCCGCACCCCCCCCCCCCCCCCCCCCCGCACCGCGCGTCCCGCACTGCGTGAAGCCACCGGCCCGCACCTGATGACGTCATTTTTGATTGCAGCGCCCCCGCATCGAGTGAGTCGGCGAACTAAACTCACGATACCTAGTGCCCCCTAGGAGTCGTCGATCTAATTTAATCTATGGTTCGCTGTGCATTTGTGCATTGCTCCTTGGCATGAACGGATGGGGTCTCGCGTCGCGTGGAATAGACGAAAAAAAAAGCGTATAAAAAAGACGGACCGAAAGAAAGTGTCGATTCGTATTATTTAAACACGCTGATAATACATACAAGCTATGTATTGTTTTCAATTCGTTAGAAAGCGATCCTGTGTTATTTTTCGGTATTTACAAAACTGATGATTCTTGTCATTATAACACATTATTTTTACTTTTAAGACTCCAGTTTCGACAGCCGAACAAACTATGTGTTTTATTTTATTAAATTATAGATTATTTCTTAAAAATATAATAATAAAATAATTCATGTTCATAAGCTCATTGTGAATATTTATATGCCGGACATATATGAAATAAACGGAACATAGGATTTTCAATGATATTTTTTAAATGGGAATATTATCTTCCCTAACTGCTATTGTCATGAAAATAATGTGTATTAATTTGGCCTCTGCCAAATTGGGTAAATACCCCAAATTTTGGGGAGAATTTCAATATATATTCGGTCAAATATTCTAGTTTTTATGAATTCAACAAATAAATAATAGATTGAAAAAATTAAACGGAGAGCTGCCCTATTTTTTGTATGTTTAGTACAGGGTTTACAAAATGATGATGTGTATAAATAGGCTCAGTCAACTTAGCCCCCCGAAGTTCGACTTTTTTGAAAAAAGCGATTGCGCTAGACCGGCCTTAGCTAGCGCCACAAAAATTAGAGCTAGCGCCATTTAGACAAGAAAACTACGGGGATTTGAACTTTCGGGGGGCTAGGTTGATGCTAGCCCCCGAGTTTGGATTTTTTAAGTTTTTTCACACTATTCGGATTCCTCAGAGCTAGCGCTACCAATTTAAAAGCCAACGCCACTCCCACAACCCCAAAAAATGATAAAAACATTTTTAACCCTGGCCCCCTAAAATGAGATGTTTTAAATCAAATTGGGTGGAAAATATAACTTAGAGCTAGCGCCAACAGAATATGACAAAAATATTCTTTCAAAAATATCAGATAAAAAAAGTTCACATCCAAATTTTGATGCGAGAGCTTTCAGATCCTGTATGCGTATTACCATTTACTTCCTGAATTTTAATACAAAATGATGTTTGGCATATAATATACCGCTTCCAACAAATATTTCGGCGTTGTAATTACTTTATTTATGTTCATAGACACTGGCTATTAGAAACATGATGCCTAGAAGACAGTAGCGTAACGGACAATTGTGTTTTCACTCCTAGCTAATTTAAATCGTTATAACTCAAGAACTTACCGTACGATTTAAAAAACTCTTTTGGCACTGTAATTACTATACTAATGTTTATAAACACTGGCAACGAGATAGCTTGCGCTAGTAAGACAGTGGCGTAACTGACGATTGTTTTTGATAATTGAAATCGTTATAACTCGGAAACTAACCGTACGATTTCAAATTTTTTTTTGGCATTGTAATTGCTATACTGAAGTCTAACAACGAACACAAACAACGACATAGCTAGTAATATTAAAGGATAAATTAAAATCACTTGGTTTGTTTCACTATTTGTTTCTATTTACTCGACTAGTTTCGCTTTTTACGGCATTATCAAAGTTCACTCTAGTCAAGTAAATAGAAACAAATAGTGAAAGAAACCAAGTGTTTTTAATTTATCCTTTACTATTATTTCAAAATGTTTCACCAAGTGATAAATGAGAAAGTTATTCAAGAGATAGCTAGTGCTAGCAAGACAGTGGCGTACCTCACGGTTGTTTTTTTTTACTACGTGATAACTTAAATCGTTATTACTCGGTGGAAAACACTCGTTGGGAGTTTCAAACTGAACGCTTTTTAAAAACAATGAATGCCTGAAAATTTACCTAGTACACATCGGGTTATATATGTACCTAATCAAAACATGGGTATCTTTTCGATGCTACAAAATTGTGATTAAGCTCCTTTTGTTGCTATTCAATTGACTTTATTTTCATTCTAACACAATCTATCTCAATATCCTAATTCTACAATATACAGGGAGTTTTTCTTTAAAGTATACGTATTCCAGATTCACTATATTTTCTTTAAATCTTTAGATATATGTTGATTTTACAGGAATTCAATTTGAAGCTTTAAGCGAGTGTTTTCCACTCCCAGGCTAAGCAGGAAGTAAAATTTCGAGTTTAGAAAAGCCCCGTGGGCTTTTCTAAACTCGAAATTTTACTTAATGCGCCACGCGTATAGAACACTAAAATTTTGTTAAATTTATGTATATTTGAACCTTACTTGAAATCAGCGTTTTATACGCGTGGCGCATGAAGTAAAATTTCGAGTTTAGAAAAGCCCAGAAAAAAAATTGTCTTTTAAACTATAAATTTTACTTGCGTGCTTAATGAAGTAGTACAAACACTTATTAAAAGCTTCAAATTGACCTCTTTTATAAAAAAAAACATATTCCTGCAAATTTACTAAACTCTGTAATTATCGGGATATGTGAAAGCCTACCTACCTGAAAGAAAAAAATCTTATACCGGGTGTTGACTTGTGGAACGCAACATACGAAATCCCATGTAAATTTTGAAATGTTCAAATTTTGGCTCCTCTATTTATTTTAGAAACAAAATGTATCTACCTCTTTTGTAGAGGGAAAAATTCTGAATTCATTCGTGTTAACGTTTATCACTTTACGTTTCTCTAAGTTAAAATAATTAAGAAAAAATAATGTGATTTTATAAAAATAAAGACATGCCATGGAATTAAAACAAAAACTGCGAATGTCAAAATAGTAAAAGATATCGTTGTCACTTAATTAAAGTAAATGTTTTTGAAATGATTTACACTATACAAGAAAAATGTCATTATTTTTATAAAATCACATTACTATTTCTTAATTATTTTAGTTGATAATTTTCTGACATTCGTCGATTTTTAAAAGAGTTCAATTTGAAGCTTTAAACAAGTGTTTTCCATTCCCAGACTTAGCATGAAGTAAAATTTCGAGTTTAGAAAAGCCCCGTGAAAATTTGTCGAGGGTCGCGCAGCGACCCTAGACAAATTTTCTGGGCTTTTCTAAACTCAAAATTTTACTTCATGCGTCACGCGTATAAAACACAGATTTTAGGCGAAGTTCGAATATACATAAATTTGACAATATTATAGTGTTTTATACGCGTGGCGCATGAAGTAAAATTTCGAGTTTAGAAAAGCCCCTGAAAATTTGTCGAGGGTCGCTGCGCGACCCTCGACAAATTTTCAGGGGCTTTTCTAAACTCGAAATTTTACTTCATGCTTAGTCTGGGAGTGGAAAACACATGTTTAAAGCTTTGGATTGAACTTTAAAAAAAACAGGGAATGTCCGCAATTGTTGTATCAATTCCATGGTATGTCATTATTTTTATGAAATCACATTACTTTTTCTTAATTATTTTAACTGTTAATTTTCCGAAATTCGTTGATTTTTAAAAGAGTTCAATTTGAAACTTTAAACGAGTGTTTTCCACTCCCAGGCTAAGCATGAAGTAATATTTCGAGTTTAGAAAAGCCCCGTGAAAATTTGTCTCGGGTCGCGCAGCGACCCGAGACAAATTTTACTTCATGCGCCACGCGTATAAAACACAGATTTTAGGCGAAGTTCGAATATACATAAATTTGACAATATTATAGTGTTTTATAGGCGTGGCGCATGAAGAAAAATTTCTAGTTTAGAAAAGCCCAGAAAATTTGTCTCGGGTCGATGCGCGACCCTCGACAAATTTTCACGGCGCTTTTCTAAACTCGAAATTTTGCTTCATGCTTAGTCTGGGAGTGGAAAACACTCGTTTAAAGCCTTGAATTGAACTTTTTTTAAAAAACAAGGAATATCTAAAGATTTAAAGAAAATAAGCTAAATTTGGAAAACGTATACTTTAAAGAAAAACTCCCTGTATGTTATTATGTTGTATTCAACTTAAATATTATTAGGTTATTTCTCATATTAAGTTTAAGATTCATTTCTTGCCTGATGAAGGAGTAACTCTCTAAGCAAACCTAAATATCTAATCCATGTTACATATCAAATATTTAGCTTAAATGTTTTGATAGTTGTTGCTTACATTATACGGCTCAGTCAACTTAGCCCCCCGAAGTACGACTTTGTTGAAAAAAACTTGTCAGTTAGACTACTGTTTTCTAGGCTTCATCTTTGTAATAGCCAGTGTCTTTGAACATACATAAAGTAATTACAACGCCAACATATTTCTTGGAAGCGGTATTTTATATGCCAATCATGATTTTGTATTGAAATTCAGCAAGTAAATGGTAATACGCATACAGGAGCAGAAAGCTCTCACATCAAAGTTTGGAAGTGAACTTTTTTTTACCTGATATTTTAGAGAAATCGACAAAAACAATTTTCATAGGCTACAATGAAAATATTAAGGGCTACCGTGTGTTCGACCCCAAAACAAAGACAGTCACCAACAGCCGTGATGTAATTTTTATGGAGAACACTCATGTTAGTGTTGAAATGCAAGCTAATGAACCATCGACCTCGCAGGTTATAGAGGCGCTCGCTCCAGTGGGGGATCTGGACATGAAGCTCACTCCTCTTTCAAGTCAGCCTGCAGTTGTAGTCGAAAGCATAGTTCCAGTGGGGGAACATCTCGTGGTGCAACAAGATGTTCAATCTGCTGAAGAGGAAGCTATACCAGAAGAAATCGTGCCGGAGGTGCCAATTCGACGCTCGGAACGCAAAGCAAAGCCAAAATCATTCGAAGAGTATGTGACATACTTAATGGTGACCGAAGACGACATTATCAACAATCCGACCAGTGTTGAAGAGGCAATGTCAAGGCCAGATAAACAGAAATGGTTGCAGGCAATGAAAGAAGAGAGGAAGTCATTTGCTGTTAATGATGCCTGGGAGTTGGTTGATGCCCCAGTCAACAGCAGCATTGTGGATTCTAAGTGGGTATTTAAGAAAAAGGTGAATAGTGCTAACAGTGAAGTGCGATACCGTGCACGCTTGGTTGCAAAAGGTTTTACTCAACAGTACGGTATAGATTTGGAAGAAACTTTTTCTCCTGTTGTACGTTATTCTACTCTTAGACTCTTGATTGCGCATTCTGTCAATTTAAATCTTAAAATGTGTCACCTTGATGTTACGACTGCTTTTTTAAATGGACGTTTAAATGAAACTGTTTTCATGCGCCAACCAGAAAGTTTTGTTGTTGAACAAAACAAAGTATTACGTTTAAAAAAGGCTATTTATGGACTTAAACAGTCGTCACGAGTGTGGTACGAGGCTGTTGATAATTTGTTAATTGCGGAAGGTTTATCAAAATCTGAACATGAACCATGTATATTCTTCAAAAATGTTAAAAATTCTGTATTAATTGTAGCGCTATATGTTGATGATTTTTTTATTTTTGGTAAAAGTGTCTCAGCTATTAATTGGCTGAAAAATATGCTAACTGTAAAATTTCAGATAAAGGATCTTGGTGAAATCAGAAACTGCCTCGGCATGCAAGTCGATGCAAACCCGCAAGCAGGAACAGCTACAATCCACCAAGAAGACTACATCAACCAGATCTTGAAGAAATTCGGGATGACCACATGCAAGCCAATAAGCACTCCCATGGAAGCAGGCCTTGTTTTACCCAAGGCAGATAATTGTGCTGACGTGCCATTCCGGCAGCTAATTGGCTGCTTGATGTATTTATCCGTGATGACAAGGCCAGACATTTCTTATGCAGTCAGTTACCTAAGTACTTTCAACAATTGTTACGACGAGCGACACTGGAAGTGTGCAAAGCGAGTACTACAATACCTTCAAGCAACAAAGAATTATGGATTGAAGTACACCAGAGGTATGACGACGCTGACTGGATATGCGGATGCAGATTGGGCCAGCGATATTAACGATCGGAAATCATATTCGGGATTTTGCTTTATGCTAGCGAATTGTGCTATTTCGTGGACAAGCGTGAAACAAAGATCAATAGATGTGTGTGAAGCTGGCAATATTTACAGCAATAACCCGGCGCATGCACCATCCACCCAAAAAATATTATTAAATCAAAAATAATTATTTTAACATATTTCTCGACTATAATCTTGAATTTATTTTTTTACGTATCGTTTTTAATATCGTTGCTGTAAATAATACACAAATAAAATTTCAAATTAATTGAAATTATTAGGAACAACTGGTCATCCGTGTCAGGAAATTAATTATTTAAACATATTTCCAGTCACCCGACATGCATTTTTTTGTAGTTTTAAGTAACTAATAGTGCTACTGTTAGAATACAATAACAATTTTTACTATAGGGAATGTATCTCCCGATGATTTTTGAACATTAGTGAATGCATTGGAAAGTCAGTCATTCCGCGATGAGAAATTAATTGTTTAAACATATTTCAAGGTGGCCGACAAAGGTTTTGTTTATTGTTTTGAGTAACTAATGGTGTTATTGTAAAAATATATTAACAATTTTCAATATGAGGAATGTATCTTTTGACGATTTTTAAACATTAGTGAATGGATTGGGAAGTCAGAAATACGCTATGAGACATTAATTGTTTAAACATATTTTAAGGCGGCCGACATAAATTTTGTTTATTGTTTTAAGTAACTAAAAGTGTTATTGTTTATATGCAATAACAATTTTCAATATGAAGAATGTATCTTTCGTCGATTTATAAAGGTTAGTGAATGCATTGCGAAGTCAGTCATTCGCAATGAGAAATTAATTGTTTAAACATATTTCAAGGTGGCCGACATAAATTTTGTTTATTATTTTGAGTAACTAATAGTGTTATTGTTGAAATACAATAACAATTTTCAATATATGGAATGTATCTTTCGTCGATTTTTAAACATTAGAGAATGCATTGGGAAGTCAGTCATTCGCGATGAGAAATAAATTGTTTAAACATAATTCAAGGTGGCCGACATAAATTTTGTTTATTATTTTGAGTAACTAATAGTGTTATTGTTGAAATACAATAACAATTTTCAATATGGGGAATGTATCTTTCGTCGATTTTTAAACATTAGAGAATGCATTGGGAAGTCAGTCATTCGCGATGAGAAATAAATCTTTAAACATATTTTAAGATGACCGACATAAATTTTGTTTATTATTTTGAGTAACTAATAGTGTTTTTGTTGAAATACAATAACAATTTTCAATATGGGGAATGTATCTTTCGTCGATTTTTAAACATTAGCATTGGGAAGTCAGTCATTCGCGATGAGAAATAAATTGTTTAAACATATTTCAAGGTGGCCGACATAAATTTTGTTTATTATTTTGAGTAACTAAAAGTGTTATTGTTGAAATACAATAACAATTTTCAATATGGGGAATGTATCTTTCGTTGATTTTTAAACATTAGAGAATGCATTGGGAAGTCAGTCATTCGCGATGAGAAATAAATTGTTTAAACATATTTCAAGGTGGCCGACATAAATTTTGTTTATTATTTTGAGTAACTAATAGTGTTATTGTTGAAATACAATAACAGTTTTCAATATGGGAAATGTATCTTTCGTCGATTTTTAAACATTAGAGAATGCATTGGGAAGTCAGTCATTCGCGATGAGAAATAAATTGTTTAAACACATTTCAAGGTGGCCGGCATAACATTTGTTTATTATTTTGAGTAACTAATAGTGTTATTGTTGAAATACAATAACAATTTTCAATATGGGGAATGTATCTTTCGTCGATTTTTAAACATTAGTGAATGCATTGGGAAGTCAGTCATTCGCGATGAGAAATAAATTGTTTAAACATATTTCAAGGGGGCCGACATAAATTGTGTTTATTATTTTGAGTAACTAATAGTGTTATTGTTGAAATACAATAACAATTTTCAATATAGGGAATGTATCTTTCGTCGATTTTTAAACATTAGCATTGGGAAGTCAGTCATTCGCGATGAGAAATAAATTGTTTAAACATATTTCAAGGTGGCCGACATAAATTTTGTTTATTATTTTGAGTAACTAAAAGTGTTATTGTTGAAATACAATAACAATTTTCAATATGGGGAATGTATCTTTCGTTGATTTTTAAACATTAGAGAATGCATTGGGAAGTCAGTCATTCGCGATGAGAAATAAATTGTTTAAACATATTTCAAGGTGGCCGACATAAATTTTGTTTATTATTTTGAGTAACTAATAGTGTTATTGTTGAAATACAATAACAGTTTTCAATATGGGAAATGTATCTTTCGTCGATTTTTAAACATTAGAGAATGCATTGGGAAGTCAGTCATTCGCGATGAGAAATAAATTGTTTAAACATATTTCAAGGTGGCCGGCATAAAATTTGTTTATTATTTTGAGTAACTAATAGTGTTATTGTTGAAATACAATAACAATTTTCAATATGGGGAATGTATCTTTCGTCAATTTTTAAACATTAGTGAATGCATTCTGAAGTCAGTCATTCGCGATGAGAAATAAATTGTTTAAACATATTTCAAGGTGGCCGACATAAATTTTGTTTATTATTTTGAGTAACTAATAGTGTTTTTGTTGAAATACAATAACAATTTTCAATATGGGGAATGTATCTTTCGTCGATTTTTAAACATTAGACAATGCATTGGGAAGTCAGTCATTCGCGATGAGAAATAAATTGATTAAACATATTTTAAGGTATCCGACATAAATTTTGTTTATTATTTTAAGTAACTAATAGTGTATTTTGTAAAATACAATAACAGTTTTCAATATGGGGAATGTATCTTTCGTCGATTTTTAAACATTAGTGAATGCATTGGGAAGTCAGTCATTCGCGATGAGAAATAAATTTTTGAAACATATTTTAAGGTGGCCGACATAAATTTTGTTTATTGTTTTGAGTAACTAATAGTGTTATTGTTTAAATACAATAACAATTATTAATATGGGGAATGTATCTTTCGTCGATTTTTAAACATTAGAGAATTCATTGGGAAGTCAGTCATTCGCGATGAGAAATAAATTGTTTAAACATATTTCAAGGTGGCCGACATAAATTTTGTTTATTATTTTAAGCAACTAATAGTGTTATTGTTGAAATACAATAACAATTTTCAATATGTGGAATGTATCTTTCGTCGATTTTTAAACATTAGTGAATGCATTGGGAAGTCAGTCATTCGCGATGAGAAATAAATATTTTAAACATATTTTAAGGTGGCCGACATAAATTTTGTTTATTGTTTTGAGTAAATAATAGTGTTATTGTTTGAATACAATAACAATTTTTAATATGGGGAATGTATCCTTCGCCGATTTTTAAACATTAGAGAATGCATTGGGAAGTCAGTCATTCGCGATGAGAATTAAATTGTTTAAACATATTTCAAGGTGGCCGACATAAATTTTGTTTATTATTTTGAATATCTAATAGTGTTATTGTTGAAATACAATAACAATTTTCAATATGGGGAATGTATCTTTCGTCGATTTTTAAACATTAGAGAATGCATTGGGAAGTCAGTCATTCGCGATGAGAAATAAATTGTTTAAACATATTTCAAGGTGGCCGACATAAATTTTGTTTATTATTTTGAGTAACTAATAGTGTTATTGTTGAAATACAATAACAATTTTCAATATGGGGAATGTATCTTTCGTCGATTTTTAAACATTAGAGAATGCATTGGGAAGTCAGTCATTCGCGATGAGAAATAAATCTTTAAACATATTTTAAGATGACCGACATAAATTTTGTTTATTATTTTGAGTAACTAATAGTGTTATTGTTGAAATACAATAACAATTTTCAATATAGGGAATGTATCTTTCGTCGATTTTTAAACATTAGTGAATGCATTGAGAAGTCAGTCATTCGCGATGAGAAATAAATTTTTTGAACATATTTCAAGGTGGCCGACATAAATTGTATTTATTGTTTCGAGTAACTAATAGTGTTATTGTTTAAATACAATAACAATTTTTAATATGGGGAATGTATCTTTCGTCGATTTTTAAACACTAGAGAATGCATTGGGAAGTCAGTCATTCGCGATGAGAAATAAATTGTTTAAACATATTTCAAGGTGGCCGTCATTAATTTTGTTTATTATTTTGAGTAACTAATAGTGTTATTGTTGAAATACAATAACAATTTTCAATATGGGGAATGTATCTTTCGTCGATTTTTAAACATTAGAGAATGCATTAATAAGTCAGTCATTCGCGATAAGAAATAAATTGTTTAAACATATTTCAAGGTGGCCGACATAAATTTTGTTTAATATTTTGAGTAACTAATAGTGTTATTGTTGAAATACAATAACAATTTTCAATATGGGGAATGTATCTTTCGTCGATTTTTAAACATTAGAGAATGCATTGGGAAGTCAGTCATTCGCGATGAGAAATAAATTGATTGAACATATTTTAAGGTATCCGACATAAATTTTGTTTATTATTTTAAGTAACTAATAGTGTATTTTGTAAAATACAATAACAGTTTTCAATATGGGGAACGTATCTTTCGTCGATTCTTAAAGATTAGTGAATGCATTGGGAAGTCAGTCATTCGCGATGAGAAATTAATTGTTTAAACATATTTCAAGGGGGCCGACATAAATTTTGTTTATTGTTTTAAGTAACTAATAGCATTATTGTTAAAATATAATAACAATTTTCAATATGGGGAATGTATCTTTTGTCGTTTTTTAAACATTAGAGAATGCATTGGGAAGTCAGTCATTCGCGATGAGAAATAA
Source organism: Philonthus cognatus (assembly GCA_932526585.2). Lineage (NCBI taxonomy): Eukaryota > Metazoa > Arthropoda > Insecta > Coleoptera > Staphylinidae > Philonthus > Philonthus cognatus. The sequence goes on along the minus strand of OW052243.1, from coordinate 79,394,874 downwards.
ATTGTTTAAACATATTTCAAGGTGGCCGACATAAATTTTGTTTATTATTTTAAGTAACTAATAGTGTTATTGTTAAAATACAATAACAATTTTCAATATGGGGAATGTATCTTTCGTCGATTTTTAAACATTAGTGAATGCATTGGGAAGTCAGTTATTCGCGATGAGAAATAAATATTTAAAACATATTTTAAGGTGGCCGACATAAATTTTGTTTATTGTTTTGAGTAAATAATAGTGTTATTGTTTAAATACAATAACAATTTTTAATATGGGGAATGTATCTTTCGCCGATTTTTAAACATTAGAGAATGCATTGGTAAGTCAGTCATTCGCGATGAGAAATAAATTGTTTAAACATATTTCAAGGTAGCCGACATAAATTTTGTTTATTATTTTGAGTAACTAATAGTGTTATTGTTGAAATACAATAACAATTTTCAATATGGGGAATGTATCTTTCGTCGATTTTTAAACATTAGAGAATGCATTGAGAAGTCAGTCATTCGCGATGAGAAATAAATTGTTTAAACATATTTCAAGGTGGCCGACATAAATTTTGTTTATTATTTTGAGTAACTAATAGTGTTATTGTTGAAATACAATAACTATTTTCAATATGGGGAATGTATCTTTCGTCGATTTTTAAACATTAGTGAATGCATTGGGAAGTCAATCATTCGCGATGAGAAATAAATTTTTTAAACATATTTTAAGGTGGCCGACATAAATTTTGTTTATTGTTTTGAGTAACTAATAGTGTTATTGTTTAAATACAATAACAATTTTTAATATGGGGAATGTATCTTTCGTCGATTTTTAAACATTAGAGAATGCATTGGGAAGTGAGTCATTCGCGATGAGAAATAAATTGTTTAAACATATTTCAAGGTGGCCGACATAAATTTTGTTTATTATTTTGAGTAACTAATAGTGTTATTGTTGAAATACAATAACAATTTTCAATATGGGGAATGTATCTTTCGTCGATTTTTAAACATTATTAAATGCATTGGGAAGTCAGTCATTCGCGATGAGAAATAAATCTTTAAACATATTTTAAGATGACCGACATAAATTTTGTTTATTATTTTGAGTAACTAATAGTGTTATTGTTAAAATACAATAACAATTTTCAATATAGGGAATGTATCTTTCGTCGATTTTTAAACATTAGTGAATGCATTGGGAAGTCAGTCATTCGCGATGAGAAATAAATTGTTTAAACATATTTCAAGGTGGCCGACATACATTTTGTTTATTATTTTGAGTAACTAAAAGTGTTATTGTTGAAATACAATAACAATTTTCAATATAGGGAATGTATCTTTCGTTGATTTTTAAACATTAGAGAATGCATTGGGAAGTCAGTCATTCACAATAACACTATTAGTTACTCAAAATAATAAACAAAATTTATGTCGGCCACCTTGAAATATGTTTAAACAATTTATTTCTCATCGCGAATGACTGACTTCCCAATGCATTCACTAACCTTTATAAATCGACGAAAGATACATTCTTCATATTGAAAATTGTTATTGTATATAAACAATAACACTTTTAGTTACTTAAAACTATAAACAAAATTTATGTCGGCCGCCTTAAAATATGTTTAAACAATTAATGTCTCATAGCGTATTTCTGACTTCCCAATCCATTCACTAATGTTCAAAAATCGTCAAAAGATACATTCCTTATATTGAAAATTGTTACTATATTTTAACAATAACACTATTAGTTACTCAAAACAATAAACAAAACCTTTGTCGGCCACCTTGAAATATGTTTAAACAATTAATTTCTCATCGCGGAATGACTGACTTTCCAATGCATTCACTAATGTTCAAAAATCATCGGGAAATACATTCCCTATAGTAAAAATTGTTATTGTATTCTAACAATAGCACTATTAGTTATTTAAAACTACAAAAAAATGCATGTCGGGTGACTGGAAATATGTTTAAATAATTAATTTCCTGACACGGATGACCAGTTGTTCCTAATAGTTTCAATTAATTTGAAATTTTATTTGTGTATTATTTACAGCAACGATATTAGAAACGATACGTAAAAAAATGAATTCAAGATTATAGTCGAGAAATATGATAAAATAAGTATTTTTGATTTAATAATATTTTTTGGGTGGATGGTGGATTTGCCGGGTTATTGCTGTAAATATTGCCAGCTTCACACACATGATCAATAGCACTGTCGAGCACAGAAGCTGAATATATTTCGATCTCAGACGCTTCGAAAGAAGCAGCATATCTACAAAAGTTGTACGCAGAAATAGAAGGAGCAGTTAAAACTATTGATTTATATAATGATAACCAAGGTGCTCAAAAACTGTGTTACAATCCTGTTTTTCACAATCGCACAAAACACATTGACGTTAGATACCATTTTGTAAGAAAAATTGTTGCTGATAATATAGTAAAGTTAATGTATTTGTGCACTGCAGAGATGGTAGCAGATATTTTAACTAAGGCCTTATGTGTAAACAAACATACGAAGTTTTCTAAAATGTTAGGTTTACATGCTTTGTGCTAGTGGGGGTGTTGGTAGAGCGCAAAGCATATTAGTAGCGCCATCTATTATGTATGCTAAGAGGTTCCTTTTAATAAACAGTTAGTCCAGGCCCCGTCAACTCCATATAATTTCGTAATTTCATAAATTTAGTTCGGTGCATCACCCGCTTCGAGGGCGCTAATGTCGAAATTTCAAATTTCCCGCAATTTCGTAGTTTTCGGGAAGTGGGGAACATATGTCAATCAACATCTGATGGCCCAAGTGGGCTCAAGAATGCTGATTAGACGAAATTATCTGGAGAAAAATAAACAAAACCGTAAGTATTGGAAATATTTTCTGGTTTTAAGTTATTTTCTGTTTTGTATTCGTTCAATCAAGACAGTGTGATAAATTTATAATTATGACCCGTTATTGTGCGATTAAGTCTTGCAACAATTGCGAAAAAAATATTCGTATGCATAGATTTACTCGGAAAAATGGGGTAAGCCTTAATTTGTTATATCATTTCATTTAAATATGTAAATTTACTTTATTATTAAAGTGTACCTGTTATTTTAAACCAGTTTAAATTCAGTGATCAAAATAAACTTTCAAAACTTAGTTAACTAGTAATTCCCATTATTAAAATAACTTGTAAAATTAATTCATATTGTCTGATTTGATTTCTATAGCAAATATTGCAAGCAACTTCGAATATTTCATATATTATATATGAATTGATGATTTCTACAGTAGATTGATAAATCAATTAACTCACGTTGACTAAAAATCAACAGTTATAAATAACACTTTTTCAAACTTTAGCTTGTACTTGTATTTAAAAAAAATATACAATAAGTGTTACATTTAGGGATTATCTGCAGCTCATATGACAAATTGGTTATCTCACTAACACTTAAAACTAAAATAAATTGGTTTTAATAATAATATTTACACATTGCTGGGCAGTTGAAATAATTTCTTGGTTAACTATTTCTTCAAAATATTTAATCTTGAATAATTTCCAAAGCAATTTTATTTAAATTATTGTTAATTATATTTTTTTGGTTAATATAATTATTAGGCATAAGATTATTCAAACATAAATATATACAGATTTTATTCTATTTACTTTACTAAATTTTCTTTAAACAAAACAATAAGAATCTTAAATGACAACATCTAAGTCTTAATTTTTTGTATAGGTCTACGAGAAGTGGCTAGAAGCCGTAGGCTGGGAGGAACTGAATCAAAAATTGAAGAAAGAAGTGGTGCAAAGATATTTTGTTTGCGACAAGCACTTTGCTGAGAGCACAAAATGTCAGACCAGCAAGACTAATTTAAAACCGAGGAGTGTCCCTACATTATTTCTCAATGAACCGATTGGTAAGTTAAATTAATAAATTTTTTTAATGGAAATGGAAAACATGAAACAGTACTTGTTTTTACTCAAAATTTTGACTATTTGATACTACAATCTTGTAAATAAGATACCAAAAAATGTGATTTGAAATTGTGATAATTATCTGTAAACGAATCTATTTGAGTTCAATAAATTTTAATTTTAAAAAAATACATAAATACATATATCTTAGTATATTATTTGTTTATAGCACTCACGGATTGGTCTAATGTGGGTGAACTGGACGATTCTGCTATAGATGATCTGCAATGCAGTTTCTCACAAGTGGATCAGCCGAGGGAGAATGATTGTATTGGGACCCGTGTTATGGAACATTCTAACATTCAGCCAGTGGCGAGTTCCAGCACTAGCTGTCACCTTCCCAATACATCTAGCTCCAGCAAAGTTTCGCTCCAAAATAATTCATTTTGTCACAAAGTACGTTCCCGGAGCAAAAAGGAATGTCTTAAAGTAAATTTGTTGAAAACTTTAAATGTGACAAGAAAAAGAAAGCTTTCCCCTCAAGCAAAGGTGTTACATTCGTATGCCCAAGACATTCAACGGGTTGCCAGAAAATTGCATGCTCAAAACGCTTCTATCAAGAAACGTCTTGAGTGTGCATCTGAAGCACATAAAACTGGAGAAATGTTACTGTCGTATATGAATGAAACATCCTTTAACTTTTTTTTGTCACAGTTAAAGTTGCAACAATACGAAGCTCGTGGAAGACGTTTTTCAATGGAAGACAAATCTTTTGCGTTAGCAATGTTTAAACAAAGCCCTAAATTGTACAGATTTTTGGCAAAAGTATTTGCTCTTCCATCGAGACAGTCTCTCCAGAGTTTACTGAACCGCATTCCTATTGGTCCGGGAATTAACCAACCAATTATGGATTTGTTAAAACGTACGTGTGACAATATGGAAGAAGACATGAAGTTTTGTGCACTTTTATTTGATGAAATCTCATTGAGTACAGGAATGTATTTTAATAAATTTGATTCCTCCATTGAAGGTTTTGCATGTTGTGGTCAGCAAAACAAATTACGTTTTGCTGACCATGTAATGGTTTTTATGATTCGTGGAATACTGATGAAATGGAAACAACCCATAGCATATTTCTTTGTTGAACATGGTATGGGTGTTCCAGATCTAACCAGGAATATAAAAATCATTATAAAACAACTACAAGACATCGGTTTGCATGTTGTTTGCACAATATGTGATCAATATGCAACCAATGTTAAAGTTATAAAACATTTAAGGGAGGAATCAAATCGTAAACTCATTTTGGAAGGTAAGGAGAATCGAACTAGTGGTTTCCTGATACAGGATCAGGAAATAATACCCTTGTTTGATCCACCTCACCTTCTTAAATGTGTTAGAAACAATTTATTAAATTACAACGCCACATTTAAATGGAAGGGCACAAACTTCACTGCTTGCTGGTCGGATATTGTGAAGCTACATGAATTGGATAATGAGGACCCTGATAGTAAGTTTCTGCCTAGAATAACTGATTGCCATGTATATGAAAACAAAATGAAAGTGAAGTTAGCTTCACAGATATTTTCTCAGCGCACATCTGCTGCAATGAAATTCACAGTAAAACATGGCAATGAGTTATCTAAAACAGAAACAATGCTTGGCACATCAGAGTTTTTATTATTCTTTGATAAATTATTTGATAGTGTGAATGGTTCAAGAAATGAAGGTGACAAGAAATTAAGATATCCGATTGATCATAACAGCGGACATGTTGAATTTTATTATGAAGCTATTAATGTTTTGAGGACAATTCAATTTAGAAGACAAAATGGTAATTTCACTCCACCATGCATTGCAAACTGGATAACAACGTTAAAAGGTTTTCAATGCTTATGGAATAAGTTATCCAGCATTGGTGTTGAATTTATTTGCCCTCGAAACGTTAATCAAGACCCCTTAGAAAATTTCTTTGGAAATATAAGGAGCTATGGTGCTCGAAATATAAACCCAACATCTTCCTCTTTTAAGGCATCGTATAAAGCACTGATTGTTAATAATTTCACTGCAACAAATTCTCCTTATTTTAATTGTGAAAAAGATGGTTGTGAAGGGGCACTAAATTCTTTACAAATATTATTAACTAATGATTTTTTACCTCCTGTTATTGCTTCTCTTCCAAATGTCCCTGATGTGTTTGCATTTCAAAATTCATTTAGTTTTTTGTGTGATAATACAAATGCCTACATAGCTGGATATTTGGGAAAACATGTATTGAAGACAGTGTGGGACTGCAATACATGTAGAAAAGAGTTAGTGTCCGACACGAAAGAGTCTTTCCATAGAAAAGCTCTTTTGATGCTGAACACAAAAATGTTTCGATATGTTTCAAAATCATTTCGAATCCTTCATTTTTATTTGCCAAAAATATGTTCTTTTGGTCATATTGTTCAATATTTAAAGACACAAATTAATTTATTAAATTCAGATATTTTATTCTCCTGCACAGACCATAATTTGATAGATATTATTGATAATTACATGATCTCCTTTTATATTCACATGTGGGTACAAAACCTAAATAGGATTATGAAAGGAATTGAACATGGAAAGATCAATGATAATGTCAAAAAATTGGCCTTTATGAAATATAAAAAAATAAAAGCGCGGAATTTAGCTATTGCAAGAAGAAAACAGCTCATTAATACTTAATTTTAAATATTTGTAAAAAATTACTTTAAGCTCTTAAAATTTGGACTAATTTATCCTTAGATTATTAACAACAACTCTTAATATTGAAACCAGTTTTGATGAATCATTTATATACTATTAAATTAGCTTTACAGTATCCACCAATAGAATAAGTTAAGTTAGTTTAGATTTATATGACTTTTTGTTGATTAGTAATAAATAGTATACCAAGTATTAAGAACTTTAAGGATTTATTAGAGTCAAAGATAATTGCTTGCAGTTATTATCTGTCACTGGTAGTACTTACAGTTCAAGATACTTATAGTATTTTTTGTACGATTGAATTATTATCATTACATGGGTTTGTGGTGATATGCTGTAAGAATTTTATGCAATTTCACTTGTTTTACTTAGTAAGCACATAGGTAGTGATTTATTCATATCAATATGGTAAAAGCAACCTACGATTCTGCAAATAAATTTAGTAAGAACCTAAATTGATTGATCGTACAAAAATGTATTGTTGATTATATTATTATTCAAGTCTTATTTAAAAAAAAATTCTGTAGAAATGAAATCAGCAATAGTATATTTTTATTATTTACCAACGATAAGTTCTTATTTCTTAGAATTGATAACAATATACATAGTACAATCCAGAGCCTTCAGACAAAATATATGTTTATATGACTTTTTGTTGATTAGTAATAAATAGTATACCAAGTATTAAGAACTTTAAGGATTTATTAGAGTCAAAGATAATTGCTTGCAGTTATTATCTGTCACTGGTAGTACTTACAGTTCAAGATACTTATAGTATTTTTTGTACGATTGAATTATTATCATTACATGGGTTTGTGGTGATATGCTGTAAGAATTTTATGCAATTTCACTTGTTTTACTTAGTAAGTACATAGGTAGTGATTTATTCATATCAATATGGTAAAAGCAACCTACGATTCTGCAAATAAATTTAGTAAGAACCTAAATTGATTGATCGTACAAAAATGTATTGTTGATTATATTATTATTCAAGTCTTATTTAAAAAAAAATTCTGTAGAAATGAAATCAGCAATAGTATATTTTTATTATTTACCAACGATAAGTTCTTATTTCTTAGAATTGATAACAATATACATAGTACAATCCAGAGCCTTCAGACAAAATGGGAATCTCAGACTAGATAATGTTTTAAATTTTTAAGGCACTAAAAGGGTAAAATAATAATTATTATTCTTTACTGAACGGACAAGCCATTTACAATTCGACAAAGAATATGCATTATACAGTACCATTTGGCTACGTGCATGCCTAGGTGGCACATAATACTTAATCATACTTACAATATGATTTGAATTGATTTTCCAGTTTAAAATTTTGTAAAGAAAACAGATATATCTAATTCCATGACACCATGTTGCAATGTTGTGAGCCCTAAGTATGCCATTGTTTCCTCAGATGTTAAGTGTATATTATATTGGGTTAATAATGTTATGCATTGATTTATTTTGTTACTATTATGTACTGTAATATTAAAGTGAGTGGGTCGAATAAGAGATCTTCACTATCATCTATTGTGACCCTCATACTTGTCCTCTACCCATTTAACAACAAAAAGGTATTTCACAATTTTTCTCTAGATTTGATTTACGTTTTTTCTATATTTAATTTTGGATTTTATTTATAACAATTTATCTTTTAATCCTGTAATGTGTATATAATCTTTAGTATAAGTTGTTGAAGAAGAATATTTGTAGAGAGGATATGTGGTTAATTAATTTGTAATTAGTTATAAACATTACATGTATTGAATATTTGCAATATACATTTAATACTTTAATTATGCATTTATAATTTCTAGCATCGCGTGGCAATTCAAACGCCGCGTGGTGCTGTCCGTAGCGCACCTCCCTCCTCCCATTTCAATACCCCTCGCACCGCGCAACCCGTAGGCAATATACCGCCCGCACCCCGCGCTAGATGACGTTTTCGAATGCAGCGCCCTCACAGCGGGTGATGCACCAAACTAAAATTACGAATCGTGAGGCCCTCTAGGAGTCGTCGATCTAAATTAATCTATGAGTTAGTCTCTCGCTGACCTCCAGTCAAGCTACACGTCTTTTCTTTTCCTCGCCCGTCTCCCGCAACAAGGTTCAACAATATCAACATTGTAGCAACATTAAACGTTGTTTTAATGTTGATGAAACATTACTTAAATGGATTTGCTCAGTGGGTAAAGCCTGTGTAATCAGAGATTTTGAGAATAATATTCTTCGAGGCACTTCTTAATATAAAAAATATTTATATAAATTGTTGCTAGAGTTACTAACAGAAGAGAATATTTTATTTGCATTTTGCAAAAGAGCATTATTCAATAGATCGATGCGATTTAGTAGATAGGGATATAATTGGATCCATATTATTATTGCTCTCAAAAGACGTGCACCCAGTAGTTGGTTTTAAGAGGGCTCTAGTTGCAGGTCTTATGAAAGCTTACACATTTGTTTCGTTTTAAATTTAAAATATTTTTTAAACAAATATTGTATATACTTAATAAATTCTAATCTTGTATGCATGCTCATTTCCGGCAACTTCTATTTGTAATTGAAACAAATATTAATTTGTTTTTTTCTTTCTGTTAGCACAAATTCAGATTTGAGGACCTGTTCTACATAAATAATCGGCGAAAGTTATTTTTATAAATTGCGTTTAATAATGTATGTTTTCTACTACTTTTATTAAATGATTACATGCTATTCATTTTGAATATATTTTTATACCTTATTCCTCTTAAATCCTTTCATATAAAAATGTAATATAAAATTAAAATATAAACATAAAATAGTTCCTTAAAAAAATGTAAGTGATATCTACAAATATATATTTATCAATTAATAATTTTCATCAATTATGATCAATAATACGTTTAAAAAATGTAAACGTAAATGTAACGTTCGAGTTAGTTGGCGACATCATCGACCAGAGGCGCTCTTTGCAGTATTTTCCTTTGCATGGGCGTCTATAGAGTTCATTTTTCTAGGAGCCTACTCAGCAGGCTCGGCAAAGCCGGGCCTGCTAAGTACGAAAATACGTCCGCTCAAATCTCTCTCTTTCGGGTCTCTATCTTTCTCTCTCTAAGTTACGGGCATTGTGGGCCACAGACTATCCTGTTCTCGTTAACGTTGAAGATTGCTTATCTGCTTTTATATTGTTTTGTTGAGTGAATATGTGTTTAGCGCCAAAAACTCCATTTTATTTAGTGTTTTCACACTGGTAAGTTCATTGTGTAATTTTTATTTTCTAAAATTAATTCAATTATTTGCAGGATTATAGCTAGCTCATGCATAATTTGTGGTCAAGGCTAGATTGAAGCGCGGAAATTATTTTATTTCCCAAAAAATCAAAACAACAACAACAGATAGTGAGGTTAACCCTACCATTTTCGTGGAAAATTCAATTGATTGCCCCCGGACAAATGAGGCTTCAACAACAACTACAACAGAAAGTGAATTAAACCCTAACATTTCTGTGGAAAATTCATTAGACATTGAATTATCAACGGCTCAGAATATAATATTTTATAAGTAAGTAAATCTATCAACTACTATTTGTTTTTTTTTTAGGATGTTAAAGTTGATTGTACCGAAGAAATGACTAATTCTAACATTCCTAAGATGGAAACAGACATGTAAGTAATTAGTATACTATGTTTTGTTAGGCTTAGCCAAAAAAAATATTCAAAATTAAATCACAAAATAAATGCTAATTCACACATTTATTTTTCTTTAAAGGATGTGGACGTTGATTTGAGCAACAAGCTGTGGTTTTAGATACAGACAATTTAGAGTACTTAGTACTTACAGATTTACAATCAAATAAAAATCTTTTACGGGCAGAATCTCACCATTCACATTGTAAAAGTGTAAGTCCTTATTGGACTCTTTAATTAAGAAAGAGGTCAACTCATCACCCAGAAAAAAATGACTGATGAAGGTAATCATAAACAAGGAAGATCATTTACGCAAACTGAACAGAAAATTCAAAAAGAATTGGCAATTATTTTTACTCTCCCCAAGGGTGCTTGATTCAAGAGATTATATTTTTCTTAAAGGTCAAGATTTAAATGTTAATTAAGACAAATTTAGTGCATGCGTTATGATTTATAGGTTGCAGTGGCCGAGTAAGCAAAGCATTAGTCTCGTTGTTTCGTTCGCCGCAGAAAGCGAACTCGAATTTTTCTGACGAAAACTACTCATCTCGGGTTCATGGATGTTATTGTGTTGTTCACATTTCATTTAATTAAATTAGTGAAATTGCAAAGTTCTTGTGGCTGAATGGATAACGCCTAAGTGAATTCCCTAAAATTTCTACCATCCCCAACACGATTTTCCCTCCATGACCCTTCCTTTCTATATTAAAAAAAAATATATAATTCTGATTCATCATCATCTTTTTTTATTAAAGAAGCACAACTATATCAAATACACACACTGCACAGAAACAACTGCACGGCACTGAAGCGCGTCCACATAAGCAATAAAGCCAATAAAAATAAGAGAGGAGGTGTTTAGTGGAAGAGCGGGGTTACAGAGGTCGCCACAACGACAGGGGGGGGGTCGGGAGACGGGTTGGATAAGAGGAAGGTGGCGGACACGTCTTTTGAGAAAGAAGGGTAGCCAGGAAGGGAAAAATAGAGTGGGGAAGGGGAGAGTAAAGGATGCAACGGGAAATGGAGAGAGATAGTGAAGTTAATTAAGGAAGAGATAAGGAAGGAGAGAGAGATTTGGAAGGAGGAGATGAGGGAAGCAAGGGAGATGTGGAAAGAGGAGGTGAAGAAAATGAACGAAGCATGGAAAAAGGAAAGAGAACAACTACAGAAAAGGATAGTGGAGCTGGAGGCTCAGACGGAGAAGAGAGAGAGGAAGAGGGAAAGGAGGACCAACATATTAGTCAGAGGGAAGGTTTTCCAGGAGAAGAGAGAAGTGGTAGGGTTTTTGAAGGAGACGGTGGGAGTAAAGGCGGAGGTACAGGAAAGTCACGTTGTGGATAGGGAGGGAAAGTTGGTGGTGGTGAAACTCGGGAAGCTGGAGGACAAAATAAAAATTATGAAAAGCAAGAATAAGTTGAAAAGTGCGCATGAAACGATCTTTATAGACTATGACCTGACGAAGTAGGAGAGGAGGGTACAGAAATACATAAGGGAGGTAGCTAGACGGGAGGAAGGGTGAAATGGGTGAGGATCGGGTATCGGGAAGTTATAGTGAATGGGGAAAAGTGGAGGTGGAACAAGGAGAAGGCAGAAGTAGAGAGGAAAGAGGAGGCAGAAAAGTGAGAAGGAAGGAGTTGGTAGGGGGGGAGAAGGGATTTGGGAAAAGTGCGGAGGCGGAACAAAATGAGAGGGAGGAAGGGGGCAGGAGAAATGGGGAGAGCGTATATAGAAGGGGCGAAGGGAGGTAGGGCAGCGGCAGAAGGACTATGAGAGGAGCAGGAGACTAGGGAGCAAATGTGGGAGAGTGGGGAAAGAAGGGTCGATAACGATAGGGTTTTGGAATGTGGCAGGAATAAAGTCTAAAGGGCAGGAGTACAAGTGGAAGAAAGACTTTGAGAAGTGGGTAACCGGGAAGGACATAGTGGGGTTAGTAGAAACCTGGATGGTAAAGAAGGAATGGGGAGAAGTGAAAGAATGGCTACCGAGGGGGTTTAGATGGGAGATGATAGAGGCAGTAAAATGTGCGAGGAGAGGGAGGGCCAAGAGGGCAATGATTGTTGGATGGAGAGAGGATAGGGAAGGAAGCAAGGGGGAGATGATGGAGGGATGCGAAGGGCTAGTGTGGGTAAATTATCAACAGGAAGGATATCGGGTTTATGTAGGGGTGGTGTACGTGAACAAGAATTGGACAGACATAAGAAAGAAAATAGATGAGAGAGCGGGCGAAGGAGGAAAATGGATGGTGGGGGGAATTTCAATGCCAGAATAGGGGAAACGGGGGGAGGGATTGGAGAGGACGGTTCGGTAGTGAAGAGGAGTTCACAGGATAAATGTGTAAATGGGGAGGGCAGGAGGATGAAGGAGTGGGTGATGGAGGAGGGATGGGAGAATTTGAATGGGTGCACGGAGGGCGATTGGGAGGGGAGAAAAACGTACATCGGACCAAGAGGGGCATCAGTAATTGATTATGTGGTGGTCAAAAGGATAGAAAGAAGAGATATAAGAGGCATGAAGCAAAGATGGCAAGAAAACGAATACCTTGAGTGTGGGGTAAAGGCGATAGAGGATATGAGGAAGAGGCTGGCAAGGATTCAATAGGGAGAGGTCAATACAATGGGGGAGATGGAAAAGATGATAGTGGGATGCGGAAGGAAAAAGAAGGGAGAGAGAAGAAGGGGAAATACGTGGTTCAATGAGGAGTGTAGGCAGGCGAAGAGGAAGTTGAGGAAGGCTGTGGGAGAATGCTTAAGATATGGAGGAGAAGAGGGGAAAGTAGTGGCGGCAAGGAAAAGATATGAAGGTATATGTGAGAGGAAGAAGCTGCAGGCGGTGGAAAGAGTGAGCGAGGAATTGAGGGAGTGCAGGAACGAGGCGGAAATGTGGAAGGTGCTGAGTAGAGGGGAAAGGAAGAAGCAGGTAGGGATATCGTTAAAGGAATGGACAAGGAAGTGCAGAGAGGGTAGTGGAGTGCCAGTAGAGATGGGAGAAGACTGGCGAGGGGATGGAGAGGAAGAGTTCACGGAGGAGGAGGTCGAAAGAGCGTTCAAGGAGGTGAAGGAAGGGAAGGCAACAGGAAGGGATGGGATGAAGGCAGAGATGTGGAAGGAAATTGGGGAAGGGGGGTAAGAAGAAATTCAGGGAGCTACTGAACCAGATGTGGAGGGGAAGAGTGAGCATATCGGCAGCATGGAGGGTGGGGAGGATGTGCCTGATACATAAAGGAGGGGATCAGAAGGATGCGGATTGTTATAGCGGGATAACGGTGATGAGCACGGGATACAAGATAGCTATGATGGTAGTAAAAAATATTCTAGTGGAGGAGGTGGAAGAGAGGGAGCTGCTGCCGGAGACGCAGGGGGGCTTTAGGAGGGGTAGGGGGACGAGGGAGCAGGTCTTTACCCTGGCAAGAATAGTAGAGAAGGTGATGGAAGAGAAAGAGAGCGTGTATGCGGTGTTTGTAGACCTGAAGGCGGCGTACGACGCGTTACCAAGGGTAGGACTGTTAGAGTGTCTAAGGAGAAGAGGAGTGAGTGAGGGAATGGTAGAGCGGGTAAGAGAAGTGTATGAGGAAACATGGGCTGTGGCGAAAGTGGGAATGGAAGAGTCTGAGAAGTTTAGGACGTGGGAGGGAGGGGCTGAAAAGGGCGGAGAGGTTTATGGATGAGAGGGGGTTGAGCGTGAATGTTAGAAAAACGAAATGGATGAGATTCAGAAGTAAAGGGAGGAAGGGGAGGGTGAAGGAATTAGAGTGGAAGGGGGAGGTGATTGAGAGGGTTATAAAATTCAAGTTTTTAGGGTTTTTGTTCAAAGGGACGGGAGGGCATGAGGAGCATGTGAGCTGGGTGCAGGAGAAGGCTAGAAAGGAGTGGGAAAAGTGGGGGAAGTGGATGGGGAATAATGTAAGAGTGGCGTGTAAAGTATGGGATGCGTGTGAGGTCAGTGTTAATGTATGGGGTGGAAGTATGGGGGAAGCGTATATTGAGGCTGGAAAGGTCAACACCCGAATACATAGTACTACAGGAAACGAATAGAGAGAAACTAGAGTGTGAGGAAATGGTGAGAATGGCTAGGTATGAGATGAAGTTATGGGACCTGGAGGAAGAGATGCTGGTGAAGGCAGTGTGGGTGGCGTGCGTGAATGGGAGAGAGGGTAAATGAAGGAGCGAGAGAAGGAAAATGTATGAGAGGGTGGGTTTGTTGGAGGCGAAGGTGATGGAGTGGCTGGGGAATGGGGTAAAGATAGATGCGTGGGTGAAAGAGAAAGAGAAGGAGGTGGGAGCACGGAAAGACAGGGGTGTATAGAGAGGAGTGAGTACAACGATAGGTACGGGAGGTGGCAGGTGCATAGGAGAATGCCGAGGTATTTGGTGGAGGGGGGATGAAGTAGGGAGGAAAGGGTGATGCTTCCGAGGGCGAGGTGTGGGTCAGGGGAGAGAGGAAGGAAGGTGTGGATGGGGGAAGAGTATGGGAGGTGTGTAATGTGTGAGCGGGGGAGGGATACGTGGAGTTATTTGGCAGAGGAGTGCGAGGGGGTGAAGGAGGAATGGGTGGGAATAAGAGGGAATAGAAGAGTGACGGAATGGATGAGAGAGGATGGGGCCGGGGTAAGGACGCTGGAGAAGTTGAGGGAAGAGAGGGAAAGCAGAAGGAAGAGAGGAGGCAGCGATTAGTGTAGATATGGATGTAATGTAGTATTATGCCAATAAAGGTCTTTTCTTTTTATATATATCAAATAATATGTAGTATTTAGTTGGTAAATATAGTAAGATCCCATTTAAAGCTGTTCCAGAAAACTCTGTTTTCAAATAATTACGCAGTATTAAAATATTTTAATATTAAAATTTCGTCAAATTTAGTGGTTAGTAAAAAATTGCATGGCCTTGTTTAACAATATTTTGTTTAACCATAGCAATATGCTCTCATTAATCGGGGTTTTACAGTTTGTTACAATTATCTTTGAAACATTGAATGAAGAATGTTCAACGTTTGAAACTATAACAAACTGCCTAAGCTGTTACTCAAGTTAGCGCAGTAACTCTCTATTTAAAATCGATACTTTGACCCTAATTAAGTGTTGTAATTTATACAGATTGAAATACTACTACTTCAACAAATTCATAAGATACACCAACCATCTGGTACCGAACGAGCCAATAAATACCTAGCCAGTTCTACAGGCCTGCTGCTGCCATTGTTGAATTCTTTTAGATTTTGTTTGGGACAAATAATATGCAAATTAAAAAAAAAGTGGTCGTTTTATTCTCGGTTTGTCTTTTTTATTTCTTTTATGTAAATTCTTTGTTTCTTTATTATTTCTTTTATTGTAAATATTTACACATTTTTATGTACTAAAGTAATAGTATATAATATTGTTTTGTTTAATATGAAATGTCAAAATTTATTTAAATTAAACCCCATTTAGAAGAGTTTTGTTAATCTAAAAATAACAATAAATCATAGGTCATGTATTAAACATTTAAATATGACATAAGAGACAGCATAAAATGCTTGCGTTAAGAGGTAAAAATTATTGATAAATAATTAACAATAATCCCAACCTTAGAATATGCTCTTGCACTTTTATTAATTTAGCCAAAATAAAAATATCTCTTTCCAGATACTAACACAAGATGATAGTAAACGGTCGGCATTGTGACTATCAGTTAGTCCTTTGTCACAGAATTCAAATTCTAAAAATGAAAAATCTGCTGGCCGGTATTCCCCCGTTTTCTTCTACGCTATAAATGTTCAGACATTTGTTAATTTTATAAAAGCGTTGAATTTTAAGCTCCTAACGAGTGTTTCTGAAAAAATGGATTTGCCGGCGTGAAACTAAGCGTATTACTTACTACCTACGTAAATTATTGTGTATTTTCCGTTGTTGGATTCATCCGTTTGAAAATAAAATTATTATTATTTATATCAAGTATTATTTATTAATAGCTATAATATTAATAAAGATACCAATTGTTATGATAATTGTTTCTATGATTTTCTTTCTTTCATTTCTTGAAAATTTTAATAAAAATACAATGCGCGAGTGACTTAAAAGCCTGCTCCCTATTATAATCAGTCTCGTATGTTCAATGTCTCGCATGTTTCATAATTTAGTCCCAACATTTAGCTCCTCTAACTTAATCAGCTCAATTTTGTTATAATTAATATTTCCTTACAAATTGTTCATTTGTTTTTATTTCTTTATTATTTTTCGAGAGTCAAAATAAAGCACTACGCTCTTATATTTTCAATAGCTTCGATTAACGTTGAGCTTCTGCTATTACAACTTTACAAATTTGACATTTTTACGACACTTAACATGTTAGGACTTGTCTAAACTCATGCGAACAAAACCCAAAATTTTGTTTTAATTCAGACTATATCTGTGAGCAGTAAACATTTCGCGATTAGTCTAGACCCTGGGTCTCCAAACTATCTTCTTCGCGGGCCACAAATACAATTCTACATAATAAAGTCGGCCAAAATCCGATTAATTTTATAAAATTATGAAAAATTTAAGGAACAATTGTTACAATATTTCAAAATACGACATTTACAAAAAAAAATTACAAACAATCGCGGGCCGGATTCATGCAAGTCGCGGGCCGGATTTGGCCCGCGGGCCGTAGTTTGGAGACTGGTCTAGACAAAACGTGAGACCCCCCTGCCACTCCATAAGACCGGGATGGGCCTCTTTCAAGACGCGTGAGCCCCCCCTAAGACAAATTTCTGGGTGCGCGCCTGATTATAATTAATTAATTATCTTTTATTGCACAATTAAAAATTATATAAGCCCCTTATTTTATATTATTAAAATTACTTTCACATCATATTAATATTTAAAAATCAATTCGAAATAAAATATTATTTTATATTTTCCTCTCGTCTATTATTCGTGTCTTTATAAGTCTCAAATATCTGTCATTCTCCAAGCTTCGTTTCCTTACTAATGGCTCTTTATTTCCAGTTTTCTATTTTAAAATATACAAAGTGCATTCAAGGATAAATAACTGTAACAGTGACGTTTTCTCTGTCTGAGTAGCTAATCTATTATTGACAAGGGTATGATGATGTACCTTTGCATCTAAAGTAAATAAGAAAATTGCCATAGAGAGAGAACATCTCGAAGGATACGTAATTATGCCTGTAATAATAATGGATAATTGCCATCGTTAAATCTTGATTCAGTATTTGTAAATTACTTTAATTATTTTCTATAACATGCAACCATTTAGGGATTAGATTATCGGGCCGATTCTGTAAGCGATTTGTAAAATTTAACGTATATGGTATACTTCAACTTCAGGTAGGTAGATTTAGTAACTTAATTTTCCGAATTTAAAATAGTTTTGAATTCGAAATATACTTAACCCATTCACATAAATGATGTATAAGAGACGTCCATTATTTATTATAATATACTGCCTTTCAAAAAAATCAGAACACCAAGTATTTATTGCACGATTTTAATAAAAAAAAAACGAACTGTATCGATGATCAAAAAGTCAACTTGAAAAACAAAAAAACAAATGAATAAAAATTAATAATGTGTTGGGCCTCCACGATTTCCCAAACACTCATTAACACGTCGAGGCATGCTAGAAGTCAGGCTGTCAATATCGACTTGGGGTATTTCATTCCAAACTTCGATAATTTGACCTCTAAGTTCCATTACAGTGTTAGCGGGGCGCTGTAAGTTACTTATTCTAACACCTATCATATCCCAAACATGTTCTATTGGCGATAGATCTGGAGAACGAGATGGCCAAGGTAACAAATTGATTTCGGCACTATCAAAAAACTGTCTTGTAATGGCCGCTGTGTGAGGTCGAGCATTATCTTGCTGAAATATGGGGTTCTGCAAGCCGTTTACATAGGGCACTAACACAGGCCGTAAAATGTTGTCAATATACCGAATCGCGTTAAGACTTGCTTCTAAAAAAACTAGAGGAGACCGACTACCATATGCTATCGCCCCCCAAACCATAACTCCCTGTATGTCTTTCAACAGCAAATTGTAAAATTCTGCGTTCACCGCGTCGACGTCTCACTCTTCTGCGACCATCATGAGCCCATAAACAGAACCGAGACTCATCGCTGAAGATAATGTTATTCCATTCATGGGTCCAATGTTGTCTTTCCCTGCACCAATCAAGTCTTGCTCTGCGATGCTGCGGAGTAAGAGTTAGACACAATTGTGGACGGTAGGATCTTATACCAAAACTGCGGATTCTCCTGTAAACAGTAGCCATGGATACTCTTTGGCCATTTAGAGCCAACCAGTCATTTCCCAATGCCCGCGACGTTGTAAATCTGTCCCTTAAAGTTGTAAGACGAAGAGCTCGATCTTCACGCTCAGTGGTGCTTCTTGGACGTCCTGATCCAAGTCTACGTCGATTCTCCCCAGCTTCGGACCATCTAGACCAGCAGCGTACGATCACCGATACACTACGGCCTACCCTTTCAGCAATAGCACGAACCGAAAAACCCGCTTCTCGCATTCCAATAATGCGACTCCTTTCAAATTCACTTAGATGATGATATTGTGCACGCCGACGAACACGGGGCATCTTTTTATGTTTTACAAACTGAAACGTCAAACTACTTAGAGGCTACTTGGATATTAGAAGCAATTACATTAAAAAATCAGCAGCTCTTCATAATGGTGAAATCAAGGAAAAATACCATTAAATAGTAACCAAAACAATTGATTTTTTGATCATCGATGCAGTTTATTTACATGATCAAATTCTGTAAATTTCATTAAAATCGTCCAATAAATACTTTGTGTTCTGATTTTTTTCAAAGGCAGTATATATAAGCTACCTGACGCCAACACAACAGACTCCCTTCATCATAAACAATACGACTTATTATCTATTTATTCATTTATATATTATTCTGCTTATTTTGCATAATTGTTATCTTATGCTTATTTCGCTATTTTATCTTATTATATTACATTTTATTATGGTATCGTTAGTTATGAATTAGAGACCAAACCGTGAATACGGGTGTTAAGAAATAAATTCCTTTTTAAAAAATCGGTTTGTGTACGAGTAAAGTTAATTGGCGCATTCGGTAGGATCCCGAAAAGTGAAGATTCATTCATTTTTCTTTTTCTTTGGATTAATTCGGGAGTTTTTACGGTGGACATCGACCTTCAGAGCGGCCCTCCGAACATTGAGCAGCCCAGACAATTTCCGTCCTGAGAGACATCGTCCACTACGTTCACGAGATCTTCGAGCGAATATCGAAAGTATCCCATGGACATAATACTTTTACTGTAAGTTACACAAGTTGATTGATTTTTTAACGCGGATAGTTAAAATAGTGATTTATTTCTAAAAGACACAAATTATGATTCATAGCTCATTTACTAACATATCTAAATCTTGTTCCTAATAATAAACTAAAAAAAAATATACCAAAATGGCCGTAGCTTTAAAACCCGAATATATGCAAATGATTCCTGAGTTCAGGGGAGAACCAGAACTTTTGCCTAGATTTATTGAAGTATGTGAAAGACTTTTAAATAGATTTTATAATGCTGAGGATAATAATGATTTTGTAAATGATTACTTAATGACTGCCATAGTTTCAAGGGTTAAGGGTGAAACTGCTATTAATATATCATCGAGTGCAGTTAATAATTGGAATTCTTTAAAAAATGCATTACTAAATTCATACGGTGACAAACGAGACCACTATACATTAAATTATGAAATTTGCACATTAAGGCAAAATACGAACGAATCTGTGTTCGATTTTTATAATAAAATTCAATCTCTTTTAAATTTACAAGTTGCGTACATAACAAATCATATTGCTGACTTGCAAGAAAGACAGCACTTGCGAATATTTTTTAGGGCTAATGCTTTAAAAGTTTGAGAGGATTAAAAGATCCCATTGGTTCACAAATGCGGGTCAAGAACCCTGCAGATTTAAACACAGCATTAAATATGCTTACTAATGACCTTCAAACGGAGGTCACAATCAACAATCCGATAATTAAAGATAAAAATAAAATATTTGCACGACGTCCCATTCCATCTTATTCTGATAACCTTTATCAGCCAGGCAATAATTATAACAATGGTCCACGCTATCCTTCTCGTCACAATAATAACAAACAATTTAATAGTACTTATCCGAATGGGAATAATGCATTCCAAAATAAAAATTATAGTTCTTTTAATAGTAAAAATCCAAGAACATTCAATTATCATAATAATAATAATCATAATCCTTACGGACCGAGTACTTCAAATACTCCACAAAATTCTGCACCCAATTTACAAAATTCTACACCCATGTCCGTTACTACAGGACGAAACGCCATTATTCCAAGTAGGAACCAAATTTATAATATTTATGAAGAACAAGAAGATTTTTTAGGCAAAACCGCCTCGGAGGAAACTCTTTTGAATAAATGGGGATTACTAATAATTATAGTGAACTTCCTTTTATATTTGACCCCCAAAATAAAATTAAAATTCTAATTGACTCTGGAAGTTCGAGATCTTTTGTAAATCCGAAAATTGCTAGGAAATTATTTAAAGAAAATATTAAATATGAACCTTTCCAAGTGGCCAGCGCACATGGTACCACTTTTGGAAAAAATAGAACATTAATTCCTTTGACGCAATTATTAAAATCAAAATATGCTAATCTTAAATTTTATCTATTTGGTTTTCACTCTAACTTCGATGCCCTGTTGGGAATGGATAATTTAAAAAATATACAAGCAACAATAAATATTGATAAAGAAATATTAACTACCCCTAAGTGTAAAATACCACTTAATTTTGGTAACGTTCGTGAAACCCCGGATACGAAGTGCATAGTAGTACCCGCAAGGTCCGAACAAATAATTGAGGTAGATATAAATAATATAAGTAATGGCGATGTAATAATTCCGCATATAAAACTACATAATTTAGAAATTCCAGAATGCATAAGTCATGTTAGGAATAATAAAGCGATCTGTACAATAATAAATAAGGGTGAAAATGATGAAAATATTTATGTGAAAAAACCATTTCTTGTAGACCCTATCAGCGAATATGATTGGGAATTACAAAATGGAAATAAAGAAAAATATAATGTTAATACATTAAACTATGAAAAAATTAAATTTGATATATTAAAAATACGTACAGATCATATGAACTCAGAAGAGAAAAATGTTATTACTAATTTAATTAAAGAATACGCAGATATATTCCATATGGAAAGTAATAAACTTACGTTTACAAATAAAATAAAACATGCAATTAAAACGTCCGATGAACTATGCTTGATCAAAAAATAATTAGACCATCTTATAGTCCATGGTCTTCTCCAATTTGGGTGGTCCCCAAAAAATTGGATGCTTCCGGAAAACGCAAATGGCGCGTAGTTATTGATTACAGGAAATTAAATGAAAAAACAATAGGTGATAGAATGATTTATTAGACAAATATTAATGATTTATTAGACAAATTAGGACGATCACAATATTTTACTACATTAGATTTAGCCTTTGGCTTTCACCAAGTAGAAATTGAAGAAAACGATATACACAAAACAGCATTTAATACTGAAAATGGACATTACGAATTTTTGCGAATGCCATTTGGCCTAAAAAACGCCCCTGCTACATTTCAGAGGGTTATGGATAATATTTTAAGAGGAATACAAAACGAAAAATGTCTTGTGTATATGGATGATATTATTATATTTAGCACCAGCTTATAAGAGCACGTAAATCGATTAAGAGAAGTTTTTAACAGTCTTAGGGACTCAAATTTAAAAATACAACTGGACAAATCTGAATTTTTACGTAAAGAAGTAGCTTATTTAGGACATATAGTTACCCCTCAAGGTGTCAAACCAAACCCAGAAAAAATTAAAGCTATTCAAAATTTTACTATTCCAAGAAATGTTAAACAAATTAAAGGATTTCTAGGATTACTTGGTTATTATCGAAAATTTATAAAAGACTTTGCTAGATTGACTAAACCTTTAACAAAAAGATTAAAGAAAGATGCAATTATTAATATAAATGATTCTGATTATCAAAATTGCTTTAATCTATGTAAAAATGTTTTAACAAATGAACCCTTGATTCATTATCCAGATTTTAGTAAACCATTTATTTTAACCACAGACGCTAGTAATTTTGCAATAGGCGCTGTGTTATCTCAAGGAAAAATAGGAAACGATTTACCAATAGCTTACGCGAGTAGAACTTTAAACAACTCTGAAACAAATTATTCAACTATTGAAAAAGAGCTTCTTGCAATAGTATGGGCAGTTAAGTATTTTCGACCATATTTATACGGTCGAACATTTCAAATAGTTTGTGATCATAAACCAATCCAGTGGCTCATGAATATAAAAGAGCCTAAATTAAAATTAGTACGTTGGAAATTAAAACTCTTAGAATATGATTACACGATAGTATATAAAAAGGGAGCATAAAACAAAAATGCTGATTTTCTCTCCAGAATAGAAATTAATGCAAATGATGATAATGCTAAAGTAGAATTGACGAATGTAGGAGACGAAATTGAATCAATAATAGCACAAATGGGAGATTCACAGATAGATTTAAATGAAGATGAATTAAATGAAATTCTTAATGATAATAATAATGATACAGCGCACACAACTATTGAAAACCCTATTCTTGATATCCCTATTTTAGAAAAAGCTGTAAATTATGGAAATAATTAAATTATAATCTCTGAAGTAAATTATGCCCCTTCGCCACCAGTAATTAGGTTATTATTTAACAATAAAAAACAACGTATAAACGTTCAATTTTCAAAATCAGATTTTGACAATAATGTCATTGAGTTCATAAAGGAATATACAGTTCCCAATATTAAATATCACTTATACTTTGAAAGCCCAATTTATGAGAAATTTTCTGTAACAATGCAAAAATACTTTAAAAATTCTGCAAGTAATTTTATTAAATGTACGGAATTACTTTGTGACGTAGAAAGTCATGAAGAAATAGATAATACAATACGAGCGTATCACGAAGGAAAGTGTAACCATCGTGGTATCGACGAAACTGAGGCACAAATTAATAGACGATTTTATTGGCCCGATCAAAGGCGAACAATTCAAAATTTTATTAATCAATGTGAAATCTGTCTTGTCAGTAAATATGATAGGAAGCCGTTAAACTTAAAATTTAATATTACTCCAACCGCAATGAAACCCTTTGAAATAGTGCATATTGACACTATCGCTTTAGAAAAAATTTAATTTCTTACTGTAATAGATTCATTCTCAAAATACACACAGCTTTATAAATTAAATTCACAACAAACAACAGAGATTGCTAATAAATTAATCAGATTTTTTACACATCATGGGATACCCGAACAAATTATTTCGGATAACCACTTGGAATTCAAAAATACAGTAATTAAAGAATTACTTGAACTACATGGAGTAAAATTACATTTCATTAGCTCTCAACACCCTGAGTTCAATGGAATTGTTGAGAGAGCCCACTCTACTATTATTGAGCACGTACGCTTATTAAATAATCAAAATTCCTCAAAAGGAGACCCTATCGAATACAAGATAAATTATGCACTCCTTGCATATAATAATTCAATTCATTCTGCGACGAAATTTAAACCATCAGAAATAATCTCTGGTCATTTAGACACTAGTGACCCATTTAATATTGACATTGAAAATAGATTAGTAAATAATTACATTGTTAATCATAGAGAGAAAATGAAATTATTTTATCAAAAAATTAATGAACGTCTTACGACGAATAAATCTAAAATTATTACAAAACATAACGAAACTCGTGAAGAGTTGCCTAAATCTCTTTCAACTAGAGTATTTGTCAAAAACAGACAAAAACAAGCAAAAACAAAAAATAAATATAAACAGGAAAATCTTACAGAAATAAACCCTCAATTAAAAACAGCTAAAATAAAAGCTAGACATCATAATGTCGTAGAAAAAATTCACATTTCAAATATTAAAAGACCTAGAGTTCATAATTTAAATAAAACTATAGACGACGATTCTCTTGCAGGTCCGTCATCGTCTTGCTGACGCAAGGTGCAGAGATAAGAAATGTTACGAAAAATTTAGGAATAATTCCTACGAATTTAGGACCCGCCAAACTACAGAAAACGCAACACACATTTGTTCACTATTATGACTTAATGCCTATATATACAGAATTTGAAAATTTAAATACTCAATATTCATTTTTGATTTTAACAATCCAAAATATATCAACGTTTACAAAGATATTTGATAATTATAATAAAACAATTAAATTTACTCAAAATAAAATCTCTAATAAAATCTTTGATATTAAACTTCAATCAAGTAAGAAAAATAGAAGTAAAAGAGGTCTGATCGATGGACTCGGAACGATAGTAAAAACCGTTACCGGGAATTTAGATGCAAATGATGGAAAAAGAATTGACCAAATATTAAATCACTTAGAATTAAATCAAAAAACTATATACAGTCAATTACAAATGCGATATAGTATAAATCAAATACTTATCGGAAAATTTAATGAAACTCTACGAGATATTGAACGTAATGAATTAATGTTAAAATCAAAAATTCTAAAACTAAATGCTCTTCTTAAAAATTAAGTAGAACATGGTAATATTTTATTTGCCAAAGATTTATTTAATCAACTTATTATTTTATATCATGTAATTTTAAATATCTTAGAGGATATTGAAAATTCACTTTTGTTTTGCAAATTAGGATTGTTACACCCTAGCATTATAAGGCCAACTGAATTATATAAAGAAATTGAAAAAATATCAATATATTATAACTCCCTTTTGAACTTAAGGCTGAAAATATATTCGATTTCGAAATGGTCATGAAAGTAAATTGTAAATTAGAAAATACAAAAATTAACTATTTCCTCTCTATCCCAATTAATTACGAAAATGATTTTGAACTTTACCACTTGAACCCTATTCCTACTAAGTTCGAATCAGACTTTGTGACTATTGTACCCGATATTAAATATTTACTCAAATCAAAAGTTGAGAACAAAATTTGGCCTCGCTTGTGTAACAAAGGTAATAAGTATTATCAATGTCCGGATTCTCTGCTCATGAATCACCATGCCGAATGCGAGAAAACAATTCTGCTACATGAAGACAACCGAAATTGCCAGTTCACCAAGTTAAACATCAGTTCAAATCACCAAATTAGATTTCTGGAATCTACTGTTGGAATCCCTATTCTTATCGACAATCCACAAATTAAATTCGAAAAATCACAATACAACGGGATGACCATCAACCTGAAAAAATTAAAACTACAAGAAGTACCAATTCTTCAACAATTGCCTTTTCTGGATCAGCGACCCAATATCCTGATGCCAAGTATTTGGACTACAACCCTGTACATTGCCGTCTTCATCATGGCCGGATATTTCATCACCAGATGGATAAGAAAAAGAAAAAATCAAGGACATCATCAAGATGACACCAGGATCCACTTTCAACTTCCTGGCGATGCCAGAATCTAAGGGGGGAGGAGTTACCTGACGCCAACACAACAGATTCCTTTCATCATAAACAATACGACTTATTATCTATTTATTCATTTATATATTATTCTGCTTATTTTGCATAATTGTTATCTTATGCTTATTTCGCTATTTTATCTTATTATATTATATTTTATTATTGTATCGTTAGTTATGAATTAGAGACCAAACCGTGAACACGGGTGTTAAGAAATAAATTCCTTTTTAAAAAATCGGTCTGTGTACGAGTAAAGTTAATTTATATATATATATATATTTATAAAGAGTTGTATGTAACATCGAACATGCTAGAATGTACTCAATGTTAATTTTCCTATGTTCGATGTGTACTGGGACGCATCAAAGCGTTGAATACTATGTGATTGGCTACGATTTCTAATGGTAATATTGTCAAAAATTCCCGTCAAAAATAAATTAAATTTGTCAATTATGCCAACTATAATATGTTGTATTATGAATATTTTAGTTCAACGGAATGCTTATCAACTTTTGTTATATTTTTAATCAGTAAAATACTAGTTAAAGAAGGTAAGAAGATATAAACGCCTTATCAGTAAACACAATTTTTGGCAATAGTTCGTTGTTTAATTTAACATATTAAATACAATTTCACCAACATTTTATCGCTTAATTATATCATACGGCACCTAGTAATTAATGTTGGAATTTGTAGGAACCAAACTTAAATTCTTGTAGAACTATTATGTACAGAGGATTTTTAAATATTAAATGATTTTGTAATAGTAAGGATATTGTTAGGCACTCTTCGACATAACAGAAATGTTAAAGTTCATCTTTTCCGATAATATCGACGGAAATTTATGCAAACAAACTGCTTTATAAGGTTCGAAATGGTTGAAATAAATGGTATTGGTCAATCAGAAAATTTTACAGAAAATAAATTATGGGAATTTCTTGAACTGTTTTCTTCGTGGTATAAGTTTACCAGAAAAATCTTTTCCTCCTTTGTATACATTATTGATATGTTCCACTCTTCGTCTACGTCTGCTTCAAGTTCTAGAACAGTAAATATCACTTGCTTGCGATAACTGACAGATTTAATTTATTTTTAAACGGAAGAGTGTAAATTGGGTTGACTATATTACAATTATAAATCTTAGCCAATCGAACATAGGAAAATTTACATTGAGTACATATTAGCATGCTCGGTGTTACATAAAACTCTCTGTATATGTATGTATATTGTTATAAACTGTTTTTGATCAATCCTACCACTATACATGTATAGTGTGTGGATATATTTTGTATTGTAGGACAATATCGCCAAAATCTGATAATTGCAAAAAACATCTGTGAAAAAAAGTAATTTTGAACAGAATGTGTTAAAATTATCAGCTTTATGCGATATTTTGCTACTACAAAGTAAATCTGCATACTGATGAAATGATTTGTGTGAACGGTTGCATACCTGAAAAGAGGTTTGAACGGAAGGTTGCATACCTATAAATTTCAAACAAACAGTTTCCTGTAAATTAATTAACAGTTTCCTGTAAATAAATTTTACGCTCTACAGCGCCACCTGGAAGTAAAAGAGAGATATTCTGTTGGGGGGAGAGAGAGAACTACTTTTAGCTTTCAAAATTTAACCCACAGCTAGCTGTCTGTAGTGGTCTGTGCTACTCAGCTTCACAGACAGCTAGCTTTGGGTTAAATTTTGAACGCTAAAAGTAGTTCTCTCTCTCTGCAGAATATCTCTCTTTCACTTAAAAATCGTCTACAAAATTTTCAGGCTTTCCTTAACTCGAAATTTTACTTCATGCTTAATGTGGGAGTAGAAAAAGTAGTTGAAAATATAAATAAAATCTTTGTAACACAATAAACAGAGTTGGGCTTTCTTTCTTCTTGAGAGAAGACTAATGACTAATATTTTGATCATTAGACATGAATTTAATTTTCCTATTGATGATTAATTAGTTGTCATCAATTAAAGATTGAAATAATCGATGGTCATGACTAATTCTTTAACTAATAAATTGGCCAAGTGAGCGTCGTCCGTTGCGTGATGTAAGAAACTAGTGAAATGTTTTTTTTATTAATTTTCCTAACCTTCAGTTAATTTGAATTTTTGTGTAGCAGTCATATTAGATATTTTGCTGATTTTTGTATGGATAACTGGAATGTTATCCATACAATCTAGTAACGTCAAAACTGTCAACTGTCACTTCTGACAGTTATTTTTTTTATAACCATATTTTTTACATTTTCTTGATTTATGTTATGTTTAGAGGAAGTTTTAACTGCAGGTGATCTAGTAACATCAATATTATCAACTGCCATTTCTGACAGTAATATTAATTTTTTTGTGTAACCATATTTTTCTTACATTTTCTTGATTTATGTATGGGGAACTGTCATTTTTAACAGTTTGTTTTCTGAGTAAGTTTTAATTCCATGAAAACTCGTAACGTAACCATATTTTTTGACATTTTGTTGATTTTTGTATCGATTATAGTTATTTTTTGACAGTTATTTTGTTAAATTGCAAAGTTTGGTTTGATATTCTTCTTTTGGTTGCATTAAGTGTTTCAAGTGTTTGTAATATCATAATGGAAAACAACTTTAAAAGTAAGACAAAATAAAAAATAATAAAATGGATTTTTGTATAACAAAAACAAACAGAAACAAAAAAAACTAGTTAAAATTAGGGAGGGGAGCTTAAGGGTGGGGTTTTAGAACGTAGCCGAGATAAAGTCGAATTGTAGTGGCGAGAGGCGGCAAAAAGACTTTGAGAAGCGGATGTCAGGAAAAGATGTAGTGGGATTAGTGGAAATATGGATGATGAAGGAGGAGTGGGAAAAGGTGTGAGATTCACTTCCAAGGGCATTGAGGTGGTTGGTGCAATGGGCAATGAAAAGGAGGGCAAAGGGTGGTATGGTAGTGGGAACAAAGTGGTCCCTGAAAACTGAGGAGGCGGAGTTTATAGAAGAGGTAGACGGTATGGCGTGGGTCAATGTCAAAAGGAGGGTGGGTGTTAATTGGAAGTAGGGGTGGTGTACATTAATAAGAACTGGGCTGAAGCTGAGGGGTTAAATAGGGGAGAAGTTAGAAGAATGGAGGTGGAAGAAGTCCTGGGGTCTTACCATTTGTCAATAATGTCAAAGATACGGATAGGTAAAATTAAGGAAAATGAACAAGAACAGGAATTGTGGAAGCTAGTGTGTGAGGGCTATTAAGAATATGGAATAGCGCTTAGAGAAGATTGACTGGAATGAAGTGAAAACAATGGAAGAGGTCATAGCGGTACGGAAGGAGGGATGAAAAGAGATGCCCATGGTAGGAGTGTCGTGACGCAAAGAGGAAAGTGAGGAAGGCGGGAGTGGAGCTTGAGTAGGGGAGAAGAGAATGGGGTGGTGGCAGCAAAGGCTAGGTACGCCAAAGTATGCGAAAAAAAGAACGACCGATGAAATGAGATTATGTAGAAATGAAAGGAAATATGGAGTGTTTTAAAAAGAGGTGAAATAAGGGAGCACACAGGAGTGTCTTACAAGAATGGACACAGAAATGTAATAAAATGACTAACGAGCCTGCTGGGGCAGAAGAACAAGAGGTGGTGGGGGAGGTTGAAGAGTTTACGGAGGAGGAAATAGACTGGAAAAGTCGCTGGGCTCGACGGGTTAAAGGCAGAGATATGGAAGGAGATAGGAAAGGAAGGAAAGCAGCAGTTTGGAGAGTTGCTGAACCAAATGTGAAGAGGAGAATCCAACTTACCAAAGGCGTAGCCTGTGGGGGTTATGTGCCCGGTACACATAGCAGGAGATACATTAAATGTAGAAAATTACAGAGGAATATTGATTATGCGCACCGGGTACAAAATTGCAATGACTGTGATAAAGAATAGATTGGAAAAGGAGGCAGAGACCAAAGGAATGCTGCCGGCGACGGAAGGGGGTTTTAGAAATGGGAAGGGAACAAGGGACCAAAGCTTTACGCTGGTAAGGATGGCGGAGAGAGTGTTGGAAGAGAGAGGGATTATGTACTCTGTTTTTTTGAATTTGAAAGCAGTGTATGAAACTGTACCGAGAGAAAGGTTAGTAGAGTGTCTGAAAAGGAGAGGAGTGAGCGAAGTAATGGTGGAGTGGATTAGAAGGGTGTACAAGGAAACGTGGGTGGGGGCAAAAGTGAAAGGGAATGTGTCTGAAAGATTTAGAATTTGGATGGAGGTGAGACAAGGAATTCTGCTGAACCCGTTGTTGTTTAATCTATATTTTAGCGAATTGGAAAATGTTTTGAGAAAAAGGCAAGCTGGTGGGGTAGTGATCATAAAAAGGAAGGTATGGATGCTAGGCTATGCGCATGATATGGTGCTTTTAGCGAGAGACTGGGAAGAGATAAAGGAGGTGATACAGAGAGTAGAGAGATATATCGACAAGAAAGGTCTGTGAATAAATGCAAGGAAAACAAAGTGAACAAGATTTAGAAATAAAGGAAGGAAAGGAAGAGTGGGTAAATTGAAATGGAAGGGGGAGGTGATTGAGAGGGTGGAGGAATTTAAATACTTAGGCTCCATATTCAAAGGTACGGTTGGGTACGGAGAGTACGCCAAATTTGTTCAAGGGAAAACAAGGAAAGCATGAGACATGGCGAGGAAGAAGTGGGGAAAATGATTTGCGAATAACTTCCAATTGGCGTTCAAGTTGTGGGACGCGTGTGTAAAGCCTATTTTGTTGTATGGGGTAGAAGGGAGTATGAATGTATTGAGAAAGAGTAGTGGTGGTTCTTGAAGCAGATTTTGGGGGTGTAAAGATCAAATAATGGGAACATTCTGCTTTAGAAAACAAGTAGAATGAGTGTGAGTCAATGGAGAAAGTGGTGAAATATGCGATGAAGTTGTTTGAATTGGTAAGTGATAGACTGGTAAAAGAGATGTGAAGAACGTGCAGGGAAATAGGTATGAGTAAGGGGAGGATGAAGTGCAGAAAAATGTATGAAAGGGCAGGAGAGTTGAAGAATATTGTGAATAAGTGGTTAGAGATTGGGCTATATGTGGCGGCATGGATGAGAGAGAAGTGAAAGCCGGTGGAGATGCAGGAGAGGCAAGGGTGTGCCTGAAAGATGGCAAGTGCATGGGAGCGTGCTAAGGTACCTGAGTAATAGTGGCTTGTCAAAAGAGGATAAGATAACCCTGGCAAGAGCTAGATGCGGTTCGGATGAGAGAAAAAGGAAGGTTTGGATGGGGAAAAGGTATGGTAGATGCATGCTGTGCGCAAGTGAAATGGATACATGGAGCCATCTGGCGCAGGTGTGTGAAGGGATATGTGAGGATTGGTTGGGGGAAAACAGGAGGGTAACCGAATGAATGAGGGAGGATGGAGTTGGTCTAAGGATTGTAGCAAGACTAGGTTGGCAGAGGGAGATAAAACGAAAGGACCATTAGAATATATAGAAGTTTGATTTTGTATGTGGATTTATATGCCAACAACGTTGTTTTTTTTTCCAACAATTATAGAATTGCCTTTAAGTTTTGATTTTAGGTAAAATTCTGCACCAATTTTTATAATTTCTATGAATGACATATTATGTTACAAACTGTAATTTTTTAATTTAAATATACATAACGTATATGCTGTAAATTTTTAAAAATGTCCATGTTGTAAAAGCGTTCAATATGAAGTTTGGAACGAGTGTTTCTACTCCCAGACCAAGCATGAAGTAAAATTTTGAGTTTAGAAAAGCCCTAAAATTTGGTTTGGTGACTCCGATGGTTCGGAGCGACCAAACCAAATTTTTAAGCTTTTCTAAACTCGAAATTTTACTGTATGCGCCATGCGTATAAAACACTAAAATATTGGAAAGTTAGAAATATAATGAAAACATTTTTTTTTTTTAATAAGTGATACTCGAAATATTAAAACAACAAAATATTTACATTATCTAGACGTATTCTCAAGTCGGGTCAAATAATACAATTATCAAATTAACTTATTTAGTAATTTAATAACAAAAAATTAATAATATTGCGTTATTGCATCAATGGCGCTTTGTATAGTATAGAATTGTATAGTATTACTAAGTTTCTAACGATTCAGTTATGATTATTAGATTATTTTAGTTGTCTTATGAATTGTTAGTAGCAGGTTAAAGTTGTTTCTTAAGAACATTAATATAATTTTATGATTTGTTTTGCGTTTTAAAATGATTTAATTTTGTTTGTGTCAAAATAAAACTTTTCGATAAACACTTTTTTAAAAACCTCAACTCCTCGTTTTTGGAGTAGAAATAAGATTATTGTTTAAATATTTGCGTCTCATTCAACACTTTCATACACACACGTGCATTTAATTTTCATGGTCGTTTAGCTGACCCTATGCGTCATCATTACCACATTGTTTAGTGTCGATCAAAATTCGCTGGATACCGATCGTATCGGTTAAATTGACTGGAGTACTCAAAAAAATGAGCCATTTGTCGTTAAAAAAGTGCCGTTACACCGACCGGCCGGAAAATATGCTTTGCTAAATAATAAATAACGCTGCGTGTTTAATAATTGCGGTATATCATTATAAAATGTTCATGTGTTTTTGAATAGCGCAATTATTTAGGCGGTCGTCGAGCGAGCGAATCTCGGTTGCTCATTCTTCGTGCAGATGCTGTGAAAATTATATAGTGAAGTAAAATTCGGTGATTTTGGAAATCTTAATTTTGGGACAATGAAGTATGTCTCGTTTAGCAATGAAGGGAATACTGGAAAGGATATGGTGAGTGCTTTGTTGATGTATTCTAGAAATTTGTTTCGGTCAGGCTTTCAATACCATTTTATTAACAAAAAACAAACATGACCCAACCACATCATAATCTATATTTACTCGTATAATGTTTCATTTTTATCTAAACATCGATATGGAATATTCTTGAAATTAGAATATTATAAGTTCTATAGTGCATTTCGGTTTTAAAAAGATCATAAAAGTGTCAGGGATCAATTGATTTTTTGTCATTTTTTTATATAAGCTATACGGGGTGTAATTGAACTAATGAACAGGCTCTATCTTCCCTTAAGCAATATTTACATCTATTTTCGCAAAAATAAAACTTGAAAAAAATTGTTAACATTTTCGGGATTTTGCATATTTTTCACTTTTTAAGAACTTCTGGTTATTTTCGTGCATAATATGTCTCGTGGATGATTAAATATATTGTAATATTTATTTATTTTAACATCGCAACGCATAATACCTGGAAATTTGGATGTCGGTTAAATAAATCAGGGCTTCGAACCGTTATTTTTTGCGTTCCGGTTTTGGTTTCGGTTCAATTAATAAAATATATATCGGTTTAGTTACGGTTTTCCTTCCGGAAAAAAAAAGTTTTTTTGCAGTTTTCGGTTCAGCTCCAAGTGATTGTTTTAATTTTTGAAATGTTTTTATTTCATATTAAATACACTGATGATAATTTAAATATTTAGAATATGGAAAAGTGTCTTAAACAAAATTTGTTCTACTTTTATTATTATCACATTTATAAAATATTTACAAAATAAATATTTATTCCAGTTTTTCGCCATATCTTAGTAAATATCTATCACAGTTTAGCAGTATATATTGTCAACTTTACTTTAAATCAGTACGCGTAGCGCATAAAGTAAAATGTTGAGTTTAGAAAGCCCCGTGAAAATTTGTCTTGGGTCGCAGCGCGACCCGAGACAAATTTCCTACGCGGGTCTTTTCCAAACTCGAAATTTTACTTCATGCCTTGTCTAGGAGTGAAAGACACTCGGCAGTTTAAAATGTGTCACAAATATCAAAATGTGTGTCGCATGTGTCATAAAGAAAAACAATAACATGACCATCTAATAATATATTTAAAATAATAATTGTCTTAAATTGACAATAGTCTAAACGTCGGCTGACGCTGATTTATGTCAAGTTTGATACATTGGACTAAATGTCATTTCAATTTGACAAGATAGACTTATGTCGGCTGACGGCGGCTCATGTGAAGTTGGCACAATGAACTAAATGCCGTCGTCCTAAGTTGAGTTGACACGATAGAGTAGTGTCAGTCAATATGGTGACTTATAGTCATTAAGTCACAATAGTGAAAATACAATCGATATAGTGATTTAAGGGCCTGTAGTGCCTTGCCAAACAGTTTCTCCTGCGGGGCAACGGTGGTGGGTAGTAGTTCGATGCATCGCCACGCAAATCATAGCGCTCTTGTATTATACTATTCAAACTAAATATGTGGAGCGCCCGCCGCACTGCAGCATAAGACGAGCCGAACTGTGGCGGGGGCGGTGAGCTGAGGGGACCAACTCGTCAGTCGCCTCCGCAATCCAAGCGAACGCACCAGCGGTAGTGGGGGAAGGAAAAATAAAAGTGAAAATTGACGAACAAAAAAAATACTATTACATTCTAGATACTCCAAAACTCATAAAGTGTCAAATGTTTGAATTTTTTGGACGCATTACTTTTGTGCAATTAATGTTCAAAATTGATCAATTTGACAACGCGAACTACGCGTGAAAAGTGGATAAGATTTAATGATTTATTACATCGCACTCACCTAATATATGAATACCATTTTTACAGGATTTATTAAACACATATTCCTCTATAATATTCCGCTAAGTATGATATAATCGATTATGAAAAATTATAGTCATGATTATTTAAAAGTAACAACATTATTTTAATGCATTTAAACTTTAAAGTGACTTAAATAAATTTTATCGAACCGTAGAGGGTAGGGCTCACTACCAAAAAATAGCTCAAACTTTCCTCTATCAAACCATATCAAAATCAAATTTTTATCGATCCCTGTAAGGGGCTTGTTTATTTTTTTGCCGCGAAGGCGCTCGAGCGTTCCTATGCATAGATTTCATACGCAGTTACTACATCTTTGTTATACAAAGCAAGTGTTTCAGAATAAATATTCTAACTTGAGAATGAGAATGTTTACATTCTATTATTAAAATTGATTTCGGAATTTTATTACATTCAGTACAAACATCTTTACTTGTTTTCTCTAAAATAATTAGGAAATCCCTATGGTGCGTGACACCCTGTATAGATGATGAGTAATAAATAAGCGCCGCTCGTGCCGACCGGCCAGAAAAAATCCTGAATTCACCAAACACCGCAAAAAAGTATCCAGCCTACTAGTCGACGCGACGTGACGCGACCCCGAATTCGCCGGCCGGCACGTCGATGCGCCCGCTATGCGAATCGGCGCCTGACGCCGCGCCCCCGCTACGGGAAAAAGACTTCGGCGACCGCTATTTGCCGACGCTTGTTCGCAATATGTTATTAGCTATTGCTTATAAAATAATACTTACGCTTTCCATTTCTGAATGTTACTTTGTTTCTTCCGTTGGTCATTCAATCTCAGCCCTGCCTTCGTTCTAGGTTTTCGTGGCATTGTTAAACAATTATACAAACACAAAAATCTAACAACACTTAATAACACCAAAATTAACCTAACCGTGTGGAGACGATATCAGACGTTATTGAATAATACAAAATAATACACTTTACACGCATAAATTAAAAAAAATTAAAAATACGCGCGCAATCTTCCAATAACACCACAACTAACACAATCAAACAAAATCTGAGCCGAAAATGTGTCGAATGGATAGTAATAATATCACATCGAGTAAAATGCAACAGACGGCGGCACTTTACGAGTTGTATTTTTGCGATTTACAGGGGTCAGAAGAACATCTCTTAAATTTCGCACAGAGCATGTTTTGTGTTCTAATAAAAACCAATAATCAGTAGAAAGAAGAAACTACCTTTATGCTGTTTTATTATTTAAAAAATAAATTGTACACTAAAAAAGCATCGCAAGTAATGCCATTTTTTGTCATTTTATTGTAATCAAATGAAAGTTATTAAAAAAAAAATCAAGACAGTAGATGTGTCTATATATCCTTTATTTCCTTATTTTGAAAAGATGAAATAAATCGGTGTGTAAATAACGAAATTACAGCCGGAATACGGCAGCATGTTTTATATGGATTTTCGCTATGGAACAACGCGTACTATGGAGCCTTAATAATAAAATCATATCATAATCAAAAGACAGTGAACCAAGTGACTTACAGTCATAATATGATAATAGTCAAAATACAGTCGATAGAGACATAGAATGAGAAAATCCCAGCATAGTCAAAAGACAGTCAATCAAGCGACTTACAGTTATAATGTCACAGTAGTCAAAATACAATTGATAAAGACATTTAATGATAAAATCCAAGAGTAGGGTGTTTTAACGGGTTCTATTCCCTCCCTGCTCCGTGGTCCAGCCTCCCAGCATCCATCCCCCGCAGATTCATCTCCCGAGATGAGCATCCCCCGCAGATTCATCCCCCCGCAGATTCATCCCCCCTCCCAGCATCCTCCGCAGATTCATCCCCCTCCCAGCATCCCTCCACAGATTCATCCCACTCCCAGCATCCCCCTCAGATTTATCCCCCCTCCCAGCATCCCCCGCAGATTCATCCCCCTCCCAGCATCCTCCGCAGATTCATCCCCCTCCCAGCATCCCTCCACAGATTTATCCCCCTCTCAGCATTCACCGCAGATTAGCATCCTCCGCATCAGCGCCATCTAGTGGTGAAAAGCGCAACTATGAAAATGTAAGTATACATCAGCGCCATCCAGCGGCAAAAATCACGACTATGAAAATGTAAATATACAACAACGCCATCTAGTGTGAATGGTTGCAGCACTTACTAAACAGCGCCATCTACTATCAAAATGTTTAACTATGAAAAACGTAAGTGTATAAATGGTTGTAGCACTTATACACAGCACCATCTACCATTAAAAGTTCAACTATAATAAATACTGTATATTTATCACTTAAAAAGTTAAATTAATACAAAATATGTTAAGGTAAAAGAATAAGTTGATCTAATATAATAATATTTATTAATATAATTTTATAATATATTTTTTATTTTCTTCTTTTTCCTCCCGATCTTCTTTATCGCGCACTTCACACCATGCTCGGATCTATTGAAAAACAGAAATAAAAAAATTAGTGATCAATGTTTACAAGATAATCATGAAGATGAACATTATTTTATACTCACATAGCTCACAGCGCTCCTCACATCGACGACTTTCGTTCTTGCAGACATTTTATTACTTCACGTTTAAGTGTATGAACTGAATGATATAATAATGTGAAATGTAGCATGATATATACCACAAAACTTTCCAATTTTGAGGACATAATGTACATCACAAAACTACTTAATTGCTAGAAAGGAAATCAAGCCAAGAACAAACTTTCCTGACGCACGTTCAAACTAATATTAGAATGTCTCGAGTTATTAGTTAAAATATTGGAAAGCATGAATCTATTAAAAGTGTGAAGGACAACAATTTCGCACTAACGACTTATTGGAAAGTTACAGAAAATTAAACCTTCGATGATGTATTCTAAAAGTATTTGAAAGTGTAAATCTATTAAAAGCACGAAGGAAAACTATCAGAAGCGCGTCATACAAATGACGTAATGGAAAATTACAACAAGTAAACCTTTCATGCCATTGAAGTTTAAAAATTAAAGTAATGATCCACTTCTAATGTATTGGAAATTTTTTATAATATTAAGTGAATAATGATAATGACGACACATTCCTTAAGCTTGTAATTAGTCAAATATTCCCAATAACATAATATTCATTCTTTTGGAAATCAAGCCAAGAACAAACTTTCGTGACGCACGTTCAAACTAATATTAGAATGTCTCGAGTTATTAGTTAAAATATTGGAAAGCATGAATCTATTAAAAGTGTGAAGGACAACAATTTCGCACTAACGACTTATTGGAAAGTTACAGAAAATTAAACCTTCGATGATGTATTCTAAAAGTATTTGAAAGTGTAAATCTATTAAAAGCACGAAGGAAAACTATCAGAAGCGCGTCATACAAATGACGTAATGGAAAATTACAACAAGTAAACCTTTCATGCCATTGAAGTTTAAAAATGAAAGTATTGATTCACTTCTAATGTATTGGAAAATTTTTATAATATTAAGTGAATAGTGATAATGATGACACATTACTTAAGCTTGTAATTAGTCAAATATTCCCAATAACATAATATTCATTCTTTTGCATTCGAGCCTCCGTACAGTGAACAAGTTGTCATTGTTGTTGAGTTTATCTATAATCGTAAAAGTAAGTACCAATATTATTAAATAATATTTACCAATTGCACTACTATACAAGTTACCCCCTTGAGGGATTTTATATTGTTCTATATTTTTTTCTGAGCTAAACAATACTACGTTTTGAGTTCTATTGATCAGAGGAAGTATATATTATTAATTTAAAAATGATTTTTTAACGGGACATTGAAAAATTATTCTATTATGAAAAGCCGGTTGGTGTCCTTTGATGTCAGTAATCTCTTCCCTAGTGTGCCG
This sequence comes from Philonthus cognatus, assembly GCA_932526585.2. Lineage (NCBI taxonomy): Eukaryota > Metazoa > Arthropoda > Insecta > Coleoptera > Staphylinidae > Philonthus > Philonthus cognatus. The sequence goes on along the minus strand of OW052243.1, from coordinate 79,356,618 downwards.
CCTCAAGAGGTGGTAAACCTGGTTGAGGGATTGCTGACCGCCCGGGGTACTAATCCGATTGTTAAGTCGGAGATTCTTGATCTCCTTAATGAATGTTTACGACAAAATTACTTTCAATTCAATAACAACTTCTTCATCCAAAACAAAGGATTAGCGATGGGTCAGTCCGTTACTTGCCGAAATTTTCATGAATTCATTAGAAGAAATAATTAGTAAACACCCATTGTTTAATAAATGCCTATACTGGTTTAGATATGTTGATGATATTCTCACCTGTTTCACAGGAACGGAGAGACAGTTAGATGAACTTTTAAATTTCATTAATTCAATTCACAAGGATATTTCATTCACTAGGGAGATCGAATCTAATAAATCTATTAATTTTTTAGACTTAACAATTTCACATCCAGGTCAAAAATATGAATTCAATATTTTTCACAAGCCGACCCATACAGATACTACGATCCATAGCACATCATTCCATCCTATGCAACATAAACTAGCAGCTTACCATTCCATGTTGCATAGGCTAACCACTATCCCCCTATCAATTAATAATTTTAATAATGAGCTCAACAGAATTCTCATAATAGCTAATAACAACGGCTTTCGTCAAAAGCTTATCTTAGACATCCTTTATAAAAAAACAAAAACAACAAGCCCTGAAATTAGTATATCCCACCAATTTTCAAAATCAGAATAATAAATATTGCTCATTAACATTTAACGGCCCCCCTTCGATTGCCATCAGCAAAAAACTCAAATCCTTAAACCTAACTCCTTCTTTTAGAACGGTCAATTCACTTAATAAATTCATTAATAATTCTAAAGACAAATCTGATAAAACTACGAACTCTGGCGTGTATTTGCTGGAGTGTGGAGATTGCCCTAAGGTATACGTTGGACAAACTGGACGTAGCTTCCCAGATCGCATTTCAGAACATCAAAAATGCTTTCAATTTAAGAAAACCTCCTCAACCTACGCCAATCATTTAATCGAATACCAACATAACTTTAACCCTAAATTCAAAATTTTGCACGAATGTAACAAAAGTCGTAAATTAAACTTATTAGAAGAATTAGAAATTAATAAATATAACAAAAAAGGTATTCTATTAAATGACCAAATAAAAGTAAACAATTCACCCCTAATCAATATTTAGTCGCTCAAAATTGTTTGTATTAGTTTCAGCCTAATTACCTCATTACCCCCCCCCCTTCTATTAATTTAATTGCATTAGTATATAAGCCTTTACCTGTACTTTGTAAAATCATTATTTCATCTGCCTGATGAAGCCACTGTGTGGTGAAACATGTTGCAGTGTTCAACAATTAAAGTGAAACCCTCCCAACTGCGTTGTTTTATTTCAAATAGTATTATGGAGTTTCATCATGTATCCGCCTCATCAATTAAATAACATATTAATTAAATGCCCCATATGTGATTATCATTCCCCTAGAAGAGACACTGATATTTGCCATCAAAAATCTAAACATAAATATACGATTAAAATGGCATCAGCTGCGCTTCCCAAGGCATCTAGAAAACGCCAACTCCAAGAAGATGAGTCTTGCACTTCTGGGGGCCAACCGCAGCCAAGTACTTCCAAAAAGGTGCGTGGAGACAAGAAATCTGATGTTAACTCACGGTCGTGTGATTTATGTCAGCTAGTATTTGACACTGTAATGAAATTTGCCGGACATCTACGTTCACAAAAACATAAGAAGACGCTGGGGTGACCTGTTGCAGATGGTGTCATGGAAGTAGCTGGATGCTTCAAAAAAAGAATCGGCACCTTCAGAATCAACGCGGAAGATGATAATGTCGCGGTCATCATTTATGACCCGCTGTAAAAGTAAAGTCGGGAAGCTAGTTGTAGAGAAACAGAAATTATTCAATAATATAAAATTCGCATGTGAGCTTTTCGCACATTTTATAAAATCCAGCGGAAATGGTGATAATATTAGTGAATTAAAATTAATTGTAAATATATTATTGTGATACACACAGCACAGCATATGATGAAATGTCCGCTATTATTAAAACAAAGAGCGGGGAATTCCAGCTAATAACATTTTTTCATATTAATATTGAAATCTTCAGTTTAAAATAAGATCTCTTGATTTGTTTCACTATTAAAAAATAAAATAAATTTTTATTCCGGTCCAGTTTCAGCTGTTTGATATTTTCAATGAATTGTGTAGCATAAAAAAACAAAATGTTAAACAAGAAACATTATTTTATCAAGTTCAATGAGAATAAAGTGAAAGATGACCTATATTAAACTATCATATTTATTTACAGGAAACTGGTAGCGGGTGGACCTTTGAGGCAGTGTCTCACCTATATTGATTTACCAAGTAGGAATTAAAAAAATATATATTTATTCTAACAACTTAATTATTAAATTACATTTTATATGTTTATTGAATGATATCGTTTATCAGATTATGATTTATTTATTAATCTTTGATATGATTATTTAATTTTATCTTATTTATTTTTTTCAGCGCAAATTAAGGCAAGGAAAGCCTGCATCAACATCGTGAATGATGATGATATGTGTTTAGCCTGGTGCATCACTGCTGCCCTCCATCCAACGTCTGAACATGCAGATCGCATAACACAGTATCCACATTTCTCATCCTCATTAAATTAAACAGGTATCAATTTCCCATGTAAATTGAGAGATTTATCTAAAATTGAGAATTTAAACAATCTTAGTTTAAATGTGTACGGTTTGGAATATTGTTCGGACACTAGCAAGTATAATGTTGTAGGCCCCATTTATTTTAGTAACAATAAGCGTCCCACACACATTAATTTATTATTAATTGAAGAGGGGAGCAAATCTCACTACATTTTAATTAAAAATATGTCCAAATTACTTTCCAGTCAGATTAGTAAAAATAAGAACAAAACATATTTGTGTGATGGGTGCCTAACATTTTTCAATTCAGAAGAACAGTTATTTAACCATAATCAATATGATTGTAATAAAGTGTATACAATCATACCGACTTCTGAATTGAAAAAGAGTAAAATAGGGGACATGGTGCCGGGCAATATTTCAAAATTTGAAAATTTTCAAAAACGTATGAAAGTTCCATTTGTCATTTATGCCGATTTCGAATGCATTTTAGAACCTATTCAGACATGCAAACCAATGAATCCAATTAACTCTAACATTACACATATACATTCACCGTACAGTTTCGCATACAAAATTAAATGTTCGTATGACAGTTCATTAGATAAAGTGGAGATGTATACAGGAAAAGACTGTTCAAAAGTATTTGTTGACCGACTTACTTCTGACGCTCACCGACTTTATAACAACCACTTAAAACAAATAATCCAATGTATAAATTGAGTGACACAGAACAATTCTCATTCAATAGTGCAGTTAAATGTCATAGTTGTGAGGAAGTATTAATACCTGCTGAAAGAGTTACAGATCATTGTCACTTGACAGGAAAGTTTGTTGGAGCCGCTCACTCGAATTGCAATTTAAATTATAAATTACCAAATTTTATTCCCATATTTTTCCATAATTTGAGCGAGTATGATTCACATCTATTTATTAAAGAACTTGCGTGTGATAGCAATGATATTGATATTATTCCGCAAAATAAAGAAAAATATATTTCATTCACGAAATTGATTAAAGTTGATGAATATATTAATTAGAAAGGAGTGAAACATAACCGCTTCATAAAATTACGTTTCTTAGATAGTTTTAGATTTATGGCTAGTTCATTAGATAAATTAGCTGCAAATCTAAACCGCGATCAATTGATTGAAATTTCCCGCTTTTGTAAATCAGAGGATGAATTTAAGTTATTAACGAGAAAGGGCGTTTTCCCCTACGAATATATGGATTCTATTGAGCGACTCCAAGAAACAAAATTACCAATTAAAAAGTCATTTTATAGCTCTCTCACAGATAGCGATATTAAATTAGAAGACTATGAGCATGCACAAAAAGTATGGAATCAATTTAAATGTAATAACATAGAAGATTATTCAAACTTGTACCTAATAACTGACATACTCCTGTTGACGGATATATTTGAAACATTCCGCTCTGTATGTATTAAAACATACGGTTTAGACCCCGCACAATATTTTACTGCACCAGGTCTAAGTTGGGATGCCATGCTCAAATGCACAAGAATTGAACTAGAATTGCTATCTGACATCGACATGCATCATTTTATAAGGAAGGGTATAAGAGGCGGCATTTGTCAATGCTCTCTCCGTTATGCTCAATCTAATAATAAGTATATGCAAGACTATGACGTCACAAAACCTAGTTCATATCTAGCTTATTGGGATGCAAATAATTTATATGGGTGCGCAATGTCACAATATTTGCCATACAAGGGATTAAGATGGCTTTCGGAAAACGAAATTGAAAATTTAAATGTCGCAAGTATACCCGATGAGTCATCAATAGGATATATTTTAGAAGTTGATTTAGAATACCCCCAAAATTTACATAGTCAGCATAATGACTTACCTTTTTTGGCTGAAAATATTATCCCACCCGGTTCAAAGTCTAAAAATTCCAAACTAATTCCTGCCCTAAACAATAAGTCGAAATACATTCTCCATTATAGAAATTTGAAACAGGTTTTGACGCATGGTTTAAAATTAAATAAAATTCACCGAGTAATAGCTTTCCAGCAATTAGATTTCCTTAAAAAATATACTGCCTTTCAAAAAAATCAGAACACGAAGTATTTGTTGCACGATTTTAATAAAATTTACACAATTTTATCATGTAAACGAACTGTATCGATGATCAAAAAATCAACTTGAAAAACAAAAAAACAAATGAATAAAAATTAATAATGTGTTGGGCCTTCACGATTTCCCAAACACTCATTAACACGTCGAGGCATGCTAGAAATTAGGCTGTCAATATCGACTTGGGGTATTTCATTCCAAACTTCGATAATTTGACCTCTAAGTTCCATTACAGTGTTAGCGGGGCGCTGTAAGTTACTTATTCTAACACCTATCATATCCCAAACATGTTGTATTGGCGATAGATCTGGAGAACGAGATGGCCAAGGTAACAAATTGATTTCGGCATTATCAAAAAACTGTCTTTTAATGGCCGCTGTGTGAGGTCGAGCATTATCTTGCTGAAAAATGGGGTTCTGCAAGCCATTTACATAGGGCACTAACACTGGCCGTAAAATGTTGTCAATATACCGAATCGCGTTAAGACTTGCTTCTAAAAAAACTAGAGGAGACCGACTACGATATGCTATCGCCCCCCAAAACATAATTCCCTGTGTAAGAGCCGTATGTCTTTCAACAGCAAATTGTAAAATTCTGCGTTCACCGCGTCGACGTCTCACTCTTCTGTGACCACCATGAGCCCATAAACAGAACCGAGACTCATCGCTGAAGATAATGTTATTCCATTCATGGGTCCAATGTTGTCTTTCCCTGCACCAATCAAGTCTTGCTCTGCGATGCTGCGGAGTAAGAGGTAGACACAATTGTGGACGGTAGGATCTTATACCAAAACTGCGGATTCTTCTGTAAACAGTAGCCATGGATACTCTTTAGAGCCAACCAGTCATTTCCCAATGCCCGCGACGTTGTAAATCTGTCCCTTAAAGTTGTAAGACGAAGAGCTCGATCTTCACGCTCACTGGTGCTTCTTGGATGTCCTGATCTAAGTCTACGTCGATTCTCCCCAGCTTCGGATCATCTAGACCAGCAGCGTACGATCACCGATACACTACGGCCTACCCTTTCAGCAATAGCACGAACCGAAAAACCCGCTTCTCGCATTCCAATAATGCGACCCCTTTCAAATTCACTTATATGATGATATTGTGCACGCCGACGAACACGGGGCATCTTTTTATGTTTTACAAACTGAAACGTCAAACTACTCAGAGGCTACTTGGATATTAGAAGCAATTACATTAAAAAATCAGCAGCTCTTCATAATGGTGAAATCAAGGAAAAATACTATTAAATAGTAACCAAAACAATTGATTTTTTGATCATCGATGCAGTTCATTTACATGATCAAATACTGTAAATTTCATTAAAATCGTCCAATAAATACTTTGTGTTCTGATTTTTTTGAAAGGCAGTATATATTGATTTAAATACGACCATGCTTCAGGCGGCTCAAAATGATTTTGAAAAAGATTTTTATAAATTAATGAATAATTCAGTATTTGGAAAAACAATGGAGAATGTAGATTAACGAGTTGATGTCAAATTGGTAACTCATTGGGACGATATCGGTAAAAGACGTGGTGCTCAAAGTTTAATAGCGAAACTTAATTTTAAATCAGTATCAATATTTAGTGAAAATCTTGCTGCAATTCAATTAAAGCGTTTAAAAGTCGCTTATGATAAGCCAATTTATATTGGATTTTCAGTACTGGATTTATCCAAACTTTTAATGTACGACTTTTATTATAGCTTGTTAAAACCCATGTACGGTGATAATATGACTCTTTGTAATATGGATACGGACAGTCTGACACTATCAATTCAAACAGATGACATTTATCTCGACATGCACCAGCATCTCAACAAACTTGATACATCAAACTTTGAACATAATAATATTTATGGTATCCCTTTGCAAAATAAAGCGGTGTTGGGCCTTATGAAGGATGATAATGCTGGTGCAATCATGACAGGGTTTGTTGGTTTGCGTGCTAAAATGTATACAAACCGTGTAAATAATAAGTGGAACAAAAAAGCTAAAGGTGTGAAAAAATATGTTGTCTTCAATCAAATTTCGGGCGATGATTATAAAAATTGTTTATTTAATACTCAATTAATTTTCAAACAACAACATTTATTTAAAACAATCAAGCATTCTATTCACTCTATTACACAAAATAAATTACCATTATGATGATAAACGCTTTATTTGTGAAAATGTGGTGAATACATTAGCTTGGGAGCATTATAATATTCCATAAGATATAGTCATACCTTTAGCTTTTTTATCAGTTTAGATAAGTCTCTCAACTTGCTTTAGCCATATTTTAAGTATACTTAATTTGACAATAGTTGTATTTATTTATTATTTATTACTTATATTATTTGTATATGTTTAACGTATATGCTTATCTTATGTAAATGATTCAATTTACATCGTACTGTAATTTATTTGTATATATTAAACTTATTTATATATCTGTACAGTTCTGAGGTTGGTTTTCCCCATGAGGTTTTTCCCAATCTCTTGTTATGATAAGAAGTCAATACCTTAATCTAATTAATTATGATGGATTTCTTATTACAGCAAGGCGAATGCTATGAACTTAGCAATAATAATAACGAATGAATAAACATAATTCGTGAAACCGACAACAATTATTTTATTGATGAAACTTTCTTTTTTAAACCCAAAGTGAATACACTAAATAGTTAAAGGTCAGTTTTGATCTAACTCACTGGAGAAATTTAAAAAATTAACAAATAAGCATACATTTATCAAAATAGTTTTATTATTTTAAAGAAATCTTAAATACTATCAACATGATTATATAATATTTCAACATTTTTAACACTACAAACATTAAACTTATTTCTATGGATATTGCAACAATCAAGAGTTTTTGCGAATATTGGACAGTCTTGATCCCTCTCTAAATTAATTACATTATTATAAAAATTATTAAGATAGTTCACTTTTTGGTTTCCCTTGACATATCACATCTGCAGGAAATCTTTTAAAAATATTTGCAATTTCATCGATGTACGAAAATCCGCTATCGTATGAGATTCCGTGATGATTTCTCTCTAACCATAACACTTGCTTTTGATTCTTCTTATTCAACAGGTTAAATATTATACTAGGCTTAAATACGAAGCGATGCACCTGACATCCATCATAAGAGCCATCTCCTTAGGTGTAAAGTCCGGAGTACAAAATCCTTGAATATCCACACAAATTATTCGTCTTGGCTGAGTAGTCAAGACGAATAATTTGTGTGGATATTCAAGGATTTTGTACTCCGGACTTTACACCTAAGGAGATGGCTCTTACATATGATGGATGTCAGGTGCATCGCTTCGTATTTAAGCGATGTTTATTCATTCGTTATTATTATTGCTAAGTTTATGGCATTCGCCTTGCTGTAATAAGAAATCCATCATAATTAATTAAATTAAGGTATTGACCTCTTATCATAACAAGATATTGGGAAAAACCTCATAGGGAAAACCAACCTCAGGGCTGTACAGATATATAAATAAGTTTAATATACTCAATGACATTAGAAGCGTAACACCAAGAAGGAATGATTTTTTTGAATTCATATTTTAGCAACAGAGTGACTATATTTAAAGCATACATTGATAACAATTTCAACCTTGTGCCTTTTATATTTATTGTGAAAAAAAAAATTCACTTTTTCTTTTTTGATAAAACTATTTATATGAGCTGTTTAGTACAGATGTTTTTAGTTTTCATATTTCCGTTGAGTGTGTTAAGCTTAAATAAAATACCTCGAGTCCGAAGACGTCCACAATATCACCATTTGAGCGATTTTGACCGGGGTCGAGTTGTTGCTTATCGAGATGTCGGTATGTCCTATCGCGAAATTGCCCGCCGTATTGATTCCACTGCAGCAACTGTAATACGTGTGTATCAGGTATGGACAGAAGAAGGTAGAGGAGCAAGAAGAAGACCAATTGGTCAACCAAGGCGTACCACAGAACGTCAAGATCGGCGCTTAAGACAAATAGCCCTGCGAGACCGTTTCGCTACTACGCGTCAAATCGGTGATCAATGGATTGGAGAAGAAGGTAGGCCCGTTAGTATGCGAACCTTATATCGCCGCATTCAATCTTTTGGGCTTCTTTCGTACCGTCCAAGATTAGTGCTTCCTTTAACAGCGAGACACTGTCGCCAAAGGTTGGACTGGTGCAGAGAACGGCAGCATTGGGAGGCAGAATGGCACGATGTCGTATTCAGCGATGAATCACGATTTTGTCTAGGCACGCATGATGGCCGTAGAAGGGTACGACGCTACCGTGGAGAACGACCTGATCTTAGGTTTGCTATTGAGAGGCATGTACACAGGACTGCTGGAGTAATGGTTTGGGGGGCTATTGCTTATGGTAGTCGATCACCTCTTGTATTCATTCGAGGCAGTATGACAGCTGCGCGTTATGTTGAAGACGTCATACGACCGACTTTGTTGCCTTATTTAGATGGCCGCCCAGACGTACTTTTTCAACAAGATAACGCACGTCCCCATATTGCTCGTCGAACTATGAACTTTCTTAATGAAGCTGGTGTTAATGTTTTGGCGTGGCCGCCCCGTTCGCCGGATTTAAATCCCATTGAACATGTGTGGGATATCATGGGAAGAAGAATATTCTCTTTGCACCATCCTCCACAGACTCTACCACAGTTGATCGATGAAATTCAAGTTGCTTGGAACGAGATGCCTCGTGAAGACATCGACCATCTCATTTTGTCGATGCCCAGACGTCTACAGGAGTGTATACAGCAAAGGGGTCGCCAAACACATTATTAATTTTTTTTAGATTGTTTCTTAATAAAATTTCTTGAAAATGTAATCATTTTATTCTTGATGTAAGACTACCATACTGGCAAAAAATCAAGTTAAAATAATAACTCCTTCAGGGTGTTACGCTTCTAATGTCATTGAGTATATATACAAATAAATTACAGTACGATGTAAATTGAATCATTTACATAAAATAAGCATATACGTTGAATATATACAAATAATATAAGTAATAAATAATAAATAAATACAACTATTGTCAAATTAAGTATACTTAAAATATGACTAAAGCAAGTTGAGAGACTTATCTAAACTGATAAAAAAGCTAAAGGTATGACTATATATTATGGAATATTATAATGCCCCCAAGCTAATGTATTCACCCCATTTTCACAAATAAAGCGTTTATCATCCTCTGATGATAATGCTAATTTATTTTGTGTAATAGAGTGAATAGAATGCTTGATTGTTTTAAATAAATGTTGTTGTTTGAAAATGAATTGAGTATTAAATAAACAATTTTTATAATCATCACCCGAAATTTGATTGGAGACCACATATTTTTTCACACCTTTAGCTTTTTTGTTCCACTTATTATTTACACGGTTTGCATACATTTCACGCAAACCAACAAACTCTGTCATGATTGCACCAGCATTATCATCCTTCATAAGGCCCAACACCGCTTTATTTTGCAAAGAGATACCATAAATATTATTATGTTCAAAGTTTGATGTATCAAATTTGTTGAGATGCTGGTGCATGTCGAGATAAATGTCATCTGTTTGAATTGATAGTGTCAGACTATCCGTATCCATATAACATAGAGTCATATTATCACCGTACATGGGTTTTAAAAAGCTATAATAAAAGTTGTACATTAAAAGTTTGGATAAATCCAGTACTAAAAATCCGAAATAAATTGGCTTATCATAAACGACTTTTACACGCTTTAATTGAATTGCAGCAAGATTTTCACTAAATATTGATACTGATATAAAATTAAGTTTCGCTATTAAACTTTGAGCACCACGTCTTTTACCGATATCGTCCCAATGAGTTACCAATTTGACATCAACTCGTTAATCTACATTCTCCATTGTTTTTCCAAATACTGAATTATTCATTAATTTATAAAAATCTTTTACAAAATCATTTTGAGCCGCCTGACGCATGGTCGTATTTAAATCAATATATTTTTAAGAAAATCTAATTGCTGGAAAGCACTCGGTGAATTTTATTAAATTTTAAACCATGCGTCAAAACCTGTTTCAAATTTCTATAATGGAGAATGTATTTCGACTTATTGTTTAGGGAAGGAATTAATTTAGAATTTTTAGACTTTGAACCGGGTGGGATAATATTTTTAGCCAAAGAAGGTAAGTCATTATGCTGACTATGTAAATTTTGGGGGTATTCTAAATCAACTTCTAAAATATATCCTATTGATGACTCATCGGGCATACTCGCGACATTTAAATTTTCAATTTCGTTTTCCGAAAGCCATCTTAATCCCTTGTATGGCAAATATTGTGACATTGCCCACCCATATAAATTATTTGCATCCCAATAAGCTAGATATGAACTAGGTTTTGTGACGTCATAGTCTTGCATATACTTATTATTGGATTGAGCATAACGGAGAGAGCATTGACAAATGCCGCCTCTAATACCCCTCCTTATAAAATGATGCATGTCGATGTCAGATAGCAATTCTAGTTCAATTCTTGTGCATTTGAGCATGGCATCCCAACTTAGATCTGGTGCAGTAAAATATTGTGCGGGGTCTAAACCGTATGTTTTAATACATACAGAGCGGAATGTTTCAAATATATCCGTCAACAGGAGTATGTCAGTCATTAGGTACAAGTTTGAATAATCTCCTATGTTATTACATTTAAATTGATTCCATACTCTTTGTGCATGCTCAGAGTCTTCTAATTTAATATCGCTATCTGTAAAAGAGCTATAAAACGACTTTTTAATTGGTAATTTTGTTTCTTGGAGTCGCTCAATAGAATCCATATACATATTCATAGGGGAAAACGCCCTTTCTCGTTAATAACTTAAATTCATCTTCTGAAATACAAAAGCGGGAAATTTCAATCAATTGATCGCGGTTTAGATTTGCAGCTAATTTATCTAATGAACTAGCCATAAATCTAAAACTATCTAAGAAACGTAATTTTATGGAGCGGTTATGTTTCACTCCTTTCTTATTAATATATTCATCAACTTTAATCGATTTCGTGAATGAAATATGTTTTTCTTTATTTTGCGGAATAATAGCAATATCATTGCTATCACACGCAAGTTATTTAATAAATAAATGTGAATCATACCCGCTCAAATTATGGAAAAATATGGGAATAAAATTTGGTAATTTATAATTGAAATTGCAATTCGAGTGAGCGGCTCCAACAAACTTTCCTGTCAAGTGACAATGATCTGTAACTTTTTCAGCAGGTATTAATACTTCCTCACTACTATGAAATTTAACTGCACTATTGAATGAGAATTGTTCTGTGTCACTCAATTTATACATTGGAATTATTTGTTTTAAGTGGTTGTTATAAAGTCGGTGAGCGTCAGAAGTAAGTCGGTCAACAAATACTTTTGAACAGTCTTTTCCTGTATACATTTCCACTTTATCTAATGAACTGTCGTACGAATATTTAATTTTGTATGTGAAACTGTACGGTGAATGTATATGTGTAATGTTAGAGTTAATTGGATTCATTGGTTTGCATGTCTGAATAGGTTCTAAAATGCATTCGAAATCGGCATAAATGACAAATGGAACTATCATACGTTTTTGAAAATTTTCAAATTTTGAAATATTGCCCGGCACTATGATTGTGTACACTTTATTACAATCATATTGATTATGGTTAAATAACTGTGCTTCTGAATTGAAAAATGTTATTCACCCATCACACAAATATGTTTTGTTCTTATTTTTACTAATCTGATTGGAAAGTAATCTGGACATATTTTTTAATTATAACGTAGTGAGATCTGCTCCCCTCTTCAATTAATAATAAATTAATGTGTGTGGGACGCTTATTGTTACTAAAATAAATGGAGCCTACAACATTATACTTGCTAGTGTCCGAACAATATTCCAAACCGTACACATTTAAACTAAGATTGTTTAAATTCTCAATTTTAGATAAATCTCTCAATTTACATGGGAAATTGATGCCTGTTAAATTTAATGCGGATGAGAAATGTGGATACTGTGTTATGCGATCTGCATGTTCAGACGTTGGATGGAGGGCAGCAGTGATGCACTAGGCTAAACCCATATCATCATCATCATACACGATGTTGATGCAGGCTTTCCTTGCCTTAATTTGCGCTGAAAAAAATAAATAAGATAAAGTTTAATAATCATATCAAAAATTAATAAATAAATTATAATTAGATAAACGATATCATTCAATAAACATATAAAATGTAATTTAATAATTAAGTTGTTAAAATAAATATATTTTTTTAATTCCTACTTGGTAAATCAATATAGCTGGATCCTGCTATAGGTGTATATTTAGCCACATTTACATCTAGGTGAGACACTGCCTCAAACGTCCACCCGCTACCAGTTTCCTGTAAATAAATATGATAGTTTAATATAGGTATATCTTTCACTTTATTCTCATTGAACTAGATAAAATAATGTTTCTTGTTTAACATTCTGTTTTTTTATGCTACACAATTCATTGAAAATATCAAACAGCTGAAACTGGACCGGAATAAAAATTTATTTTATTTTTAATAGTGAAACAAATCAAGAGATCTTATTTTAAACAGAAGATTTCAATATTAATATGAAAAAATGTTATTACCTGGAATTCCTCGCTCTTTGTTTTAATAATAGCGGACATTTCATCATATGCTGTGCTGATATCAGTGCTAGCAATCACAATAATATATTTACAATTAAATGATTTTAATTCACTAATATTATCATGATTTCCGCTGGATTTTATAAAATGTGCGAAAAGCTCACATGCGAATTTTATATTATTGAATAATTTCCGTTTCTCTACAACTAGCTTCCCGACTTTACTTTTCAATACAACAATAATGACAAATTGTTCACTGTACGGAGGCTCGAATGCAAAAGAATGAATATTATGTTATTGGGAATATTTGACTAATTACAAGCTTAAGTGATGTGACGTCATTACCATTATTCACTTAATATTATAAAAATTTTCCTATACATTAGAAGTGAATCATTACTTTTATTTTTAAACTTCAATGGCATGAAAGGTTTACTTGTTGTAATTTTCCATTACGTCATTTGTATGACGCGCTTCTGATAGTTTTCCTTCGTGCTTTTAATAGATTTACACTTTCAAATACTTTTAGAATACATCATCGAAGGTTTAATTTTTTGTAACTTTCCAATAAGTCGTTAGTGCGAAATTGTTGTCCTTCACACTTTTAATAGATTCACGCTTTCCAATATTTTAACTAATAACTCGAGACATTCTAATATTAGTTTGAACGTGCGTCAGGAAAGTTTGTTGTTGGCTTGATTTCCTTTCTAGCAATTAAGTAGTTTTGTGATGTTCATTATGTCCTCAAAATTGGAAAGTTTTGTGGTATATATCATGCTACATTTTACATTATTATATCATTCAGTTCATACACTTAAACGTGAAGTAATAAAATGTCTGCAAGAACTGAAGTCGTCGATGTGAGGAGCGCTGTGAGCTGTGAGCTATATTATTATATCATATCAACTTATTCTTTTACCTAAACATATTTTGTATTAATTTAACTTTTTAAGTGATAAATATACAGTATTTATTATAGTTGAACTTTTAATGGTAGATGGCGCTGTGTATAAGTGCTACAACCATTTATACACTTACGTTTTTCATAGTTGAACTTTTTGATAGTAGATGGCGCTGTTTAGTAAGTGCTGCAACCATTCACACTAGATGGCGTTGCTGTATATTTACATTTTCATAGTCGCGCTTTTTGCCGCTGGATGGCGCTGATGTATACTTACATTTTCATGGTTGCGCTTTTCACTAGTAGATGGCGCTGATCATTACCATTGCGGAGGATGCTAATCTGCGGTGGATGCTGGGATGCTGGGAGGGGGATGAATCTGCGGAGGATGGTGGGAGGGGAATGAATCTGCGGGGGATGCTGGGAGGGGGGATGAATCTGCGGCAGATGCTGGGAGGGGAATGAATCTGTGGAGGGATGCTGGGCGGGGGATGAATTTGCGGAGAATGCTGGGAGGGGGGATGAATCTGCGGGAGGATGCTGGGAGGGGGATGAATCTGCGGGGGATGCTGGGAGGGGGGCGGATGCTGGATGCTGGGAGGGGGGGGGAGGCTGGACCACGGAGTACGGAGGGAATAGAACCCGTTAATTAAAACACTCTACTTCCTAGCATAGACAAAAACAGCCAAATCCTAATAAGTTAAAAGACAGCCAACCAAGTGATTTACAGTCATAATATTACAATAGTCAACACGAGTTTACATAAAACTCATCAAATTTGGTTAAGTTTATATTTTCTCTTTAAAATAATAATAATAATGAAAATCAACTGACATGTTTTATGGTTATTTCTCAAAAATATAAATTTTCTAGATATCCCAGAAAAAAAAAATAATTAGGACAAATAGAATTTCTAAAAAAATTGAATGCAATTCATGAATCAACGATTTACTTAGTTGAAATAAGTTTAAATTTTATCTGAATCCTCATACAACATTTTTTTATATGAAAACGAGAGATACGAAGACAATGTCTTCGAGTTTAGTTCAAAGTATATGTAAAACTAGTAAGTATTTAGTTTTATCTAGTACTTTCAGAACTGATTTAAGTGTTTAATAATATTTTAAAGAGTGTTTTCCATTCCTTGATTAAGTTGAGCAAAAGGTATATATTTCAAGTTTAGAATAGCCTGAAAATTTAGATTGGTCGCGTAGACTTTTATAAACTGCCCCAGTCGTATTATACACTGGACCGTAACAAAAATCTTCTATATAATCTAAATAAATCCCCTCAAACCCAGCCTAAGTAACTACTAAGAAGAAGAAACCTTAAAAATAAGGTTCTATTTCACTGAAATCGTACAGCCATCCCGCCGGTTCAAAGTAACCATACCACATCGGAGTGAATGGGCAAGTGGGACATACCCGGGAACTTCTGAAGAAACCATCTGGTATACAGACGGGGCCAAAAATACAAAAGAAACCAGGGCTGGATTCTATAGAGGCTGCAACTGGAGCAAACAATTAGCGGTTGCTCTGGGGAAGCATGCTTCCACCTTCCAGGCTGAAATTGCCGTTCTCATCACATAATGGAATCGGGACACAACAAAGGACCAATTACCATTATGTCGCACAGCTAGGCGGCCCTAAAAGAGCTAGCCTCGCCGATGGTGCAGTCTAGGCTGGTTATGGTCTGCATAGACAGGCTGGACGCACCGTCGACAACAGTAAAAACACAGCTAGTATGGATACCCAAGAACCAAAGAATTATTGGACACTTGGGGGCCGATTTGCTGGCTAAACAAGGGGCACCAGGAGAATTTAAGCCTGTGCTTCCTAAAATAGAGCTCAAGAAAATCCCCTGGCTGAAACTCCTGAACTTCATAGAAGACACAGGAGTACACAGGGAGCAAACCATCCAGAGGCGCACAAAAGGACCACGGAGACCGCAGTGCAGGGACGTTAAGCGACACCACCTCATGTGACAAAAAAACTACTAATTTAAATACCTACTAAATATAAATAGTATCAGTTCAATTTGAATCGTCTAACGAGTGTTTCCACTCCTTGATAAGTATGAAGTAAAATTTAGAGTTTAGAAAAGCCTGAAAACTAAATCACGATTTTTTAAACTCAAAATTCTACTTCATGCGCTACGCGAATAAAACACTGAAATAACGTCTAGTTGAAGCAGTATATTAAGACGTAGCTAGAAAATGTGTTTCTTGGAAAAATAAATATAAATATATAATTTTTAATGTTAATTTATTTGTGTAAAAATCTGACACAATTTAACATAAATACTTCTAAAATCATTATTTAAAAATTAGTTTTTTAACCTCGACTCCGCGATTTTTAGAATTAAAATGAGATTAATGTTTAAATATTTGCTACTTATTCAACACTTATATACATACACACACACACGTAAATTCTATTTTTCACGGTCGTTAAGTTGACCCTATGCGTCATGTTGCAAACATTGTTAATATGGTAAATGGTTTAGTGTCGATCAAAATTCGTTGGACTCGGGTAACTCAAAAAGATGAACCTTTTGTCATTTCAAAAGTGTCCTTACACTGGCTGGAAAATATGTGTATATCAATATAAATTGTTCATGTGTTTTTAAATTGCGCAATTATTTAGGCGGTCTTCGAGCGAGTGAAACTCGGTTGCTCATTCTTCGTAGAGACGTAATAAAAATTATATAGTGAAATAAAATTGGATGATTTAGAAAATTTTATTTTAGCAAAATGAACTATGTCTCGTTTAACAATGAAAGGAATACTGTAATGGTGAGTGTTTTTTTTTTTCGTTCTTTTCTTGGGTTTTGTTTCGGTCACGCTTTTACCCAGGGCTTCGAACCGTTATTTTTAGTGTTTCGGTTTTCGTTCCGGTTCAATTAATAAAATATATATCGTTTCGGTTCCGGTTTTCGTTCCGGAAAAAAATTACGGTTTTTCCGGTTTTTTGTTCAGCTCCAAGTGATCGTTTTCATTTTTAAAATATTTTTATTTTATATTAAAAAAAAATGTTGTTCTCATTATAGATATAATGATTTTAATATTAAGAATATGGAAAAGTGTCTCAAACTAAATTTGTTCTACTTTTATTGTTTTTATCACATATTCACAAAATAAACACTTTTCCATTTTTACTTTCCCCCGTATGTAATACAAAGGGAAAGTATTGTTTTCGTGAACATTTTCGAATCAAAAATTTTTGTGGAAATATCCGTTTTGAGGTCCCCTGAGTCGAATAAGACCATTTTTGAAAAATGTCTGTCTGTCTGTCTGTCTGTCAGTCTGTCTGTGTGTGTGTCTGTGTGCGCTGTACCGCAAAAACCGCTAAAGATATCGAGATGAAACTTGAAACTTAAGCTTTTTGTTACAATCGAAAGAACTAAAAAGCTTTAGCTTAGCGTTTTTCAGTTTTTTCAGATTTTTTCAATAAATGTTCATCAAACAAAAAATTCTTTCAAATAAAAGTTGTAGATAATAACAAAATGAAGATGTATTGTTCACTTACTTTTTGTCATAGCACTCTTACTCTCTTACACTCTTTTTGAGATATTTCAAAAGTTGTGTGTTTTATCTAGTTATTGAGGACCACTTCGTAATATGTTATAAAAAGAAGAACGTTTTTCGGGAACTTTTAAACACAATTTTCTACAGGGTGATTCATTAGCCTCTTTACAAACTTTAAAAAGTGATTTAATACGCAATTTACGGGGGAAAGTACTATGATGGACACATCACCATTTTTTCGCTATATCTTAGTAAATATCTATCACATCTCAGCAGTATATATTTTCAACTTTACTTTAAATCAGTGGTGCATCAGGCGTATGGTGCATGAAATTAAATTTCGAGTTTAGAAAAGCCCCGAGAAAATTTTCTACGCGGGGCTTTTCTAAACTCAAAATTTTACTTCATGCTTAGTCTGGGAGTGAAAGACACTCATTAGTTTAAAATATGTCACAACTATCAAAATGTGTGTCGCAAGTGTCATAAAGAAAAGCAGTAACATGACCATCTAATAATATAGTTTAAATAAAAGTTGTCTCAAATTGACAATAGTTCCAATGTAGGCCGACGCCGATTTGTGTCAAATTTGATACATTGGACTAAACATCATTTCAAATTGACAGGATAGACTGATGTCGGCTGACGGCGACTCATGTCAAGTTGACACAATGGACTAAACGCCGACTATCGTCGTCTTAAGTCAAGTTGACACGATAGATTTATGTCAGTCAATATAGTGACTTACAGTCATAAAGTAACAATAGTGAAAATACAGTCGATATAGTTATTTAATAACAAAATCATATCATAATCAAAAATTATATTGCAATAGTGAAAATACAGTGAATTAATGACAAAATCCGAACAAGTTGAAATACAGTCAACCTAGTGACTTACAGTCATAATATCACAATCGTCGAAATACATACATAAAACAACAAAATCCTTAACGTAGTCAAAAGACAGTCAACCAGTTAGGTCACAGTAGTCAAAATACGACATTTTATGATATAATCCTAGGATAGACAAAAACAACCAAATCCTAATCAGTTAAAAGATAGCCAACCAAGTGACTTAGGGTTATAATGTCAGAATAGGAAAAAAAACTGTCAATAAAAAGATTGAATGATAATATCTAATCATAGTCAAAAGACAGTCAATCAAATGACTTACAGCCATAATGTCACAATAGTCAAAATACAGTCGATAAAGATATAATAAGACAAAATCTTATAATAGCCTGAAGTCATTAATGTCAATATACAGTGAACAGAGCGATTTTTGACGAAATCATACTTATAGACTTATTTTCAATATTGCAATAATTAATGTAATTAATTTATTATATTGCTTAGTTGATCCACTTCAATGTATATTTAAATTGTCTCTTAGAACTGGGACTTTCCCTAATATTTTCAAAGTTATTTGTGATTCCAATACAGAAGGCTGGTTCTAAGTCGAATGTTGAGAATTATCGTTCAATATCAATTCTTAGCGCACTATCAAAGGTATTTGAAAATCTCATGTACACTGTTCTTTTTAATACCTTCTCCACAATCATCAGCGAACACCAGCACGGATTTTATTCAACAAGATCCGCATTAACAAACTTGTTTATTTATTCACATTATATTTCCAATGCTTTTGACTGCGCCAATCATTAAATGCTAATATAAAAACTTCAATTTTATGGCATAGAAGATCCGCTGTTAACGTGGATTAAATCTTATCTCGCACACAGATCGCAAAGAGTTGCTGTTAAGTCTAATCCATCCAATCGTATTAATGTAACTTCTGGTATCCCTCAGAACGATTGATGATTGTTTGCTCATACAAGAGGATTTATAGTTAAATGGTGTGAATTAAATGACATGACACTGAATGTGAAGAAATGTCAATTTATATGTTTTAGTAGGTGCAAAAAACTGATTGACTTTCAATATACTCTTAACGAAAAATTTAGAACTAACGTCAATTTCTTGAAGTTTTATTTGATATTAAGTAGTCATTTAATCCACACATCAATAGTGTTATTAATAAGACAAACAAAGCACTATCTTTTGTTAAACGATTTTCGTCTGATCTAAATAATAGACCGCGTATCACTATTCTGTACAATTCACTCGTTAGATCACAGCCGAAATACTGCCGGACCATTTGGTTGGTTTGGAAAATTCATTAAATACGCATCATATAAACTGCATTGCATATATCATATATATTACATTTCTCTTCACACATTTTCAAGACATGTCATATGATACAATTTAAATTAAATTATTTAGTAATTTAATTAACAAAATATTTATAATGTTGCGTTGTTGCACTAATGAAAATTAATGGGTTAATTCAATTTTATTAAAAAAAATACATAACCAAGACAAATTATAATTTATTTTTACTTTTGTAATGTCGCATTTTCAACTAAACACCGAAATGAATGTTTATTACTTATTCTGGGAATTACAATACAATCATTTCAATAGTACATTTCGGATTTAAACAACCATACATACAAATGTCGGGGGCAATTGATTTTTCTTGTCATTTTTTTATACGCTTATATAAAGATGTATAAAAAATCATTGTTTAATTGAAATTTTTTATTATTCTTTAAGAAACCTGTGCATAAATAATATCCATAAGATATTATTTGTCAGTTGTCATTTTTGGTCATTCGTTAACGAATCTATGTACAAGTAATGGCTATACAAATGTCAGTGGTGCATTGACATATTTGGCCATTCTTAATACAAGTATCAATTCATAAATTGATTTAAAAGTATAGGTACTCAATATGATGGACAATAATATATTGCTTAAACATTTTATGGTTAGTCTTTATATAACAGAAATGTACATACCATTTAAATTATAGCATTCTAATTCTCAGAATAAGCCAGTTCGTGGTAGTGATTACTTCCGTTACACGCTTGCGTGACTCTAAGACTACTTAAGGACATTGTACCTCGGGAAATTACTCAACGGGTTTAATTGTTCTCTGTTTACTGCTTAGGAAGGACAGGTAGTCGAAATTCATATTTAGGTTAATTTTTGAACATTAAAAAAACATTTTTTTTACATTTCATCGTTAAAGCAGATGTATTTTTCATGGCTCATTTAATTATAACAGGCAATAAATAAAATCCGGTATTTATTGATTCGCTACACTAAATGCTTTAAATAAATTATGTCATGGTGATTTTATGCAGACCCAAACAACTATAAACATAACAATCACCTCCTTGTAACTTTTTACTTCTTAAGGTACAAACGAAAGATTCCGATCCCGATATTGAGTATCGATTATCATAATATTAATAATTATTATTATAATCGACACTTATGTACCTTTGTGAAAAAAATATGTTTTGTTATACAGGGTGATTTTTGACTTATACGCATAACTGCGAGTAGTTATAATACGTGATGTGTAGTGATGGGAAATTAAAAATAAAATATGCAAGTTTTTTAATAACACAGATAACGAATTATTTATGTAACTTAAGAGGGCCAATTTTTGCTGGTTGTGTGTTAGCGCCGTGCGAATAAATGAATAGGTATTGAATTACAGAAGACACAAGTAAACTGGACAAATATTCACGATTTTAATTTCTGTAGACATACATACAACTATATAAGGAAACAGATCCCTTTTTAGTTTGATATTCCATATGAGTATATACAGGGAGATTTTTTTTAATGCATTCTAAATTCAGATGTTTTCTTTAAATATTTAGATATTCGTTTTTTTTAAATGAGATCAATTTAAAATTTTGAACGAGTGTTTTCCACTACCAGACTAATCATGAAGTAAAATTTTGAGTTTAGAAAAGCCCCGTGAAAATTTTTTTGGGCTTATCCAAACTCGAAATTTTACTTCATGCGCCACGCGTATAAAACACTAAAGTACTGTGAAATTTATGTATATTTGAACCTCACTTGAAATCAGTGTTTAATAAGCGTGGCGCATTAAGTAAAATTTCGAGTTTAGAAAAAATAAAAATTCTCTATATTTATATTGTAGACAAACAGTTCAATTCTGGTAACATTTAATATATGTTCATGTTATTTGCAACTACATAAGTGATTTAAATGATTAGTATCAAAAATCAAATATCGTACATGACTGTCGTGTGCTGCACTCCTTAATTTGTTAAATTGCAATGAAGCACACAAAATTAATAGATGCGAACACGATAGGAGGTCTACCCTCTAAGCTGGGTAGGGGACACTTCAAGCTGAGTAGGCCAAGCCGTACAAAAAATGAGAAATTACAATAACCCAACTCGAACTCTAGACGCTAAGCTGACTAAGTCTCGGTAATCAAATCGCCTAGTGTGGCACATTCAAATTGGTAAATAAATGAAAAAGAAATTTTTCCGACTCATCACTTGAATCAACATATACCGGCATTCCGCATTCCTATTCAAAACATGAATCCAGAAATGCACTTATATTTAAAGCATGTATTAGGAAATATTTTAATAATGTCTTTCTTTGTTGTGTATCAACAACATAATCAATGAACAGTCCGCGGCAGAAAAATTACATTCGCAATTCAGGGCGTGCACCGGGAACTTGTGTCGCGATAAATGCCGTACACGAATCGTACATATCAAACCCAATTTATTTTCACATGTTTTTGGAAATTACAGTATAATTTTAAGATATTACTAAAATAGCACGATGCTGCCCTCTATTTATTAAGAGCATACTCAAAATTTACATTGCTCTTGTAGAGATTTCTAAGCAACGATTAATTTTATTTACCATTTATTTTAGATTAATCTATTTAATACAACATGTTTATAATAATTACTTCAATAAATTAAAGCAATATGAAGAAGAAATAATGTTTTCTATGGCAGTATTGGACGGATTTATGTGATAATTCAAGAGTGTTCCATTAGTAGATTTATATATAATTTAAGAAACATTTTTTTTAAAGAATAGTGTCAATTTATTCGCAATGCTTTAATGTGCAATATGTATAAGTTTCAAAGATCTATTTTCATTATTGTTTAAGTTTAAGCGTTGTTCGTTCTTATGGCCAAATAACATGCGAATTTCCGACTTTAAGCTGAAGTATCACAAGTGTTAGACATGATTTTCTTTGTTTTCAATACACAACTGATCGCGTCGAATCCATCCTCTAAGAGACGCATGGCGTAAACCAGCATGTTGCCGAATTAACGCGGCAGCAGCATGTATATTTCCTTACTTTTTCTCACTTCGGTTAAGTACACCAAACTGTTGAAGTGTCCCCAAAAATAGGCGTCAAGGAAGATTTAGAAGGCCAAACAGTTGTACCTCTTTACGAAAACAAGTTATTAGGATAATGTTTCTCGACTCGGATGATATCTTTAAGGAAACCTTTGTGCATAAATTCGAGCTGCAGCTACTGAATGTTGAAGTATAAGTCAAGAATCACCCCATATACGACAAGCAAAGTAACAGTTTATGTCAACCAAGATTGCATATTTATAAAACAAAATACACCACATCGATAGTAGTCATATTTTCAAACAAATTGCAAGCATCACCTAGTAACGAAATTGTTTATCGGTTGTTGTGGCAACTCTGCCAATGACTTTCTTTGACAAAAGTATGCATGTGGTACATCATTAAAATCAGGGTTTAAAATGCTATTCAATGATATGCATGTCTCCATATGCGCCCATAAGAAGAATGTGATTTTGATATAAGAAAACAGAAACAAAACCTCCTTGAAATAAAATAGGTTCGTCATTTCAATTAAAAATGTTGGTACGTCCTTAAAATCCGCATAATTGCTTTTAAGGACGTACCAACAAAAATAATACTTAAAATATACTACTTAAAACAATAAAGAAATGTTTTCTAGTATTTAAAAAACTCTTTCCATGCTTTTAAATGTTATACATACTTGAGTTAAATTTGACTGTTTGCAATGTTATTTACAATATAATACAACACTCTTTATTCTTATGTAAGCAACATATTACAATTATGTATATGAATGTACACACATAGGCAATAATACATACGCAATCATTCGAAATTGTGAGTTCTTTGATTGTATTGATTGGCTCCACTTGCCGCAACATTTTGTGGATCATGTTTTTGTATTTTTACATGCTTTTTTCTTCTATTATAAAATTAGTATATTATAATTTTTATAAAGATCATGTACCAATAATAGTAATATTTTGGAAAATCGCAAATTATCGTCCAAATTGAAGAAAATAATTAAATTCGTGGAAAATTACCAAAAATTATTTGAAAATGTAACTCAAATACTTTTAGCACTTTAATTGAATATACAAAATTTTCAACAATGTTTATTTCATAATTTGTTTCATCAAAGTTTCGTTATTTGTAAAAAATTACCTACAAATATCATAAAATTGACAGAACTTATGAATTATGCAAGAAAATCTCAATTATATGAAAATTGAATTAAATCGTTTATTTATATGAAAACCTCAAGATCATTTGAAGGAACAGAATTTATCAGTGTTTATTTATTTAATCACTTACGGGTATACCATTTTACAATATAATAAAGATATATTTAAATACTAAATACATAAATACAAGTATAGTTAAAAAGTATTTACACTAAAATATTACAATAAATAGGTACATATTTATTAAAAATAGTCTTCTCATCTTTTTAAAGGTTGTTTGATAATTTTCGTCAATCGTTTCTTAATTTCAACAACCTTGACAATCAAAACCATAAAAGCGTTTAACTTAAAGCTTCCAACGAGTATTTTCAGTCCTTTATTAGGCATGAAGTAAAATTTCGAGTTTAGAAAAGTCTGAACATTTAGATAGCGATTAACCTTGTTAATTTCGCTGCCAGTTTTTATTAAAAAAATGTTAAAAACCTAATTATTTATTATTTAAACTGAACATCATTGATAACAGAGTAAATATCAGATCGTTTTATTTTAATTAAAGATGATGAATGTTTTTTAACCTTGCGCCACGAAGTAAAATTTTGAGTTTAGAAGAGCTTGAAAATTTTACTTTATGCTTTATCAAAGAGTGAAAACTCTCGTTTAATAATAATAATAAAAATGATAAGTATCCTTTTTACTTCAAATAATATCAAACCAAATCTACTTAAACGATAAGTAATCACTTCAAATTTTAGACCATTGATTTTTTTAAAATAATTTTTTAATAATTTGTTGTAGTTCTAGAAGAAATTTGAAGCTTCTTACAAGTGTTTCCAATCTTAGATTAAGCATGAAGTAAAGTTTCGAGTTTAGAAAAGTCCTAAAATTTTGTTTGGTCGCGACCAAACCAAATTTTTAGGCTTTTCTAAACTCGAAATTTTACTTCATGCGTCAGTTGTATAAAATATTGATTAACGTGAAATTTTTTTCTACTAAAAAAGTCCAACGGTGAATACACTGGAACCCTAGAAGAAAGTCTAAGAGTACTCCTAGAAGCTCACTTTCCTGGGTCCCAGGCAATTAACAGTGAAGACTTACCTGCCATCGGCTTTGAGGTAGAAGAACGCCCTACCAGAGAAAGCAAAAAACTGGCAACAAAGATCTTCACTCCAAGCATAATAACATGGGCGATCAACGGCTTCAAGCCGTTCAAATCCGCTGGGGCAGATGGCATCTTTCCAGCCCTTTTGCAAAGGGCAGGGGAGGAGTTATTAACACGTCTCACGCAAATATTCAGAGCTAGCTACTCTCTTGGGTATATCCCCAAGCAGTGGAGGGAGGTGGCGGTGGTGTTTATACCAAAGGCTGGCAAACGCCAAACTGACGAGCCCAAGTCATATCGCCCCATAAGCCTCACCTCCATTCTCCTAAAATCAATGGAGAAAATCATTGATAGAAATATCAGAGGGAAAGCTCTTCAATCGTTTCCCCTTCACAAACACCAATTTGCCTATCAAGCAGGTAAATCAACAACAAATGCCCTTCACACACTAACAAGTGTAATAGAGAAGAGCATCGCAAGCAAAGAAGTGGCTCTATGCGCATTCTTGGACATCGAAGGTGCATTTGACAACACCTCCTATGAATCCATAGACACGGCCACCAAATCAAGAGGAATTGATGCCTCCACATCCATATGGATCCATGCTATGCTCAAAGGTCGTAGGATCACACTGTCCATTGGCGATGAGTCGGCAACTGTGTTCGCAGTAAAGGGGTGCCCACAAGGCGGGGTTCTATCGCCCCTGCTGTGGTCACTAGTTGTCGATGAGCTAATATCGGTGTTATCCAACGACGGATTTGACGTACAAGGCTATGCTGACGACATCGTCATCATAGTTAGGGGAAAGCATGACGATACGGTGTCCAACCGCATGCAGTCAGCCCTTCGGAAAGTAAGTACATGGTGCGTGCAGAAGGGGCTCACTATCAATCACAACAAGACTGTAATTATCCCATTGGGCTTTCCAACACAGTTAAATATGTCGGCCTCACCTTTGACCAGAGGCTAAACTGGAAAACCCATGTAGATAACATCACTGCCAAAGCAGTAAGGGCAACGTGGGCTTGCCGCAGGCTATTTGGCAAAAGATGGGGTTTACACCCTAAGATGATATACTGGCTTTTCATTACGGTGATAAGACCAATAATCACCTATGGTTCCGTTGTCTGGTGGACAAAGACAACGGAGATCACAACCCAAGCAAGGCTCAGCAAGGTTCAACGGCTGGCATGTTTGGGCATCACAGGGGCTATGAACACCTGCCCCACTGGAGCAATGGAGGCTATGCTAAATCTCACACCTCTGCATCTGCACGTGAAAAGGGAAGCAGCACTAGACGCATTAAGAATAATCCAGACAGACATACCAAAATATAGATACTTTAACGGGCACCTAAAAATCCTTAACACTGTGTGTGAAAGAGCGATATACATGCCCAAAGACTACATGTCAACTGACTACGACTTCGACACAACGATTGAAGTGGCCATACATGGCCGTCATGATGTTGGAGCGAAGGTCAAGCAGTTACAAGGCTCCTCGATAGTTTGGTTCACTGACGGATCCAAAACTGAGAACGGAGCCGGAATCGGTATCACTGGCCCTCGATTCGAGTTATCAAAGGCCTTGGGACGATCCCCATCGATATTTCAGGCAGAAATCGAGGCCCTGAACATATGCGCCCACATATGTTTAGACAGGGGATACAACAAACAGAGGGTTTGCATCTGCTCAGACAGTCAAGCTGCATTAAAGGCAATAAAATCGCCTACATGCAAGTCTAAATCTGTCTGGGAGTGCAAGATATCCCTAAAGCAGCTAGCTAGGAACAACAGAGTCAAACTGGTCTGGGTTCCGGGACACGCAGGGATCAAAGGCAATGCAATTGCCGACAACCTTGTCAAGGAAGGGTCCAAAACTCCATTTGTCGGACCAGAACCTTAGAGTGGAATAACTAAAGTCCGCATCAAGGGGATGATCCGGGAATGGGAAGATGCTGCCAAAAGTGCTCACCTGAGAAACACACCTGGTCTGCGGCAGGCGAAAAGGTTCATCGCCTTCTCTGCCGTAAGAGCCGGACAGTTTCTCAGGTTAAGCAAGGGCAACCTAAGGCTCATAACCGGCCTTCTAACTGGACACTGTCCTCTGAAGTACCACCTCAGTAGGGAGAGATAGCCGACTCTAGAACCTCCTCCTCCTCGCAGAGGAGGAGGTTCTAGAATCGGCTATCTCGTGGGAGGAGGAGGAGGATGAGGAGGACGATGGGGAGGATGAGGAGGAGGTTTTTGAATTTTGGCTAACAAGGAAGAAGAGGGAGTACTTTTCTTATATAGTTTTTTTTGTTATTTCTTTTTATTATTTATTTTAGTTTTTAGTTTTTTCCTTATTTTTTTTAATTACAATGAGGGTGTGTATTTGAACAACTTAAGTAAGATTGTAGAAATGTTTCATGAAATAAAAAAAAATATATTTTAAATTAATTAAATCAGATATTTAAAAGCAGTTACCTGGGGAAATATTTATAATGGGTAGTGGTTTTATAATAAAGTAGACAAAAGTAATATTTGAAGCAATATATTTAAAATAAAACAAATATACATAAACATAGAATTTAAATTATAACATACATTTATTAAAGATACAAATAACCTTATAATAATTATAATTTAATTGTTTCGAAAGAGTAAGGGTTTTTTACCCACGTTTATGAAAAATCAAAATATATTTAAAAGTAATATTTAAAGCAATATTTAAATTATAATTGTTCAGACATACATTTATTAAAGATACAAATAACTTTATAATACTTATAATGTAATTGTATCGAAAGAGTAAGCGTTTCTTACCCAGGTTTATAAAAAATAAAAATATATTTGAATGTTTAATCAAGCTCTTGAATTGCATCGTTAATCATTTTATCCAACACCTTTTCGTTTTCTAAATCCGCTATACGTAAATGGCCCCATGCTAATGTATGATATTTATCATTTAAAATGTATCTTTTGTCGTCTTTTGAATTCAATGCAATTTTGTTTTAAAGTTCTGTAAACATATTATGATAACTGGATCTAAATTTGTACATTTTTTTATAAACTGCACCGCCATTCTCCACTACAGTAATGTAATCATTTACCGTTAAATGTTTTTTTATCACATATTTTTTAACACCTTTAGCTTTTTTAATCGAGCTTGAATTGAGTAAATTTACACAATACGCCTTAGCACCAGTTCCATAAAATGATTCAATGATCTGACCTTTAAATTCGTCTTTAACTTTGCCGATGTAAGATTTATTTGGAATGATGCAATGCTGATTGATAGTTTTTTCTGGATATTTTTTCATCCGTTAAATGATCATAAAACTCATCCTCACTTGGCAAATGATTGTAATTTAATTTTTCAAATGAATTCATAAAACTATACGGAAAAACGCCTTTCTGCCGTATTAGATTAAATTGTTCATCCTCCTGAAACCTTTTTCTTATTTCAACACACTGATCATTGTCTAAAAGTGATCCCAATGTTTCTAATGATTGTGATAAAAATTTAAATGAATCTACAAACCTTAGTTTTATAAATACTTTTCTCCTTTTTCCGTTACCATTAATATATTCACCAACGTGCACATTTTTTGTAAAAGTTATATACTTTTCTTTGTTTTGTGCAATAACATCAACATCTTCCTTGTTTAATGCAATCTTTTTTACAAACATATGACTGTCATAATTTGAAAGATTATGAAAAAATATTGGAATATATTTTGGAATTTTATAATTAATATTTGAAACGGAATGGGCTGGGCCACGAAACTTTCCTGTTAAGTGATCATGATCATATACTTTATCATTTACTAACAATGTTCTTTCGCAAATATGACATACATTTCTTTCATATATTAGTTTTTCTTCCGGTGTTAATAGTAACATTTCTTTACGTACTCCTAAATAATTTTTATAAATAATTTTAATATCGTCTTCTAATTTTTTTACAAATTCTTGTGCGGCATTTTCTCCATTATATATATTAAACTTTGAAAGACTATCATCATATGAACATTTTATGTGGTATGCAAAAGCATAAGGTTCATAACGAAAACATTTAACTGTGTACGGTTTACTCGAATCTGTATAAATAGTATTATTGTTAACATTTACTAACAATGCCTCAAAATCAGCATAAACTACAAAAGGAATTTTCATTTGTTTTTGATAATTTTCAAACTCTAATATATTTCCCAGAACTTCTTCACCCAATTTATTAATTTTTTTACTACAGTTCGGAAGAACAGCTTTTACATTTCCACAATCTTCTTCTTGATGTCTTTTTAATTCATCTTTTTTAGAAAAGTAAATTAAACAACCTTCGCATATAAATTTTTCATGACCATGTAATGATATTTGAGTTCCAATTAAACGCGACAAATTTTTAATCCAGCAATAATGATTCTGATTGTCTATTGAAATATACAACAAGTTTATATGAACTATTTTCTTATTCTTTGATATTCGCAATGAAACGAATTTATAGTCCATTTTATTTTTGTTAAAATATTCATTAGCGCCATAAACGTTTATTGAAATATTATTTTGACCTTCAAATATATTGATATCTTTTATTGTAACTGGAAATTGTAAATTTGAAAAGTCACATACTGTTGAATAATGTGGATATGAAGATGGTCTCTGTGCCAGTCCTGTTGGAACCCGAAGTGCTGAAGTTATAGCCCAAGCAAAGCATGCATTGTCGGTATTGTAAACATTGATTACTGCACGTTTTGCCTTTATTGAAGCAGATAACTCGATGTAACTAGATGCTCTCATTGGATTATATACATTGAAATTAAGTTCAATGCTTGTAATTTGAAATAATGTCCAACCTTAAAAAAATAAAATAATAATAATAATAACATTAAAAATCACCAAGTTTCTAACTTTACCTGAATCTTTCCCCTGAAATTCTGACATCTTGGTTTTAATTTCGTCGAGGAAGTGTGCGTATGTCTCATATAGATTCGTTGCAGTGGTGATAATTTTGTTCGACGTGTTAAACGATTTTATTTCAACATTTTCTTTTGCTGTCAAAAAGTACAATGCAAAGGATTCCATGTTTAATTTAAAATTTCCAATAACCGCCAATTTACTTTCAATGAGGGTAATAATTTTCTCCCTCACTGAAATGGAAAACTTGTCTAAATCAACATAGTGTCCAGGTTCGGTGATTCGGTAACTTGTTATTTTGCCCCCATAAGCTGTAGATATTTCCTCTACTCCATTATCAACAATAATAAATGCATTACTTTTGTGTAAATTAGTTCTCAAATGGGCGGCAAAACATGAGCTATCTACTGTTATGTTACATACATCACATATTCTGTGTTTTGATGTTGATGCAAGTTTTTGTCGTTTATTTGGAATTTCACAAACTTGTTTCGATGTGGATGGATTTTCCAAAGATGTTGATGGAAGTGGATTTACCATTTTGATATCTCCCTGTTGTGCGAATCGGGGTAGAATAAGTTTGATTGTTGGCTTTTCTCCTCTATTGCTTACATATGAGTTTTGCTTGGAAACACACGAGTTTTTTCGTGTCGTTTTAAGTTGTCTCTTCTTATAAAATTTTTACCACAATATTCGCACAAAAACATGCTTTAATTGTAATAAAAGAGTAAGTTGCTTTACACGTCAACACACGATATGATGCTTGGGCCAATACGTTACCTTTATATAGTGAACTTAATCAAGAAAAGGAGGAGGTTTAACTATGAGGAGGGGTAAATTTAATATGACGAGGAACAACACATTCACTCACACATGCACACACTCACACAGAGAAAAAAACATTTTACAATCATTTTAATCCTCTTCTTCATCCATGTCAGTCGATGTGTCCCACACTGATGAAGTAGAAGATGATGAAGATGAACTATCTGTTCGTTTACGTTTTACTGTATGTTTTGTTAGCTCGAATAACGGTGTGAAGAAACAAAATTCACAATAACGTTTTCGTTCTAATATCCATATATGCAATTTGTCTTTTCGAAATAAAATATTCTTTTCGTATTTTATCCTGAATAATTTTGTATTAGGTTCTAAATTGTAAATTTTTTTTCTACACCAACGGCAATATTGGTTTCCCTGTGTATCAATCCAAAATTTTTTTTAACTAACACTAAAAATGGATTTTGTGGAATGTTCATAATTTTGGAAATATTACCATTAGGTTTTAATAAAAAATCCACTATATATTTAGGTAATGGATTGTGACATGTAAATGGTCGGCATTTACAAAGAACCGAATACATATTTGCTTGTCGTAAATGTCCAAATGGCCAAACATAAAAACACCAGTTGTCAAAAATTGTCTTACCCAAACATTTTGGTATTTCTGCTAGGCGTACCATTTTTTTTACATCTAACCGATCTTCTATTACATTTAAACACACTTGTTTTAGAGCGATTGCTTGTAAAGTTTTAACAAAACTCATTGTGGATAAACTTAAATTTGTGTTCTTATATTTGACAATGCAAAAATTGATTTGATCTATGGAAAAATAGCCGGTTATTTTATATTAATATTGTAACCTTATTGTAACGGTCAAAAGTATTGCAATTTAGCTCCGCCTTATAAAATTTCAAAAAGTGTTGCAATTTTTGCCCCGCCTTTTAATTTAACCACACCTTTATGAGTAAAGGTAATTTTAGTCCCACCTTTTAATTTTACCACACCTTTATGAGTAGAAGTTAAATCAAAATCTTTCAAGAGGTGTTTTACTTTAAACCCCTCCTCCTTATACATCCTCCTCGGTTTACAAGCTATTTAAGCACCAACACACTAAGTTGAGAGGAACAAACTGAACATGGGTAAGTAATTTATTTTAAATAAAACAACATTTAAAAAAATATGTTTTGTATTTATAAAGAAACATTTACATTTGTATTACATATATTTTATATATTATATTTGTTTATTACAGACCGTATACAAATCTATAAGGAAATTAGAGAGGAATATTGCAGGAGATTCAACAACAAGCGAGTAAACAAGTTAATACGTACATGTAAATAAGAGAAAATTGAGATTATAATAATTTACAGGTAACCATAATCGAACTGGATGACTCGATACCGCCAATTCCTCTACCCCGGGCAAATATCATCATCCAGAGGTCGGAGTATACGGCCATTATTTGCCCGGAGGATAACGCGCTCGTGTGGTTGCGAATCCATAACCCTTTATAATTTAATAAAAGACTAAATATTTATAGAACATTTTTATTTGATATCCATGAATTATGTGAATCATCCAAACCCAACCATTTTACTAAAACTTTATTCTTCATTCTTTTAATGACTTTTTCGACGAGATATACATCCTGATGTTGAACTTTTTTTAATTCTTCCTCATAGAATCCTCCAATTATGTCCTGGTTTTTTATATCTCGTAGTAGATATGTTCTGGGGTTCGTGTTTTGAACTTTGGATACTGTGAAGATTTCGTTGGACCAATTTGGGGTGTAATTTTTATCAAATGTTTGACGATGTTTGCTAATCCTTACGTGGTCACTAACTTTAAATTTCTTCCTAAATCCATCAAAAACTTTTAAATTACTGTACACAGAATTTAACAATAATTTTTCCTTATTTTTATTTACTTGTTTTGGTTTCATACCAATTGTTCTATGTTTTGTATTATTATATTTATTAATTATATTTTGTAGAATACTAATCCAATTATAATTGCCTTGCATGCTAAATTCCTTCCACATCAGTTCTTTAATAGTTCTATTGTACCGTTCAACAATTGAACTTTTTAAAGATGAAAATGTGCTGTAATGATTAATTCCATATTTTTCGCATAGTTTTTTAAAATTGTTGTTGTAAAACTCAGTACCATTGTCTGTTTGAATATTTTCAGGTATCTGCCTCTTTTTCAACAATTTTTCCATTTGTAAGGCAACTTCTTTTTCAGTTTTTGTTTTTAACGGTAAAGCCCACCCAAATTTAGAAAAAGCATTTATAACCATCAATATATATTTGTATCCTTTATTTTCCTTGGCATAAGGTATCATTTCAACTAAATCCGCTTGGTATAAATCATTTAAACTCTTCAATATTACTCGACGTCTACGAAAATGTTTCCGAACTGGGGCGTGAATTTCATCAATTACATCGCGTTTAATGTTGGGTTTCATTAGTATTTTGTTCGATTAATATCTCAATACAAAACTTATTATCGACACCTTCTGGAGTCGCTGCAAATCTGCGCTTAATTTGTATTGTATCATTCAATTTAAGGTTTGTTAATTCAGACAATACATGCTTTTCATTAATAAATAGAATTACATTTCCCAGGTAATTTGTTTTGAGAACTTTTCCAGCGTATAATGTGTTTTTATATAATATATCACCCCCCTTATTATCAATTGTATAGAATCCATCGGAAGATACGTTTCCGTTGCCAGCAAGTGTCAAAATTAACCTATATCTTCTATCTTTATCTGTTTCATCGAATTTAAAATACCTCTGAATTATCTTGTCTAAATTGTTAGATTTTTTAATATAGCTCGAGACACTATGCCCATCTACATGTTTTCCAAATTTGTCAACAGTCATTGCACCAAAAATAGAATTTCCAAATTTGTCTAAACTCATTTTATACACCGGTTGCTCGTCTGGTGTCTAATGAGATAATAACATATGTTTATTTCAGGAGCCACACTTATATTACTTTATAATGTTTGCTTCCTTCAATTCTTCAATTATTGAAATTATTTCATTTGTATGCGCATTATTGCCAGCACTTTGTGAAGCTAATAATAAGCGTAATCTATCTACAAGTTCATTCGGATTATCCCAATATTGCAATTCTAAGGAAGAATTGGGATTATTTTTTTTCTGCAAACCGCGTCCAACTTTCCATTTTTTAGTCCACCACACTTTTGGAGGTTGACCATTTAAAATTGGCTTAATAATGTTTACATATTTCAAAGCTTTACTACCAATACGTTTTCCGCTTGGATCATAATTAAATCGCGTCGCAGATGTTTGCTCTAAAATACGTTTATAATTTCGAACATCGTCAGGTTTAAAAGTGTAAGGGTCCTTTTTAAAAAGTAATTCGTATAGACCGGTAGTGCCCTTATATGGCACATCGTTAATAACAACATTTGCTCCATCAAACTTAAGTGCCGCGTTTCCGATATACAACACACCATCAAATGTTTGACGAACTCCATAACGAGTATCAAATTTATCTCCACGATCTAATTTAAAGTCAATTAAATATGCGCGAGGTATATGATGAAATTGTTTCAGGGTTTGTTACTACAACTAATACTGACGAAGTATTAAGTTCGTCTACCAGTCTATCATGAGCTTCATCTAAACGTGTGGTAGCAGTCCGTAGGACTGTAGCGTCATCATCAGAATCTACGATCTCTTCATCATCATCATCATCATCGTCATCATGTGTGAGGTTTCCTGTTCTTGGCGGTGAAGTTTGATAAACTTCTTCAGTGTATCCTGTTGCAGTATCCTCCATCGGTGTTGATGTAATAATATCTTTTTTCAAATGCAATTGATGTCTCGGTCTTCTGGGTGTTGATGATGACGTTTTAATGGGTGTAAATATTCGTTTGTGTACTTTAATTTTCAACGGACGTTTCCTAATAGTTTCCTCAGATGAGGTTACATTGGATTGCGGTGTAGTAAATATTTTTCTGCGTATTTTCGATTTTCTACTTGAACCTAATCCCGTTTCTTTTTCTTTAACATAACTAGAATCAATAGGAACAAATTCTTCATTGAATTTACTAGCGATTTGTTTCAGTGGTTCACTTAAGGGTAATAACGTTGGGGCAAGATGTTCTTTTGAGTCTGCAATATCTGTTTTTAACGATCGAATTTTATCACGCAAAGCACTACGTGCTTCCACGAGTTGCTTTGCAATGTCTTTATCCATGTTAAGAACGCAAAGTGTCTGTAAACACTGATAACATCTGCATCGTTACAGCGGTTTTTAAATAGTCAGAAATTTATCGAAACCTTTTCGATAACGACCATTCGTTACAGGACAATCTAAATCAATTACGAATGGAGAATAAGGTTGCTTACAACATTCTGTGCAAGTTTCTAGAAATGTATTCAATGTCATGTCACCTATTACGTGATCATTGAAAATATGCTTTAAATTTGTTGCATCTTGCTTAAGTATTACCAATAAATTAC
Source organism: Philonthus cognatus (assembly GCA_932526585.2). Classification (NCBI taxonomy): domain Eukaryota; kingdom Metazoa; phylum Arthropoda; class Insecta; order Coleoptera; family Staphylinidae; genus Philonthus; species Philonthus cognatus. The sequence goes on along the minus strand of OW052243.1, from coordinate 79,321,125 downwards.
AATTGTCTCGAACCAATTGCTTTCGAATGGCACTGTAACTTTGGCATATTATAAACAATCAACATTTTTGTGTCGACCGTATGAAAAAAATTCCTTAATTACATTATGACCGGTCGGTGGAATATCATCAAATATAACAATGGAATATTCTTTAATATTTTCAGGCGGTCCAAGTGATTCAACATCCGAAAACTCAAAATAACCACATTCTGGCACGTCTTTTACTATTGATCGTAGATACGCGTATTTATTTTGAAATAATGATTTTGAACACAAGTATATGTTTTGAAAACGTAAACCGTTGGTTGCAAGTAATAATGATAGCATTGCATTTGTTTTACCGCAGCCAGAAGGGCCTATAATAAGACCTCTTTTGCAATTTCCTCCAAATAGATCACTATGTCGTTTATATCGAAACTCGTTAAGATCAAAATTTATTATTGGTAATGACAAGCAGTGATTTTCAACATTTACCGACATAATAATGCTATAAAAAACCCAACAACTTAATTTTTGAAGGGCGAATGAAAAGAAATTGAATTGTCAACAATTATATATTACAAATAATATTAATAATTAAATATAAAAACTAATACTAAACAATAACTATAAAAAAAACTAATACTAAATAATAACTATAAAATAATTCCCTGACAGATGGTAACACACATCCAAATGACTAGTAGCGACACACATCAACCACACACGACTAGCAACAGACAATGACCACAAAAGCAGATGTAGCAATCAAACACCTCATTACAATTGTTTGAAATGAATTAGACTTGAAACAAATTGACAAATTTAAAAAATAGTTACAAAAATGTAATGTGCTTACACAATTAAATTTCTTTTAAACGTTTTTTTAAACTTGTCAATGAATAATGCTCCTCTCGTAGCTGATTTCGTTTTGCAGCTAAGTAATTACTAACGTCAGGGGTGTTAGAATTAGTAGATTGCACAACGAACTCAACCCCATCAGGCTTTGAAAAACTATTCAAATTATCGATTATACTATCAATTCTTTCCAATCGATCATCAATGGATGTCATGAAAGAGTCTTTGCGAGCTTGCATAGAACGAATTGTTCCTTTATCACAAATGATGGCTCGCATAAACTCTTCGAAATTGTTAGTAGTAGTGGTTAAGGGAGGAATCTCGTTGGGTGGTATAAAAGTCGGTGGAGGAGCGTTAAGATTGGGGTTAGTTGCTCTTACTACATCTGCTGATGAAGATCTTCCAGGTAAAACTGTATTGTTTATTTGCAATTCACGGACAGAAGATCGAACAGCACCGTTATCTTGAGAAAGTGTAATTTCTTGTGATAACCGCACTGATTTAAACAAGCCACCCAGCTCACTATCTCCCATATCCGAAACTGCAAATCGACCATCAGTATAATTTTCCGACTCGACTTGGCTGGAAGATCTTTGGCACCCACCTGCAGGCCACAATCGCAACGGAGACAGTCATCTGAGCTGATTGCTGTGGCCCAGGTGTGCTCGATTTTGTCCCTGCAATTAAACAAAAAACATTGCAATTAATAAATATCATTAAATATTACAAAAATACAGGACTTACCTCTCACGTCATTGGTTGCAAGTGATGCATCAAAACCTGGCTGGGAAACCACTAAGTTTACCAATGACTGAGGAAATGTATAATTATGCCCAGTCGGTACCGCGACATAATTTTGTCCAGTCGGCGTCGCGTAATACGTGGAATCGTTTTGCACGATCACAAACTGGTTTGAGGGTTGAGGTTGTGCAATAATTTGGAATGAGGGTTGTTGTGGTGGTTGGATTTGCATATTTTGTTGGATTTGGAATGAAGGATTTTTTGTTTTGCGGTTCGACTAGGTGTATGCTCTGAGGGCGTTATGGTTGATGTGTGCTGCTGCTGTATTTGTTTTTTTGGCCCTGCTTGGATAATGTCGAAGGTTGGTGGTTAGAAGGCGATCCAACAAATAACGGCATTGAACACATAGGATTCGTTCGCCCTGTACACAATAATTATGCATTAAAATTATAATTATGAATAGAAAATAATGCATAATAAAATATCTAATCAACCCGGAAATAACCTTTAGTCTTTCGTTCCTTTTTCGCTTTCAACGATCGATCAGTTGCCGGTTCGCCTTTCTCCTTCGAAAGCAATTTATTTGATGAATCATCTGCCACTGATTTCTCTTTGTCATTTGTAAACAAATCAAAATCATCCCATGATTCATCAAATGAAACTGAAAACAATAACAATAGATAATCTAGAAACATTTAAATAACACGTGTTTTAAATACTTTTACGTATTTTTAGACGTTTTCCCCACTCCTACCCCCACTCTTCCCTCTCTCTTTGTGGGAGGAAAGTAGGAGGAGACTAGGAGGAGATTCCTTCTAACCATCATTCTCTTTTTTTTTTCTCTTTCTTTTTTTTTTTCTTTCTTTTTTTTTCTCTTTCTTTTTTGTTTATTTTTGTAGTTGCCGCAATTAAAACAAGTTATATTATAAAAAACATTTTTTATTTCTTAATCATGGATACATTGAATATTTATTAAACAATATACATTGAACAATAACAATAACCCCAATCACAATTTACGATACTCTTGCAAAAGAAACAATCCTTCTTCATTGGTGGTGGTCCATCGACATGTGCCATCCAATTAGCCGTGTTGAAATGTTCATTGCATGGCAATCTTCCTTGTAAACATTTCATTGTGCGTATGTGGTCCGGTAATATGGGCCATAAAGTAGCGAGTTCCAACGGTTTCATTCGTTTCAGCAAATAAATTAATGTAGAATTAGTAGCACGTTGATCTTCTAGAAATGGTGTCCCGTCTCTACCGATATATTTTGATAATGCATTGTTAATCCTTCTTAAATAATTAATAACATAATACTTTAAGTTACAAGTATACTGTCGAACTGTTTCCATGTTAACACAGTTGTGAACCAATGCCGTCTGATATTATTTCAGTTTCCGACTCAATTATATGCATTCAAGTTTGCTGTACATTTGTTCTTTTTTCTGTTCTACTCCATTTGCTGAAGGTTTTTTCGTCGCAACCTCTATTATAAAATTGTTTCTTCTTCTTCTTCATCTTGCATGTAATAATTGACAGGATTTGACATTTTATCGTAGATATAATACACATTTGTTAATGCACACATTGTATAATCTGTATCTTTGTGATACATACACTTTGGGTGAGACGCTGACAACTTTATATCCAATCTTTTAATGTCCTCAATTGGCCGATCCAATATTTTCTGTAGATATTGTGATTTTTGCTCACCTCTCACATAAATGTTTTTAGCTTTTTTACTAAACACTCCAATAATTTTATCAATTTTATTGAGTGGTACATTTCCACTAGTCCATTCCAAATGGTGGAAATTTGAAGTTAACCAATGTGCTGTTCGACGTTGCTTAGCAGGTAAACAATTTACAGAATGGGGAGCCTCAAACAAATAATGGCTAATTCGACGTTCGCTATCACAAATAGCCACTTCTTTCGGTAGTAATTTATCATTACTATCGTAAAAACCTTGAATGTCGATTATGATATAGTCCAATGTATCCATAATTTGTTTGTGTACTTGTTAATTCATTCAGTTCTTGTACTTGACTGATGTGTAAAGCAAATTACACTACTTTTATAATGGACAATCGCCCCTCCTTGTTTTATAGCAACAGGGAATTGCAGCAGGACGGGTAACACCTCTTTTACAACAATTCTTTTACCACTTTTGTTAGTGGTGCATAATAAAACGCCTTATCGTGCAAAATTAAACAGTATGCTGTTGTATTAGCCGGAACTGGTTCTTTTGAAGTAAATTCAATTTTAATTTCAACGCCACTTTTGTGAATAGTGTCTGCCTGATACGTACAATCGATTCCTACTAATGGAATTTTCTCTTTAAATTCTGCTGGTGAAAACATTGGTTCACTTTCTAGCACATAGTAGTATGATTGTTGGAATTTGCTATACATATCGTACACAATAGCATATTTATTGTTATCAAAATCAATATTTAAATTATCATACGGAAATCTTGAACCGTTCAAAAATACACTAAGGTTTGTCAACTTTATATTATCAAATAGAGCCATTGTAGACTTCATCTGGCCTTTTCGATTGGTTTGAAAACCGAAAATAATGTATCTTGGCGTTTCAAGTTGCGGCGCCGTCTTTACGGCCCATGTATGTCTTGTTGTTTGCGGCAATGACGGATACTCATGAATCTCCCAACTTCTAAACCACAAATTGATATTTTGATTTTTGTCAGTTAATTTTGTCAAGGCTAACTGTTCTCGTAGACCGACTGCAATTTGAGGTATTCTCCAAATAATGTTATCTATTGTCAATTTTACTTTTTCTTTTTCAGCTTCACTTTGAACAATTACATCGTTATCATCGTTATTCCGAATGAGTACCAACTCTTGTCTACAGTTTAACTCTTGTCTACAGTTTAAAATGTCCATTGTCATCGACTATATCGCAGAAACCTTTTTTCTCAATGTCCCACCCTGCATTTTGTAATTTAATCATTTCAATTTTATTATACGAAAAATATCCTTTCATACATGATGTCACTCCCACGTTTCTAACGGAATCCACTTGAACACCATTCATTAAATACCGAAGATCGCTAATCATAAAGCCTGCTGGGTTGTTGACTAATTTTGAATTCTTACTAGCCTCGTTTTTAACATTCCCATCCTCACCAACTTTCCGTAGAGTACCCTCTACATATAAATAACTCTCTCCTGGTAATGTATAATTGTCAGTTTCAGGAACCGTTATCCTAATTTCATCATTATTATCAAAACTTGCCGATCCATAAGGTTGGTATGAATGATACCGTAACTTACTATTGCATTGTTAGATTTAACTTTGTCGGTAACATTTAAAATGTCCATTATTTTAGTAGTTTATAGCCCAAATCTTTTAAGAATATACGATTTTCTGTTGTTAACTTCTTCACTTTTTTTAGGCTACTGCACACATTTTTCATATCGCTACCCAATTTATAGGCTGACCGGTTTGCTGTGTTCTTCTTCTTCTTCTTCTTGACAATATGGTTCCTCTTTCGATTCGACGTTTTTGAGTTATATAACTTCATCTCATTCAACCTTACGCAAGTGTAATCGTGTCGTTACTTCTTCACCTCTAAAATTGATCAATTTCCCTGATTGATCCAACACTCTTACCACAATTGTACTGATAATATCTCCAGTAACAGATAAATATATAGGTAAATGTGGCGATTCTACCATCTTATATCCGGCCGGCACTTTAGGAAAAAAATGATAAAGCACGTGTACCGGTTAACCGTTATTATAAGAACCGCTCACTAAATTGCAATAAATTTGAATTGCATTGACTGTGTGGATATTATCAATATTTTCTGCTTCATAACTTTTCCCATCCATTAGTACTTTCTTATCAAATCCCAATAAGGTTCCTATACTTTTTTCAGCTGTAAAATTGATTTCTACATCGGTTTTTATGTGCACTTTCTGAGTATTATTATTACCGCGTATACGGACCAATGCCGTATTGTCAATGTCCCCTTCTATTTTAGTCTCTATAAAATCAGAAATATCATCTAAACCGTAAATTCCAACGGGTAATTCTACTATTTTTTTGTTGTTTCCTATTTTGTAGTGAAATAAATTATTTGATATGTCAACGTTTGGAATTGAATTGAATGACTCAAAATTGAGTAAAGCCAACTCATATTCTTCATCCTCATCTTTGCTCAAATAAATCGGTGGATTAAAATTGCAACTTAACTCGGAACTGATTCCGGTCAACGTAAACGTAAGCGAATGAGAAGTTTTCACCATTGCGTTTAGTCTTCGACTGATGTTTAAATTGTTTTCTTAATTATTTATTAAAAACATTAAACACAATTGTCCACAATTTAAATCATCGATTGTCTGGTAGCGTTCATAGTTATAACTTATAACATTATTCTTATCATCTGATCTTAAATATTTTTCAATTTCAATGGAAGGTTTTAAATCACCGAAACTGTCAAAGTATTTTACTCTACTGCCACTTTTTTTATAAGCAACCCAATGCGTTCCTTCACTTTCTTTATTGTCTAAATTGATAACTGCACTTTCATTTTTTTATGAAGGAACATTATTTTCAGTTTTTTTAATATTCGGGAAAATATAAACCACATCCTCTTTTATATGGTTTTATGTAATAACCAGAACCGACTGATTTGGCTTCCATAGCTCTATTGTGTCGCTCAGCTTCTTTTTGTTGTTCTTTAGCTGATTTTGCACTGTTTACTGCTTTTGCTATAGCGGCTGCCCCTCCTCCAAGGGAACCCAATGCACCTAAAGCTTCAAATAATGGAATCAACGGAAGAAATCCTCCTTGTTTTCGTATAGGAATGACTCTACGTTTTGGAAATTTAATTTTTCTCTTATATTTTTTCAAAACATTATATGCAGCTTTTGTAGCATCAAATACACTTTTATGTTTTCTTTTACTGATAGCGTTTCTGGCCAGTCGAACTGCCTTGTTAAACGTTAAAGTACCACCCCGACTCATTCTTTTGCGATTTCTACCCTTGCTTTTTCTCTTTTTTAGACCCATTCCAAATGAAGTTTTCCCTTTGATTGCTGCTGCAACTCCTGCCGATGCAATCTTTTCTCCGGCACTTGGACCAACCTTCTGAATTATTTTTTTTGCAGTTTTGAGTAACCTATGATCGGCTATATGCCTTTGTTTTAAATTATTTGTATTATCGTACACTATATCGTGCTCTTTACAAGCTTCGTCGAGTTCGTTTATTCCTTTATCGCCTCGGGCTAATCTCTTTTCTAATTTTGTTCCAGGCCCACAATAATTATATCCAGGTAAATGAATTTCAAAAGGCAGCTTGTTTATTAATTTATTAGTAGCCCCGACCGATCCATTTGATAGTTCTTTTACGACTGACGGGATAATAGACATACATTTTATTTTAAAGGTATACAAATAAACTGTGGCAACTTAAAAACTGTTTATTGATTTTTATAATTTAATTTTAACAAACATTTACCACTTCATCTAATACTAACACTTATACTAACCAGAGCTGGGCAGGATTCGAATCATTCAGGATTCGATTCCTGGATTCGAATCCTTTTAGAGGATTCAAAAGAGGTGTTCGAATACTTTAGTGAAAACGGATTCGTGATCCGGATTCGTAACATTTTTTTAAAAGGATTCGTATTCGAATCCAGACGTAGATGATTCGAATCCTTATAATAGGATTCGAATCCTTATAAAAGGATTTGAATCCTCATACACGGATTCAAATCCTCCCAAATAATTCGAATCATCGCTATTAAGGCTGGGATTCGAATTCGATTAATTCAAATAGTTAAATATTCTAATATGAATATTTAAATCACAAAATTATTCATATTTGAATATAAATATTTACATTTTCAATAATTAAAATATTTGTAAATGCATATTTGGTTATTTAATCATATAAAATTTCCAACCTTAATAGTATATGTTTAACTTCACTTGAAATCAGTGTTTTATACGCGTGGCGCATGAAGTAAAATTTCGAGTTTAGAAAAGCCCCGTGAAAATTTGTCTCGGGTCGCTGCGCGACCCTTGACAAATTTTCTACGCGGGGCTTTTCTAAACTGGTCTGGGAGTGGACAACACTCGTTCTTAGGAGTTTCAAATTGAGTGATCACTCTAGATTACTAAGTTTATTACCATTTTACAAAGGCTACAGCTCGAAGGACCAATCATGGTCTTCGGAGACCGAAGGACTACAGGGAATCGAAGTTTTTTACAAGAAAACAACGAATATCTGAAGGTTTACAGGATGGATAGGACAGAAAACATCCAATTTTGAAAAAATATAGAAGTTAGGTTGGTTTTCAGTGCATTTTTAACTTCACTTGAAATAAGTGTTTTATACGCGTGGCGCATGAAGTAACATTTCTAGTTTAGAAAAGCCCCGTGAAAATTTGTCTCGGGTCGCTGCGCGACCCTCGACAAATTTTCTACGCGGGGCTTTTCTAAACTCGAAATTTTTCTTCATGCTTAGTCTAGGAGTGGACAACATTCGTTCTTAGAAGTTTCAAATTGAGTGATCACTCAAGATAACTAAGTTTATTACCATTTTACAAAGGCTGCAGCTCGAAGGACCAATCATGGTCTTCGGAGACCGAAGGACTACAGGGAATCGAAGTTTTTTACAAGAAAAGAACGAATATCTGAAGGTTTACAGCATGGATAGGAAAGAAAACATCCAATTTTGAAAAAAATATCGAAGTTAGGTTGGTTTTCAGTGCATTTTTAACTTCACTTTAAATCAGTGTTATATACGCGGGGCGCATGAAGTAAAATTTCGAGTTTAGAAAAGCCCCGCGAAAATTTGTCTCGGGTCGCTGTGCGACCCTCGACAAATTTTCTACGCGGGGCTTTTCTAAACTCGAAATTTTACTTCATGCTTAGTCTGGGAGTGGACAACACTCGTTTGAACTTTAAATTTAACTGTTTTATAAAATCTACGTATGTAATATAATAAATCATTCATTAAAATCATAGAAAAAGATGCAAAATTTTACATAAAAAGAACTTTTAGAGTTAACTTTATAATTTGCTCGGCTCTTAATGGGTGAATATATTATTCCTAAGAAAAACCGCATTTATTTAATATTAATGTTGCATTTAATATAATAAAAAACTGTGAATAAATCGACCATAATCTAGAAATATCGAAAATCTCGACATGTAGAAAATCTTGACGGTCCACTCCCAGACTAAGCATGAAGTAAAATTTCGAGTTTAGAAAAGCCCCGCGTAGAAAATTTGTCGAGGGTCGCGCAGCGACCCGAGACAAATTTTTACGGGGCTTTTCTAAACTCGAAATTTTACTTCATGCGCCACGCGTATACAACACTGACTTAAAGTGAAGTTAAAAACGCACTGAAAACCAACCCAACTTGGATATTTTTTTCAAAATTGGATGTTTTCTTTCCTATCCATGCTGTAAACCTTCAGATATTTATTGCTTTCTTGTAAAAAAAACTTCAATTATTTTATTACGCCACGCGTATAAAACACTGATTTAAAGTGAAGTTAAGAACGCACTGAAAACCAACCTAACTTCGATATTTTATATTTTATTCCTTATAATGTTATTCTCTTTATCCCTATTTCTTGAAATGCATTACTTTAATGCGAACCTTAGCAGATTATTAAAAATCATATGTGAAGATGTTCTGTTTCAACCAGAATCCATTGATTAAAAACAGATAGAAGATAAGCTAGAAGACGTAATGGTAAAAAGGTAATGTGTTGATAAACTCTTGTTACTATGCAACTGCGCATGCCCGAATCTGTAAAAATATATCCCTACTTCTATTCTACACCAAAGTACGTCAAGTGACACATATGTATACATATGTATGGTATGCTTCACCAGAGTCTCCATTATTTTCAGCAGTCACTTTACCGAGCACACATAGTTCTCGATCCTGTGACGTAGCAATGTGGCTCCCTCATTCTATCGCATTCTAATCCAGCGATCCTTATATTCACTATATACTCATTCGTCCTTGTTCTACATATTAGCCAAATTTCGAGAAATTGGTCCACAGTAGTGTTTATAAATTTACCAGATTATCGGGAATTCTATAAATGTGTGTATCAATTTTCGACACTTTAAATCAATATATCAATATATCCCTCATCAGTATAGCTATGCTTAAGACTTTCAATACAAAAAATATTAAAATAAACAGGAAACTTACAGCAATGTGGAAGTGTGTCGCCGAAACAGATACACAAAACAGGGGCGAGTGAAAATGAAGGGATGTTATTTATAGGTAAAGGAATTAAGTCATTAGTAGGTGCGAAAAATTTGATACCTGAGAGAGTGACATACCGCCTTTAACGGTACAGTTTAACATAAAGAACATTTAACATTTTATCGTTTTTTATATTTTGTAAATATTCTGCCAACTATTGACAAACTCAATTTTTCTTTATGTTAAATTATCTTCATGTAATAAAATATAACAAATATGACAAACTTCACTAAGATTTTTAAATTGAGTATAATTTATATTCTTAGATCATTATATTTGTTTATGGAATAATACGGATGCAGTAATATATGGTTATTTCTTTATTTGTCAAGCATAAATAGGAAAAAATTGATTCGATTAGTTTTATAAACCGATGCTGCAGGGCCGGCTCGAGGTTACCTGGCGCCCCTAGTCAAAACAAAATCTTTTTCTTAGTGGCTTTTAAAAACAGTTTTAAAGTTTAGGGTTCATTTCTCTAATCAATTACTCTATTGGAATTTTGTAGCGAAAATACGTTTGTTGCCCAATAGCATCATGGTGCATTTTTAAGTTAAAACATAAAATAAATCTACTAAAATTGGCATAGAAAACGAGAACCTCGCATAACGAGCATAATTCGTTCCGGAGTCTTACTCGTAGTGCGAAACACTTGTTAAGCGAAACAATGTTTACCATATAAATTAATGTAAAATACGATAATGCGTTCCATGCCGAAAGAAATACTAAAAAATCGAAATTTAAAAAAAAAAAAATGCTCAATAAACGTTATGTGTAACATTTATTCAAAGGAAAATACATATGAATTGTTAAGGAGCGTGGTTCATCTTCATCTTTTATTCTATCGCGAAATGAACCAACCTAGAATGATAATTCGATTTGCAGAAAACAAAAAAATCGAAATGTACAAAGCCTTTTTACTAGAAAGTTGTCTAAAGTCATTTCTTTTTGCCGACGCTCCAAAATTTGGTAAAATTTCGACACCGTATTATCATTGAAGAAATGTGTAGGGTGCATAGCCACCGTCTTACTAGGGTGATGCTTCTCAATGTACGATGCAACAGTTTCCCATGCTTTCACCATTTCTCTTATTTCGCCAGAAGATTGTTGCTTTTCTGTTACCTCCTCCTGCTCAACTGATAAACTCTCCTCCATACCTTCTTGCTGTGAAACACAGTGCAACTCCATAAGCTCTTCAGTGGTTAGTTCTTGGCTGTGCTCTTCTACAAGCGCATCAATATCGTTGTAATCCACCCCCAGCCCCAAGATGTGGCTAGAGACACAATCTCATTGACTACAGTGTCCTCAGATACTGTCTCAAACCCCGCAACGTCGACAACGCTACCTGGCCAAAGCTTCTTCCAAGTGGAAGTGATATTTCCAAAACTCTGTGAGAGTAAGATTGGTCTCTTTAGTCACCTCAAAACAACGCTCAAAGAGTGCTTTAGTGTAGAGCTTCTTAAAATTAAAAATAACCTGCTGGTCCATTGGCTGGAGAAACGGAGTGGTGTTGGGAGGCAGAAACTGGATCTTGATGAAATTGTATTCTTTAATTAGGTCATTTTTTAGGCCTGGAGGATGGGCAGTTGCCTTGTCCATAACAAGACATGGAGTGGCAGATTCATCTCAATCAAATATTTTTTTCACAGAAGGACCAAACACTTCATTGATCCAATCAGTAAAAGTGTCGCGTGTCAGCCAAGCCTTCTTGTTGGATCTCCACATCACGTTTAGCTTGCTCTTCTGAACTTTACACTTCTTGTATGCTCGTGGAGTTTTTGAATGGTAAAGAAGCAGCGGCTCGATTTTCAAATCACCGCTTGCGTTGGCACAAAATAGCAGCATGAGACGGTCTTTCATTGGCTTGTGCCCGGGCAATGCACTGTCTTCTGCAGTTATATAGGTTCGCTTCGGCATCTTTTTCCAGAAGAAACCCGTCTCATCACAATTAACCCTGGAGGACTCGCGTCTAGATTCTTCGCGCGAGAACTCGCGCTTGAGCATTTCTCTCGCCCTACATTATTTAACGTTTTACGCTTAGCAAATAAATTTAAAAAATGTTTTAAATGCAGAAAATAGTACATTAACGTACCTTAAAAAAATAATACGAATTCCAATAAAAAAAACGTAATCTAATAAAAAACAAAGGTATTCTAATCAAAAAAAGGGACATAAAATGATATATTTATTTAGTTAAGTGTTTTAATTAAATATATTTATTCAGTTTCCAACACATTAGACCAACAAGAATAAATAATAAAAGTCAAACTTTCCAATTTAATTTTGTGTGATACTAAAGAATGCATAGCACTAGGACTCGCACGGTGAGATTTTTGCTTACGGTTACGCACAGTCGTCGACTAACATTCGATATCTCACATAAAATTAAACTAAATGAGCAATCTGCATGAAAACCTTTTTGAATAAACGTGTAAAGTCAGCTAAAACAAGGGAAATCCCCATGCTGTTGTTTACATTTAAGATATTGTAATATCAGTAAACGTGTGAGAAAAATGCTCATAGCGCGAGTCCTTCAGGGATAAAAATCTGTTGCGGCAGGTAACCCTCAGAATCTACGAGCTTCTTAAAGTCGGCGATGAAGTTCTCTGATGCCTTTGTATCGGAGCTTGCTGCTTTACCGTGCCTCACAACGCTGTGGATGCCCTTCTCTTAAACTTCTCAAACCACCGACGACTTGCCTTAAATTGTACTTTTCTCCGGCCGTTGATGAACCTGGCGTCTTCTTAAGGAGGTCGGCGAAAATTAATTTCGCCTTCTCACAAAGGATGCTTTCGTTAATAGTGTTGCCTTGCAATTGCTTTTCGTTTATCTATATGATCAGCAACCTTTCAACATTCTCTCGTCGAGAAAAGCCTGAAAGCCAAATTCGGGTTTTTCTCAACTTGACATTTTACTTCATGCGCTACACATATAAAACACTGGTTTAAAGTTACGATCAAAATTAGGCTGGGAATTTTTAAAATTGATGAATTATTTAAATATTTTAATTATTAAAATATTCAAATATTTCAAATATCGCATTTTTTTGTTTTATTAGTGTTTAACACATACAAATATGTTACACGGGTCAGTATAGTTATACCACTACAATGAAATAGCTTATAACTAAAAATATTGCTTACTTACTAAAATAGTAGTGTTTTTTTAAAATTTTTATTGAAAACTAGCACCGACACAGCAAAAATAATAAAATATTTATTCTTAAATTACAAGGAATATAAAGACTATATGAAAATAATTTTAAGGGGCAATACTAATATAAACATAAAATATATACTATTGTTATCAGAGTCAATTTATAAAATAAAATTAATATACATATATACAAAAAAAAAACATCTAAAAGTCACGGTGAAATAAAAAATAAAATGTAATGAATAAATACAAAATAACGATAACGAATTACGTTACAAATAAACAGAAAAAGTTAGAAATGCAATAAATTGATTTTATAAATAGAGTATGTTAAGTTAACATCGATAAAAATAAGTTAAAGTTAAAATTGCAACTTTCCAAATATTCCTTCCAACTGTAAACAACATTTTCAACCTATATTTTTGCATATAAGAATAAATATAAAATATTCACATAATTGATTGATAAGGCTGATAAATGTTGAAAGTTCATCTTCACTTTTATATAAATAAAATAAAATAATTTAAAACTTTCAAATATATATTGTAAACTCGCTACAATTGTTTCGCCACACTGTGGCTTCTTCAGGCGAAGAAATGATAAATTACATTTGTCAGTACAGGTATTACCTGTACTGACAAATGTAATTTATCATTTCTTCGCCTGAAGAAGCCACAGTGTGGCGAAACAATTGTAGCGAGTTTACAATATATATTTGAAAGTTTTAAATTATTTTATTTTATTTATATAAAAGTAAAATATTCACCATGAAATATTGATTGTTTTTTAAATTATCAAAACTCTTAATTGCACAAAAAAGGAATAATTGATTATTAATTGTTCCGTGTTCTGGCACCCTTCAGATCACGCGCTTTTAAGCGGTCCTTAGGTTCTCCTAATGGAAAAGCCGGCCCTGGAATGCTGATGCATAATTGAATCAAACTCTATTTAGTTAATAATATGTACTTTTCTGCTGTGTATTATTTAATGTGCACATCATTACCAATAAAACAACATACCTACGAACATGTTATAGATATGCAAACCCATAAACTAATTACATATTTAATTATTAATAAACTCATGTTACTACATCAACCTATTAGCTTATATTAACAACGTTGAACGAACAAAAATGTTGATTTATAATATCTTTAATTTGATTCTCATTAATCATTTGCTGAAACATGTTAACAATATTGATAATTAAATAAATATGAGTTGGTTTGTTTCACTACTGTTTTTATTCTCCCCGACTAGTTCCGATTTATTGTCATTCTCATAAATTTATTCACAAATTCAATACTTCATTTATTGATGTACACAAATAGAGATTAATTGTGTGTATCAATTACCGGTAATTTATTAATTTATCTGTAAATCACAATTCTCCGTGTAAATATTGAAGTTTTTAATGAAAGCCTAAAACCTCTAATATGTAAAAAAAATGTTTGTTTAGGCTTTCCAACAATTTCATTTTTAGGAATGACAATATAATTATTTGATTCTTTAGGAGGTTACACCACTGTAGAATTTTAAAAATGTCGATTTTGTTATTATCCTGAATGTGCTCTAAATTCTCTAGAAGATAGGGAAAAAAAAATTATACCTGCTCGAAATCATTCTCATTAAAATTTAGCGCTTTTTCTGAAGCGCTTCGGATGCTCTGAAACTACTACTCAAAACCTTAAACGTGTTTTTCTCGAAAAAGGTGTTTTTAAAACGGCACGCAGCATAACTCAGACAAGTTTAAATTTTGTTACTTCAAATCTTTAAAACAACATTCCACAAGAGAATACGTACGGGATTTTCGATAAGTTGAATTTATATGTACAAATGAATGCCCTTTTTAATAGTTAAAATTGAACATTTAACTTCTAATGCTTACCAATTTTACAAAAATTAATACTTTCAAAATCCCGTACGCATTTCTCTAGCTATAGTCCTGTAGATCAGAAATTATTTTTTATTTTGTTAGAAATTCGATTTTTTGTCACTTATGCTGCGTGCCGTGGAGCCATTTTGTAACTTTATGTAATAAAACATTTTTGTAACCACTTTAAGACATAGTTAACAACATCATTGAATCTTATTATGCTTTCATTTTTTCTTCCACTAACAAAAAAAAACTGTAAAATACGACATAGTTAACAACATCATTGAATCTTATTATGCTTTCATTTTTTCTTCCACTAACAAAAAATAAACTGTAAAATACGCTTTATTTAGTTAACAACATCATTGAATCTTATTATGCTTTCATTTTTTCTTCCACTAACAAAAAAAAAACTGTAAAATACGCTTTATTTTAGAGCTCTACAGAGGTTACGAAACTTAATACGGCTTTTGTAATATTTTCTGCACCAACTCTCTACGACTAGGCATTTTTTTTAATAGGTCTAGTACGCCCTGTGTATTATCACATCGATAAGCTAAGATGTTTAAGGGTCTATTCCACTTTTTGACCTTGACGAAATTGAGTCAGCTCTACCTGGCGGATTATTTTGTGCATTATTTCGACTGAATTTTACATTTTAATTTGTACATCACGATATATTTCACTGAAACTGGTTGGTCGGGTTTTGTCTCTGGTAGCGCCGGTTGGGGGGAGTAGAATGGGTACGCATTTATTCGTTTTCTCAATAAAATTATATTTTTAAGCCAGCCAAACGGCGATCCCTCTCATCCTCTTTCTAACTTCAACGCTCTTTGTCGTTTAATTTCGCCGTCTGTCAAATCGATTTCATTTTCTGGTTTTGTTGATAATTTCAAATTGTACACGATTTCAACACAAATAAAACATTATAATCTCTGAGATTTTATGGTTTACAAATTGTTGTGATTGTCAATCTTTCTTGTACTGTTTTTAGTTTAAAAAGTATACAGAGTTTAAAAAGGTAATCAATAATAGTAAATGCGCGGGGTTGCTTCAGTGATAAATTACTTTAAACAAATTATGAACGTCATTTAAAAGGCTAGCGCTTTTGTAAAAAAAATTATGCATGAATAAGACGAATACTTTTTGATTTTTTACTGATTCGAAGCTTTAAAATCAAAATTAGTTCAAACATGTTTGGTAATTATAAGGGTTGTTAAAAAAAACGTTTTTTTCATTTTAATTAAAACAGACAGTTAACAAAACGTGTTTTTTATGGAAACAGCGTTTTAAACATTAATAATTAAAAACATGTTTAAAACGTGCTTAAAAACGTTTAAAACGTGCTTAAAATCCGTTTAAAACACGTTTATAACATAACCGGCCTTATGATTAAACTGTTACTAACCTGTGATTAACTAATCGCGATTAAGATGTTACTAAGTACGCCGTATGCATAGTTATGTTTTAACACAAACTTGTTGGTAGCGCCTATCTTTAGTCGCTCGTATCGGCAACATTGCTTTTTCTGTCATTTCAATGTCAAATAGAATCATAGACAATAACATTATAGATGTCTTTATGATATTTATCTATGTAGCGAGAATTGATACGCCCTCTATACCAATGTCGCCAACCAATTTACACAACGACACATTCTTTCAGCCTAGAATTAACAATATTCAATTACCAATTGTGGATGGTAATTAACTTTTATAGCTCTCTATAGGTTACTATTAACCATAGATCTCATAGCGATTTGAACTAGTGTTGTAAACTTCTTGAACGAGCACAAAAACGTGCGCTTTCTCTGCGCCCACAATCATGCGCATACTGCACTTACATAAAAATAAGAAAGACAATACTTCATACGTACGATGAAGATAAATTATTACGCTGTATTTGCTAGGCTTACAATTGTAAATAGACGAAATAATGTGGCCTTTATCCAACCCCCGTTCTAGGGAAATTCGTTCCTCCTACAGTGTGCGTATTTCTATGAGCACAGGCATAGTATACGATTATTGCGCTCATTCGCGAACTTTACAACAATTTGAACGAAAACACAGCTTATTATCCTGGAAAACACAGAACTTGGACGTTCACAATTACGCGAATAACGTTTGAGGTACCCTACAGTCATATTTAAACTAGGGGTATGGTGTGATTATAAATTTCGACAGTGACTAGCGCTAATCGCGTCTAAAATTGGATTATGCATAGGACATATTTTATTTTCTTAATAAATTTTTGTTAGTCACGTTTAAAATCACATTTATGCTTTGTTTTAAAACAAAATTTAAAAATTGTGTCGTGTCGATCTTTAGCAATTGTTTTCATTCGGTTTCGTAAAATAAAAATTTCAGTTTCTTTTGAGAGAGCAAAAAAACTCAGTCTCAACAAACAAATATTATTGAATGTTTAAATGAACAATAACAATAAGATTTAGAAAACTACAAATACATTTATTTGTAGTTCTTATTGACTTATAAAAATGTTGAGTTTCTAAAAAAAGTTATACTCGGTTTTTGTTTTTGAGGTGATTTTACCCGTAAGAACAAGAATAAGTCAAATTCAAAACTATTTGAATTCGAGAAAATAAGCTTACGCTTCTTATAGTTTGCAGTGCAAACTATAAGAAGCGTAAGCTTATTTTTTCGAAATGTGCACACTGTAAACATAATGTATAAAATTACAACAATATTCGTATAAAATGCAATATTTCTTTTTAAATAATCAATTCGCAGTTCAAAATTAAAGCATTGATTTAAGCGTAAAAATAGTTGAACGTTACGTCACATCTAAGTTTGATTCTTTGGTAGTCGTTTGCCGTATGTTTCGTGAAATTGACAAAATTTTCAAAAAATTGTGTTTAATTGTTTGAGCCATCCATTTTTTTTTGTTTTGTTAAATTTAATTTACTCGGCGAAAAAGTAGTGCTTTTCAATTAGTTTTAAGCCTTGATTTAAGCGTGAAAATAATTGAGCTTTACTTCAACTCAAAGCCACATTCTTTGGCTGTCTTTTGCCTTTTGTTTCATAAAAATATCAAATTCGTGGACAAAGTTACGCTTAATTTTTTTTATTTAACAGTTATTAAAACACGGAGCGAAATCGCACTGAATTTAACTTGAAAATTAGGCTTCGGTTTAAGTGTGAAAACAATTGAGCGTTACGTCACTTGAGAGCCACGTTCTTTGGCTGTCGGTCGTCTTTTGTTTAATGAAAATATCAAATTCGTGGACAAAGTTGCGCTTAATTATTTGAGCCAGCATTGTTTAATTTACTAATTAATAAAACATAGACTTTGACTTGAAATTTGGCTTAAGCGTAAAAACAATTGAGCTTTACTACAATTCAAAGCCACATAATTTGGCTGTCGTCTGCCTTTCGTTTAGTGAAAATATTAAATCCGTGGTGAAAGTTATGCTTAATTACTTGAGCAAGCCTTTTTTATTTACTAATTACTAAAACACGGACTTTGACTTAAAATTTAGGCCTTGATTTAAGTTTGAAATCAATCGAGCGTTACGTCACTTCAAAGCCACACTCTTTGGCTGTCGTTCGCCTTTTGTTTTGAGAAAATATCAAGTTCGTGGAAAGAGTTGCGCTTAATTATGTGAGCGACTATTTTTCGAGAATTTATTAATCATTAAAACACGGACTTGAAACTTAACTGATATTTTTTGAATATCCAGTAAAGATATTCAAATTTCAATTATAAACAATTGAAGTTTATTTGTTTTTGTGTCGATTCTTAGAATTTTTTTGTATAAGATGTAAGTACAATCAATTGCAAGTAAATTATTTGATTTTCACGTTGATGGTGTCAAATTTTATTTTTTTACAATTTTATCAAAGAAAACATTCTCCAAAAATTGTCAATTATATTATTCTATAAAATGTAAGTACAAAAAATTCTAAGTAAATTCTGTGAATTTCACGTTGATGATATAAAAAATTAATTTTTTACAATTTTTTCAAAGACAACATTGCCCCAAAATTGTTAATTTCATCGCATAATTTCAACTTTGGCTAAATATTTTTGTAAAATTCACCAAGATAATTATATTTTCTTTCTACAAAATGTAAGTGCAATCAATTCTAAGTAAATTGTGTGGTGGTATAAAATGGTTGGTTCTAAATCTGAACAACAAATTAATTTTACGTATTTAAGTTTACAATGTTGATGTTTTGGAACATTTTTTGTTTAATATAACTTCTTTGAATTATGTTTTTTGGTGACAATAATGTTATGTTTTAACAGTTACGACGTTTTTGGATATTTTTCGACAATTGTATCAAAATACACGACTGTAATTTGCCTAAATATTTCTATAACATTCTACTTTTTCGACTTTCAATTGAAAATAACGGGAAAACTGTCGATGGCGTATTTTTTTGTTTTTCGCATATTCGCATATTCTGAAAGAACAATGTCTTCTTAACATCCACACGAAATTTTATGGTATGGTTTCTTAAAGAATTTCCATGTTTTGAATGTTTAAAACATTAAATTTAGAAACGTAAACAAAAAAATCTTATGATAGTAAGATTGTACAAATTATAGTTATAGTAATACTTATGTTTAAAATATAGTTTAGATAATTTAAGACAATATAAAAAAGTTTTATACAAATTTAACCCGTAAAACATGTTTTAAACAAATTTTACATTTAAAACATGTCTATAACAAAGCGGTTTAAAACACGACGGCTGTTTTTAAACATGTTTAAAGCACTGATTTAAAACAACGTGTTTTAAACACAACAACTCTGGTAATTATAAAAGACAATTACAGATGTATATCCACGAAATGTCAGTGTTTTATGCGGCTGGTGTATGAAGTAAATATTTAGACTTTGAAGTAGCCTGACAATTTGGATGGCAAATTAAAATGTTCATGTTTTTTTAAAGTCGAAATATTTACTTCATGCTTCTAAGCACAATTGAGAGCATTTGTTATTTGTTGATTATAAATAAAAAAATATTCGATTTTTGAATTCTGTAAATAATGATAAATAATACATTAATAACTTGAAACTTTTACGAAAGCTTTGACTAATATTTTATTATACAGGGATTTTTTCTTTTAATAACCCAATACATACGCTGCAAATTTTTAGGCAATCGTCGTTTTGTATAGCGTTTAATTTGAATCTTCAACGAGTGTTTTCCACTCCCAGACTAAGCATGAAGTAAAATTTCGAGTTTAGAAAAGCCTTAAAATTTGGTTTGGTCGCTCCGCGAAGCGAAACGACCAAAATTTTCCGGCTTTTCTAGACTCGAAATTTTACTTCATGCGCCACGCGTATTAAACGCTGTTTTAAAGTGAAGTTTAAAATATACTGCTTAAGTTTTATCTCGTATTAATACATTTTACAATTATTTATTTTGCGCTTTCGAAATTCGAGCAATTTTCTTTAGGGTATGTAAGCATAAATAAAAGAAAAATCGGAAAGCAAATTCTCAAGGCGCTTGAATGTTGGAAGATTAGGTTATACAAAATAAACATTTGTAATATTTATTAATGTAAGATCAAACTTAAGCAGTATATTTTGAACTTCACTTTAGATGAGAGTATTATACGCGTGGCGCATGAAGTAAAATTTTGAGTTTAGACAAGCTTGAAAATTTGGCTTGGTCGCTTTGCTTCGCGAAACGACCAAACCAAATTTTAAGGCTTTTCTAAACTCGAAATTTTACTTCATGCTTAACCTGGGAGTGGAAAACACTCGTTTAAAGCTTCAAATTGAACCCTTTTAAGAAAACAACAAATATCTGAAAATTTACAGCCCAGAATTGGGATATGTATACTTAAAAGAAAAATTAGTAATTAATGGAAAAAGGCTTTCTAAGTGAGTTCATTTTGGAGGTATTGTTATTAAAAAAACTTACATTAACATTAATTTTACAGGGATGGTGTCGAATACATGACAACGACTCCCCTCGGGAATCAAGAGATTACTTTACCGAATTTCGCCAAGTACGTATTTAATATCCGCCTGCGCGCCCTAATTAAGGGCGCAATTTACACACACACACGAAAGGGCAAACAAAAACATTAGTTGTATTAAATATTAGTTGATTACACGTTGAAACAGTTTCATGTTCAGTCATTCGTGGTATCGATTTGTTGCCAAGGATATCTGTGGATCGAAAACAATAATGAAAACCGAGACTCAGTCTTACAAATGTGTTTCAGAAGTGCCGTCAGTGGACAGCCAATTTTTTCCCGATGACTCGTGGTTTCCAGTATTTTAACTATGTATGAATTTTTAGTTGTTTTGTTATTTCTGGAAAATGAGCACGTTTGTATTTTTCGTTTGGTTTTACTTATAAGCACTGGTTTGATTGATGTGTGGTTAGACACGTGGCACTGTTTTTATTTATTGATATTTTATGGAGGTTGCATGTGAAATAATTCGAAACATTCACTATTTTTGATTTTATGCACTAATATCTTTAAGATCACAACATCTATCATCTTAATGAAGCCACTTTGTGATGTGGCTTCAATAAGTAGATGATAGATTATGTGATCTTAAAAATTATCGAAATATTATTTTATGAATGCTTTAACAAAGGAATTGAAACGAAATTTTATTTAAAAACAAATCCATATTTTGTGAGCCCAAAACCTATATACCGATAATTTACCGGTAAATCACATTATGATTGTTTAAGTAGTAAAATTCATTAAACACATGAAACATTATCGGGATTTAATGACTTAATCTTAACACAGGTTTTCACCCCTTGATTAAGCATAAAGTAAAATTTCGAGTTTAGAAAATTCCGAAAATTTTGATTCATTCGCGGAGCAAAGCAAAGAGACTAAGTTTAATCTCACATTAATAAATATTACAAATGTGTATTTTGTATAATTTTTTTGTTAAATTCAAGTTCTTTGAGCAATTTGCTTTAAGATTTTTTCTTTTATTTGTACTTACATACACCAAAAAATGCGACCAAATCCAAATTTTCAGGCTTTTCTAGACTTACAATTTTACTTCATGCTTAACCTGAGAGTGGAAGACACTTGTTCAAAATTTTACCAAATTTTACCAATTTAAAAAACAACGAATATGTAAAAATGTCAGGTGGAAGTAACGGTCGTACTTCGTCTAAACAATCCCGAAGTGTACCTAAATATGTACAGCACATAATTAGGATATGTATACTTAAAAGAGAGACTACTTATATGTGCCAGGGCCTACTTGATTAAGAAAAATTGTATACATGGAATTTTTTATTTGAGTAGTCACATGCATACGCTTTTTAATGAATGAATGGGTATTGAATTACAGAAGACACAAGTAAACTGGATAAATATTTACGATTTTAATTTCTATCGACATACATACAACTGTATAACGAAACAGACGCCGTTTTAGTTTGATATTCCATATTAGTATGTACAGGGAGTTTTTCTTTAAAGTATACGTATTCTAAATTCAAATTATTTTCTTTAAATATTTAGATATTCGTTGTTTTTTAAAAGAGTTCAATTCTATATTTTAAACTAGTGTTTTCCACTCCCAGACTAAGCATGGAGTAAAATTTCGAGTTTAGAAAAGCCCCGTGAAAATTTGTCTCGGGTCGGTTTTCTTAACTCGAAATTTTACTTCATGCGCCACGCGTATAATACACTGATTTTAAGTGAGGTTCAAATATACAAAAATTTCACAGTATTTTAGTGTTTTATACGCGTGGCGCATGAAGTAAAATTTCGAGTTTAGAAAAGCCCTGTGAAAATTTGTCTCGGGTCTGGGCTTTTCTAAACTCGAAATTTTACTTCATTTCAGAAAAATTCGCTGTATTTATAATGTAGACAAACAGGTAAATTCTGGCAACATAAAATATATATTCATGTTATTTGCAACTACATAAGTGATTTAAATGATTGCTATAAAAAATCAAATACCGCACATGACTGTCGCGTGCTGCACTTCTTAATTTGGTAAATTGCAATGAAGCACACAAAAGGAATAGATGCGAACACAAGAGGAGTTCACTTTCTAAGCTGGGTAGGCGACACTTCAAGCTAAGCCGTACAAAAAGTGAGAAATTACAATAACCCAAATCGAACTCTAGACACTAAGCTGACTAAGTGCCTCGGTAATCAAATCGCCGAGTGTCACACATTTAATTTGGTAAATAAAAAAACATGAATCCAGAAATGCACTCATATTTAAAGAATGTATTGGGACATATTTTAATAATGTCTTTCTTTGTTGTGTATCAACAACATAATCAATGAACAGTCCGCGGCAGAAAAATTACATTCGCAATTTAAGGTCGCGCACCGGGAACCCGTGTCGCGACAAATGCCGTACACGAATTTTACATATCAAAATCAATTTCTTTTCACATGTTTTTGAAAATTACAGTATAATTTTAGGATATTACTAAAATAGCACGATTTACATTGCTTTTATGGAGATTTCTAAGCAACGATTGATTTTATTTATCATTTATTTTAGAATAATCTATTTAATACAACATGTTTATAATAATTACTTCAATAAATTTAAGCAATATGAAAAAGAAATATTGTTTTCTATGGAAGTATTGCACGGATTTGTGTGATCATTTAAGAGTGTTCCATTAGTTGATTTATATATAATTTAAGAAACTTTTTTTATAAAAAGAATAGTGTCAATTTATTCGCAAAGCTATGTAAAGTTTCAAAGATCTATTTTCATTATTGTGAAAGATTAATCGTTGTTCGTTATTATGGCCAAATAACATGTGAATTTTCGACTTTATTCAAGTGGGCCAGGATCCAACAATAACGAGAAAATGCATATAAGTGAAATATTAAGCTATATTACGCTATTTCTGGTTCAAATGTAATAATATAAATATGATGTTGTCATAAAATATATCACAGGAATAGGGTAACCCATTAAAAACAACATAGATTTTTAACACGTAGTACAGTTGAAATTATCATTTTCCCAATTTTATTACAAACAAAATATGCACTAATATTTCAATTTTTAAAATGAAATATCTCTGTATTGTGGAGGCTTCTACTTCATTATACATGTTGATTTCACAGGACCACACTTTTCACTTTGTTTGTATAACACTTTTTTTATTTTATGTGGCTGCAGTTTCAAATTTAGCTTGTCATTATGAAATATAAAATTCATGTCACATTAAATACAAACTTTGTACAAACAAAGTATAACGTGATTTCTTGTGAAATAATATTTCATCCAGTAGTGGAAGTGATTGTTTAAATCAAAATATGTTTATTTTTATTTTGTTGTAGATTACGTAAATAATCGCACTTTTAATATATCTCTGGGTTTTATATCTTTTAAACAATTATATTTAAAATTAATCATGTTTCACCAAGTGTTAAGTGAGAAATTACTTCAATCAAGAATTATATTTTTATATATAAGCTTCTTTTTGATTCAAAATATAAGCAATTAAAAGTAATGTCAATCAAAAAACAGAAAAGGATAAACTATACAAAGCCAACACAGATATTACACAACCATTGATTAGAGCGAAAGTAATTAGGTTATTTAAACAAAGAAACGGTGTAACTTCTAATTATAAATCGATTAGGCGGAAACGATTTAAATTTCCAATTAAAAATGATGGATTTTAATCAACTTAGCAAATAATAATTTTTATTTATTTCACTAGCTTATCAGTGCTGTCAAATCAGCGGAATATCCGCCAGATCTAGTAATAATCGGCTTAGTCAACTTAGCCCCCTGAAGTTCAACTTTTTTGAAAAAAAAAAACTATTGTGCTAGATAGACCTTAGCTAACGCCACAAAAATTAGAGCTAGCGCCATTTAGTCAAGAAAGTAACGGGGGTTCGAACTTTTGGGTGGCTAGGTTGATGCTATCCCCCCGAGTTTGGATTTTTCAAGTTTTGTTACAGTATTCGGTTTCCTCAGAGCTAGTACCAGTTAGCGCTACCAGTTTAAAAGCTAGCGCCACCCCCACAACCCCAAAAAATAATAAAACATTTTTAACTCTAGTCCTCCGAAATGAGATTTTTTAAATCAAATTAAAACGCCGATTTCAAGTAATGTTCAAATATACATAAATTTCAAAAAATGTTAGTGTTTTATACGCGTGGCGCATGAAGTAAAATTTCGAGTTTAGAAAAGCAAAGCCTCGGGCTGCGCGACCCGAGACAAATTTTCACGGGGCTTTTCTAAACTCGAAATTTTACTTTATGCTTAGTCTGGGAGTGGTAAACACTCGTTTAAAGCTTCAAGTTGAATTCCTGTAAAAACACAATGAATATCTAAAGATTTAAAGAAAACTCGCTAAATCTGGAACACGTATACTTTAAAGAAAAACTCCCTGTATATTGTAGAATTAGGATATTGAGATAGATTGTGTTAGAATGAAAATATGGTAAATTGAATAGCAACTAAAGGAGCTAAATCACAATTTTGTAGTATCGAAAAGATACCCATGTTACGATTAGGTTGGTTAGATAACATATAGTGAGTTTTACATGCAAGTGGTAAATTTTCGGGCATTCCTTGTTTTTGAAAAGCGTTCAGTATAATTTCGAGTTTAGAAAAGCATGAAAACAATTGTCAGCTACGCCACTGTCTTGCTAGCGCTAGCTGTCTCGTTGCCAGTGGTAATGGACATTACTTTAGATATTCCAACGCCGAAAAAAATATTGAAATCGTACGGTTAGTTCCCGAGTTATACCGATTTAAATTATCAAGGAATAAAAAAAATCGTCAGGTACGCCACTGTGTTGCTAGCGCTAGCTATCTTGTTAGCAGTGTTTATGAACATCACTTTAGGTGTTTTAACGACTAAAGAAATTTTGAAATCGCACGTTTAGTTGCCGAGTTATAACGATTTAGGTTATCAAGTAGTAAGAAAAACAACTGTCAGGTACGCCACTGTCTTGCTAGCGCTAGCTATCTCATTGTCAGTGTTAATAGACATCAGTATAGTTATTACAATGCCGAAAGAATTTTTGAAATCGTATGGGTACTTTCCGAATTATAACGATATCAATTATCAAGGGGTAAAAATCAATCGTCAGTTACGCCTCTGTCTTACTAGCGCAAGCTATCTCGTTGTCAGTGTAGATATCAGTATTGTAATTACAATGCCGAAAGAATTTTTGAAATCGTACGGTAGTTTTTAAGTTAAAACGATTTCAATTATCAAGAGGTGAAAAAACAATCGTCAGTTACGCCACTGTCTTAATATCTATCTAATAAGCTATCTCGTTGCCAGTGTTTATACACATTAGTATAGTAATTACAATGCCGAAAGAATTTTTTATATCGTACGGTTAGTTCCTGAGTTATAACGATTTAAATTAGCAAGGAGTGAAAACACAATTGTCAGTTACGCTACTGTCTTCTAGGCATCGTGTTTCTAATAGCCAGTGTCTATGAACATAAATAAAGTAATTACAACGCCGAAATATTTGTTGGAAGCGGTATTTTATATGCCAAACATGATTTTGCATTTAAATTCAGCAAGTACATGGTAATACGCATACAGGATCTGACAGCTCTCACATCAAAATTTGGATGTAAATATTTTTTTACCTGATATTTTTGGTAGAATATTTTTTTCATGTTCTGCTGGCGTTAGCTCTAAGCTATATTTTCCACCCAATTTGATTAAAAAAGTTTCATTTCGGGGGGCTAGGGTTAAAAATGTTTTTATCATTTTTTGTGGTTGTGGGGGTGGCGCTAGCTTTTAAATTGGTAGCGCTAGCTGTGAGGAATCCGAATAGTTTAAATAAAACTTGAAAAATACAAACTCAGGGGGCTAGCATCAACCTAGCCCCCCCGAAAATTCAAACCCGTAACTTTCTTATTATGAAGAAGTTTATAATATATATATTATGAAGAAGTTTATATACCGGGTGTACCATTTAACCTGACAAATCAAAATAACTCGAAAAATAAGCATCGTACGAAAAAACGTGCCCGCTGTAATCGCATAAACTAAATTTAACATAAATAAAAAGTTAGTGGCGTCTGGCCAGTCTCCATCGATCTTCTTAATTAAATTAAATGCTCAAAATGATGTCCTTGAAGTTCATTCCACTTGATGACTTGTGCTACGAATTCCTGTACACATCTCATTAGCATGTCTGGTGTAATTGCAGCGCAAGCATCCCTTATTCGTTGCAGCATGTTTTCGCGAGTAGTAGCTGTTTATTTATAAACTGCATCATTTAAGTAACCTAACAAGAAAAAATCAGGGGAGGTAGGGTCTGGCGATCTGGCTAGCCAGTTCACCGGTCCTGATCTACCGATTATTGTAATCCCGATCTAATACCTCGCGTGCTACTAACGAATAATGTGCTGGGCAAGCATCATGTTGAGACCACATGTTTTGCCTCACATCTAAACTTACTTCTTCTAGGCAACCTTGGTAGTACTTCTTCAAGAAAGTTTTGGTATGTATTAGCATTCAAATTGCCGTCAATAAAATATGGTCCGATAAGTTTATCACCGATTATTTCACACCAAACATTAATTGATCAAGGACGCTGATTATTAACTTCACGAATCCAGTGTGGGTTTTTTACACTCCAGTAATGCATATTATGGAGGTTAACATTACCGTGGTTTGTAAATCTGGATTCATCAGAGAATAGCACACGAGAAAAAAGTTCGGATTTACTTGTATTCTCTCAACTGCCTATTGACAAAATGTTAGTCGGTTTTGAAAGTCATCGTCAGTTAATTCTTGGTGCAAGGACACATAATACGAATAAAATGTATTAGATTTGAGAGTTCTCCGAACACTCATAGCAGGAATTGCAGATTGGTGCGAAATTATGTGGATACTCACATGTGGATTATAAGCCACTGCAGCTAGCACTGCTATTTGGTTATTTTCTCCACAAACAGTAGCTCTACGCATTCTTTTGTGCGGTTGTACACTTCCGTCAGTAAAAAATTGATTAACCAATCTAACAAGAGAAGAACGTGATCGTACTTTTTTTAGGAAAACGCTCACCATACAAATTGACAGCATCGTCGAAATTTCTCCTGCATTCGCCATAAATGAAAATCATGTTAATTTTCTCTTGCACAGATACAAGGTGCGACAGGAAAACTTGCTGATTTGAATTGGGTGCCAATGAGCGAAACGTGGCCAGAAAAAGGTAGGGAGGGTCTCATTTGATAAAGGGGGTCTTGAAGTTTTGTTACCGCTTAAGTCAGTTGTCGTCATGCGTTGGACAAAGGAGGAGCGTGCCTTCGCCGTCGAGGCCTACTTTTCCAATGGCCGTTCGGTGGTTGCCACCCAACGTGCCTTCCGAACTCGGTTCAATATTCATCCCACGGGTCCGGCAATCAATCGTTTCGTGGGTGGACGCATTTAGGGAAAGTGGCAGTGTGGCAAAAAAAGGCCTGGAGGTCAACGGACTTCCAGAACACCAGAAAACGTCGAGAGGGTGAGGCTGTCGTTTTCTCCCAAAACTTGAAGAAATGGAACTTGGGGACATATGGTTCCAGCAGGACGAAGCCACGGCACACACAGCGAGAACTTCAACGCCTAATCTCCTTGAGGGGTGACGTACTGTGGCCGGCGCGGTCCGCTGATTTGGCTCCCTGTGACTTCTTTTATGGGGATATCTCAAACCCATTGTTTACAATGACAAACCACGCACCCTGCAACACCTGAAGGACAACATTCACCAAGCCATCCCCAACATTCCCGTCGATATGCTCGAATGAGTGGAGCGAAACTTCAAAAAGCGGGTGAATCAGTGTTCCGTTAATGAGGGCCGCCATTTGTCCGATGTCATTTTTAAAACCACTTGAAACAAAAATTCAGGATGTGTAGAATACGATAAAAATAGAATTAAATCGATATGTAAAATACTTTTTCTTTTACTGACCTTTCAAATCAGCAAGTTTCTCTGCCGCACCCTGTACATTCATGATGATAAGTTAGAAGAGAATGACAACGACAATGTGTGACGTACAATAATTGTGCTAAGCTAGCTTGCCTTCTATCTCGACTAAAATGTTGCAGATCTCACAAATACAAATTAAAATGAAAAAAATGCATCAATTTTTAAATTTAAATTAAATTTAAATTTTATTATGCACTCAAATAATGTATGAATGAAAACTTATGTATTTTTTCCGTAGAATCCGAATCTTTAATAAAAAATGGGGGTTACTATTTGACATTTCAAAGTTGTCTCCCGCCGCACCTAGGGGTGGAGCAGGGGGCTGAATTTAGAATAGGAGGGTACCCCTTTTGGTACTATTAATTTTTGGTCTGGGAACGTTTTTTCGTACGATGCGTATTTATCGAGTTATTTTGATTTGTCAGGTTAAATAATACACCCGGTATATGCAGGGTGTCCCAGACCACCCGTATCAGCCATTTGTTGAGAAAACAGGTTAAGCATGATGTAAAATTTCGAGTTTAGAAAAGCCTGAAAATTTGGTTTGGTCGCGTAGCGCGAAGCGCGGAGCGACCAAACCAAATTTTCAGGCTTTTCTAAACTCGAAATTTTACTTCATGCGCCACGCGTATAAAACACTAATTTCAAGCGAAGTTTACTAGTTTACAATATTTCAGTGCTTTCAGTGTTTGATACGCGTGGCGCATGAAGTAAAATTTCGAGTTTAGAAAAGCCTGAAAATTTGGTTTGGCCGCTCCGCGCTTCGCGCTACGCGACCAAACCAAATTTTCAGGCTTTTCTAAACTCGAAATTTTACTTTATGCTTAGTCTGGGAGTGGAAAGCACTCGTTTTAAGCATCAAATTAAATTCTTAAAAAAAAGCGTATGCGTATGTATACCTAATAGAAAATTATGTTGTATGTGGGACTACTTAAGGGGATTATTGCAGTGTAACACGCCGATCGTGTTGGAAAGACCCACATAGTTTAGAGTAGCTCATCCGATGCCAAATTTACAGCACAAGTGGGGAGAATACAGTCAGAGAGAAAAGCGGCAGTTCGCTGTGCATTTGTGCATTGCTCCTTGGCATGAACGGATGGAGTCTCGCGTCGCGTGGAATAGACGAAAAAAACAAAGCGTATAAAAAAGACGGATCGAACGAAAGTGTCGATTCGTATTATTTAAACACGCTGATAATACATACAAGCTATGTATTGTTTTCAATTCGTTAGAAAGCGTTATCGGATCCTGTGTTATTTTTCGGTATTTACAAAACTGATGATTCTTATTCTTGTCATTATAACACATTATTTTTACTTTTAAGACTCCAGTTTCGACAGCCGAACAAACTATGTGTTTTATTTTATTAAATTATAGATTATTTCTTAAAAATATAATAATAAAATAATTCATGTTCATAAGCTCATTGTGAATATTTATATGCCGCACATATATGAAAAAAAACATAGGATTTTCAATCATATTTTTTAAATGGGAATATTATCTTCCCTAACTGCTATTGCCATGAAAATAATGTGTATTAATTTGGCCTCTGCCCAATTGGGTAAATACCCCCAATTTTGGGGAGAATTTCAATTTATATTCGGTCAAATATTCTAGTTTTTATGAATGCAACAAATAAATAATAGATTGAAAAAAATTAAACGGAATGCTGCCCTGTTTTTTTTATGATTAGTACAGGGTTTACAAAATGATGATGTGTATAAATAGGCTCAGTCAACTTAGCCCCCCGAAGTTCGACTTTTTTGAAAAAAGCGATTGCGCTAGACCGGCCTTAGCTAGCGCCACAAAAATTAGAGCTAGCGCCATTTAGACAAGAAAACTACGGGGATTTGAACTTTCGGGGGGCTAGGTTGATGCTAGCCCCCCGAGTTTGGATTTTTTAAGTTTTTTTACACTATTCGGATTCCTCAGAGCTAGCGCTACCAATTTAAAAGCCAACGCCAC
The DNA here is from genome assembly GCA_932526585.2 of Philonthus cognatus. NCBI lineage: Eukaryota > Metazoa > Arthropoda > Insecta > Coleoptera > Staphylinidae > Philonthus > Philonthus cognatus. Next base: position 79,290,377 of record OW052243.1, on the reverse strand, counting down.
TCCCACAGCCCCAAAAAATGATAAAACATTTTTAACCCTGGCCCCCTAAAATGAGATGTTTTTAATCAAATTGGGTGGAAAATATAACTTAGAGCTAGCGCCAACAGAATATGACAAAAATATTCTCTCAAAAATATCAGGTAAAAAAAAGTTCACGTCCAAATTTTGATGCAAGAGCTTTCAGATCCTGTATGCGTATTACCATTTACTTCCCGAATTTTAATACAAAATGATGTTTGGCATATAATATACCGCTTTCAACAAATAGTTCGGCGTTGTAATTACTTTATTTATGTTCATAGACACTGGCTATTAGAAACATGATGCCTAGTAGACAGTAGCGTAACTGACAATTGTGTTTTCACTCCTAGCTAATTTAAATCGTTATTACGCAAGAACTTACCGTACGATTTAAGAAACTCTTTTGGCATTGTAATTACTATACTAATATTTATAAACACTGGCAACGAGATAGCTTGCACTAGTAAGACAGCGGCGTAACTGACGATTGTTTTTGATAATTGAAATCGTTATAACTCGGAAACTAACCGTACGATTTCAATAATTTTTTTGGCATTGTAATTGCTATACTGAAGTCTATAAACACTAACAACGACATAGCTAGTGATATTAAAGGATAAATTAAAATCACTTGCTTTGTTTCACTATTTGTTTCTATTTACTCGACTAGTTTCGCTTTTTACGGCATTATCAAAGTTCACTCTTGATTCACTCTTGATTCACTCTTGATAATGCCGTAAAAAGCGAAACTAGTCAAGTAAATAGAAACAAATAGTGAAACAAACCAAGTGTTTTTAATTTATCCTTTATTATTATTTCAAAATGTTTCACCAAGTGATAAATGAGAAAGTTATTCAAGAGATAGCTAGTGCTAGCAAGACAGTTATTACTCGGTGGAAAACACTCGTTGGGAGTTTCAAACTGAACGCTTTTCAAAAACAATGAATGCCTGAAAATTTACCTAGTACACATCGGGTTATGTATGTACCTAATCAAAACATGGGTATCTTTTCGATGCTACAAAATTGTGATTAAGCTCCTTTCGTTGCTATTCAATTGACTTTATTTTCATTCTAACACAATCTATCTATATATCCTGATTCTACGATATACAGGGAGTTTTTCTTTAAAGTAGACGTATTCCAGATTCACTTTATTTTGTTTAAATCTTTAGATATATGTTGTTTTTACAGGAATTCAATTTGAAGCTTTAAGCGAGTGTTTTCCACTCCCAGACTAAGCATGAAGTAAAATTTCGAGTTTAGAAAAGCCCCGTGAAAATTTGTCGAGGGTCGCGCAGCGACCCGAGACAAATTTTCTGGGCTTTTCTAAACTCGAAATTTTACTTCATGCGCCACGCGTATAGAACACTAAAATTTTGTGAAATTTGTGTATATTTGAACCTTACTTGAAATCAGCGTTTGTCTCGGGTCGCTGCGCGACCCTCGACAAATTTTCACGGGGCTTTTCTAAACTCGAAATTTTACTTCATGCTTAGTCTGGGAGTGGAGAACACTCGTTTAAAGCCTTGAATTGAACTTTTGCACCCAATTTGATTAAAAAAATCTCATTTCGGGGGGCTAGGGTTTAAAATGTTGTATAATCTTTTGGGGTTGTGGGGGTGGCGCTAGCTTTTAAATTGGTAGCGCTAGCTCTGAGGAATCCGAATACTGTAAGAAAACTTGAAACATCCAGCATCAACTTAGCCCCCCGAAAGTTCAAACCCCCGTAACTTTCTTGTCTAAACGGCGCTAGCTCTAATTTCTGTGGCGCTAGCTAGCGCTAGCTAAGGCCCGTCTAGCGCAACAGTTATTTTTTAAAAAGTCGAACTTCGGGGGGCTAAGTTGACTGAGCCGTATAAATAGAGGATTGCAATAACATTCAATTTCAATTCATTTATTCCTTATTTACTTACTATCAAAATATGACTCATTATAAATCAGCCAAATTTGAAAAAAATATATTGGGCTCGGTGCAATGTTGAGCAAGAAGCTTATTATTTGAAATGCATTATAATAACTACCTTATTATTATTATAGTTCTATTTTTTCTAAAATAATTAACAATGAATATGCACGCAGTTAAACCCTACATTTTTTTAAACATTCGTCAAACAAATATTACCTGTGCTCAGTAAAAAATAGTTGATTTGTAACATTACTCTACGACAACGTTATATTGGTGTTATTCTTACTATTCTTATAGTTTTGATATCATTGATTCGTTGATGAAGTCGCAGTTGGTTCAAATAGGTCCGATTGCTAGAAACTTTACAATTTACTTTAATAGTTTTATTGCGAGAAGTGTAATGGCATTTAACAACTGCTTTAATAACGAAAGATTTAAGACGAAATAATGATTTGAACAAGACTGATTGTTATTCGATTGCTTCTGGCTTATTAATCAGCTTAAAAAACTTTAAAAATAATTTAATAATACCGACACTGTCAAATAATAAGGAAAGCCAATATTAAAGGTATATTACACATCTTTATTTAAATTAGTGAAACATTTCGTGTTTTCTATATTAATGAACATGCAGTATAAAAAAATACTTATTCCATTAGTAGTCAGAAAGCATGAAAATAAAACACTAGTACAATAAAATATCGATTATAATTGCGAAATATTAATTTTACGAGAATAAATGCTAACGACGCGAGCCGTTTTTGTTAACTATGATTGAAAAAAGAAAAGAAAAACAAACGCGAAGCCGCACAGCGTTCACCGGCCCAGAGATAAACGCTGGCCGCATGCTGCTCGCCCCTCCAATAATTGTGCAGATGAGTGTACAGCGCGTTCAACTAAGAGAAGATCCGCAAGGCGGCGGTATTTTACGGTCTTATTTTTCAAGATTTTTATTTTAACCTGACTCGGGCATGAGCTATCGCATCCTTATGAAATGTTCACATTATATTCCTTATAGTATAAACTAGTAAGATATGGGAATATTTTTTTTAATTTTGAAAAATTTAACATTATTTTTTTCATACCTCTGAAAGCAAATTGTTTAAAAAAAAAGTACTTCGATATTTTACTAGATAATTGGGCTTAATATACGCTGTCAAAATTTCAACTTTCTAGGACCTTTAGTTTTTAAATAAACCTAACATTAAATTTCAGACCACTGTTATATTCCCCTTAAAACCAAACCAAAACGACACGATAAGGTTTTTATCTTGAAAGAATATTACAAAAAAAAAATGCATTGTTTGTCCGGAAAGTAACGAGAATGATTTTTTGTGCTAAACCGAATGGTCTGGGAGTGGAATCTATGTTAAACTTGGTTTTATTCTAATATTTAAACATTTTAATATTCAAATTATGTTTAAAATATTCAAATTATTTGAATGTTTAAAATATTCAAATATTTCAATATTCAATTAGAAGAAGACGAAGAAAAAGAAGAGCATATTTGAATATTCATATATTTGAATATTTAAATATACGAGTATTCAAAGCAATACAGAAATCATGTGTTAATTATCAATGGAAAATATCAGATGTTTGAATTCTGTAAATAATGGTCAAATATACATTAATAACTTAAACCTTTTAATATTTTATTATACAGGGAATGTTCTTTGAAGTACAATCAAAATCGTTTATAGCGAACTTCAAAGGACCGACGATATTTGTACGTTGTAGCCGGCATTCTCTTCAAGCAGTAGTATCGGTTATAGCGAACAGTTCGCTCTAAACGATGTTATACTGTTATAACTGTACAGCATTAAAATAAAAAATGATATATTATGCATGTAAGCACATGACATTGAACTGTATATTATACAGTGTATAACATTAAAATTAAAAAAAGAAACATATTATGTATCAGAGCTGGGACGAATCCTCGTAAAATGATCCGAATCACGAATCCGAATCACGAATATTTGAATAAAGGATTTGTAAGAGATAATTATGATTTGGATCAAAGATTCGAATCCTGTTTTTTTTAATCACGAATACAAATCCTTTAAGAATAAATTTGATTTTATTATTTTTTTGCAACCATTAATATATAAATATCGTTACCAGTTATTTTAACAAACTAAATATCTGGTTCGCTGTTACTCTGATTAAAGATGTATTTGTGTGTTTTTGAACTTCACTTCAAATCAGTGTTTGTACGCGTGGCGCATGAAGTAAAATTTCGAGTTTAGAAAAGCCCGAAAATTTGTCTCGGGTCGCTGCGCGACCCTGGACAAATTTTCACAGGCCTTTTCTAAACTCGAAATTTTACTTCATATTTAGTCTGGGAATGGAAATACCCGTTCAAAACTTCAAATTGAATTCTATTATAAAATCGACGAATGCCTGAAAATTTCGTAAATAAAAAATTCACTGAATATCATTAAAACCGAGAAAGTCAGAGAAAAGTGATGGAATTACATTCAAATTGACCAAAACACTAACTAAAAAGTCAAATGATATTATTAAATTTGTCAAAATAAGCAATTACAAAACACGTAAAAATTTATAAAATTTACTTAAATATTGACAAAAACAATGAAAACAATTTAACAAAATGGGGGTTTCCCACAGAAGAAAGTTATATTAAAAGGTCAGGGAAAAAATCTTGAATCAGGGAAATGCCGGAAAACTTCAACATTTGAGATTGTGGCTACCATGTCAGTTTTACTTCAAATAATATTAAACAAAATTTAGAATACTAGATAATTATCTTTAAAAACATGTTCAGTCATTTAATGTTCTTATCAAAGCATTCAGTTGAAAGTTTCGAACGAGCGTTTCCACTCCCAGACTAAGCATGAAGTAAAATTTCGAGTTTAGAAAAGCCCCGTGAACATTTTCTGGGCTTTTCTAAACTCGAAATTTTACTTCATGCGCCACGCGTATAAAACAGTGATTTAACGAGAAATTCAGAAACACACAAAAGACATTTTTTAAGTTAATCCTCACAATTAATTCGAATTATTTTTGACGATTTAAAACCTTTTGTAAGTATTCGAATCCTTTTATAAATATTCAAATCTTTTTATAAGGATTCGAATCACCCAGATTTGGATTCGAATCCGAAAAAGATTCGAATCCTGCCCAGCTCTGTTATATATATATATATATATATATATATATATATATATATATATATATATATATATATGTATATATATATATACATATGTATCACAATTACATATGTATAATGCATAAATAATATTTTAAATGGTTGTTTCCTTCTTATAGAAATATTATATGTTTCCTAATCATCTTAGAGTAAACACGTAAATTATTTGGATAATTATCAATTGTTAATGAGTATTTTGGAAAAATTGGGATATCCTAAAATCATTTTTTAGCCTATACAACGTTTATTTATGTTTTCAATATTATTTCTGGCATTTTCTTAAAATTTTATCTCACTTTTAAGGCAGATTATGTTTTCTTCTGTATTCGTTACTAAAAAAAACGGATATATTTAGCTAATTTCTGAGAGAACATAGTTATTTACAATCAATTAGTTTGTGTATATTCTGGATATATTATTTAAGTGTTCTGTAATGTATAATCGAATTTGAATTTTTTTTTTAATATTATTAGTCAAAGCCTCCCAGACTAAGCATGCGCCACGCGTACAAAACACTGATTTGAAGTTCAGAAACACTCAAATACATCTTTAATCAGAGTAACTGTGAGTCAGATATTTAGTCTGTTATCAACGATGTTCAGTGTAAATAATAAATAATTAGGTTTTGAATATTTTTGTTAAAACAACTGGTAACGATATTTATATATTAATGGATACAAAAAAATAATAAAATTAAATTTATTCTTAAAGGATTTGTATTCGTGATTCGAAAAAACAGGATTCAAATCTTTGATTCGAATCATATTTATCTCTTACGAATCCTTTATTCGAGTATTCGTGATTCGAATCATATAAGGTGATTCGAATTCGTGATTCGAGTCCTTTTTACGTGGATTCGTCCCAGCTCTGATTTCAAGTGAAGTACAAAATATATCTAACTTCATTAATTGTACAAATATTTATTTCATTCATGATAAATATCGTTTACAGAAAAAGTACAAAAGTATGAAAAAATAAATTAAGAGCATAAGATGACTAAAGATTAAATTAAACATTGAAATTATAGTTATGGCAAAATAACGGTATTATACAGAGAAATAAAATCCTGTCCATTATTTCTAAAACAATCGATGATAATCAAAAGAATACATTATTCAGCTTACACTTTTTGCCATGATTACTATTTCAGCAATTCTGATAAATATATGGAATACGGCTAATTTTCCGCAGCTGTCTATTTTCCTCATTCATTGAAAATGACTTCTTACTACAATATTTTATGTATAATTTCATGGATTTCTGGGTTGCTTATTTAACTCTTATGAACACGTAATAAATAATAATTTTTATCTTCAATATATTTTTAACAGGCGTTGTTTGGAACAATGAGGTAAATGTTTCATTTTTATAACAGCCTCAAAATTTCAAGTTATTAATTTTTTGTTATGATCAATGTCACTTTTTACATAATATATAGGGTAGGTGGAAACAATGGGGTAAACGTCTGCGCAGCCTTAAAAATGGGAGGGAAACTTTTTTTTTTTGAGCCGAGACTGTTAACACTCATTCCCACCATTCCCAACTTTGATTTCGTTAAAATTGTTACAAAGAAAATAAGGAAAGATATGTTTCAATATAATTTTTGTAGAATTTCAGCAGTTTATCATTAGTTAGTGTCGTTGTGTAATCGTATTTTTCACAAAGTTGTACCAAAAGGGTGCTAATGTTGTTTAGAAATAGCCTTTTGTTTTGATTACATGCTTAGGTTGCACTTTTTTTATGATTAGATAAAATGGGGCAAAGATCCGATTGCGAAAGAAACAAGACTTTTCGCTTGTACGTTGCAAATAATAACTTAAATAGTGATGTTAATGGTCATTTACGTTGGTAATTATCACCGGTAATTTACCGTAAATCTCAGTATATACCCAGTTGAAAAATACATTTTTTTATTGACTGTTACATACTGATAGGTTAGGTTTCAATGGCAGCAGTTAGACTGAAAGGGTGAAAAAAAAGTCAGATCTCCCCTCCCACCCCACCTATACAAAGCAATCCGAGTACCTAATGAACCCGATCAGATTTCTCACATCTAGAGGTGTGAGGTCCGTTAATCCATTCGCGTAGTGCATACCAAGTTACTTGATCCTTTTTACTTCAAGAGCAGGGCATTGTCCCAGATAGTGGAGTACCGTCTCTTCCTCCTCCACACCCAGGCTTTCTTTGCAAAAGTCGTTGTGCTCAAGACCTATCTTTTGTGTATGTCTGCCTAGGAGGCAGTGGCCCGTGAGGATGCCTACCGCCTTCTTTATATCGATTATGCTAAGTGCAATTAATCTGTTGCTGGTTATAGTATCCCATATAGGTCATATCTGCCTTGTTATGAGACACGTATCTTCTTCTCTCCACCTATGGTTGACCGATGCCATCATATGGTCCCTAAGTAGAGAGTTCAGTAGGCAGGTCCTTCATTCTTGCCCCCTTCCTTGCGAGGTCGTCGGCAATTGAATTTCCTCTGATATCACTGTGACTAGGTACCCACAATAGTTCTACGTCACAGTTATTTGCAAGCCAATTTGCGATTTTTTACAGTCTCTGACCACCTTCGAGGTGCAGTACGGACTATTCAGTATCTTAATGACGGCTTGGCTATCAGTAATGAACCTGATGCGGTTCCCCTGAAGGTCATTTTTATCGATCCAGTCCACTGCCACTCGGATGGCCATGACCTCTGCCTGAAGAATGTTACAGTGGTTTGGGAGTCTAATAGACTTTTTTAGGTTGAAATCTTGTAAGAAGATTCCACCCCCTACTCTGTTTTCAGACTTGGAACCATCCGTAAAAAGCCAGACGTCCTTGCCTTGAACTATCTTGCCCTCTAACTATTTGGTTTTGTCCGGGATGGAAGTGGAGAACTTATATTCAAAATTAAGTTCTAAAGTACAGCTGTCAGTCTTCAGGGGGATATCGGCAAGCTCATTCAGGATTCTTCCTTGGTCCTGTTTGCTAGTGCTGCATATCCCAACTGAGTTAATTCTCATCGCTGTGGTAGCTGCAGCATATCTGCAGTAGAGGTCGACTGGAGCTAGATTTAGTATTAGTAGAGGTCGACTGGAGCAAGCGTTATGAGCAATTCGGCGGCTCTCTGAGCCTTGCCGAATGCGGTTTGGTGGATCCTTTTGTTCAGGGCAGTCCACCAGACTGCGGCCCCATAGAACATAATGGGCCTTACCACGGCCGTGTACATCCAGTGAACAACGGTTGGTTTCAGTCCCCAGTCCTTGCCCACTGCTCTTTTACAGGAGTGCAGCGCGACGAGCGCTTTCCATGCTCTTTCCTGAATATTGGGCTTCCAACTAAGCTTCCTGTCAATTAAAATGCCCAAATATTTAGCAGCAAGCTACCTCCACCAGTTCCGTACCGTTTATAGTAGGAACTTTGAAGTTCGGTACTTTATGCATTCTGGTAAAGAGTACAAGCTCCGTTTTGAGGGGGTTTGACCCTAGTCCACACTCCTCACACCAGCGGGTTACCTTGCGGAGTGCCTGCTCCATAAGTTCGGATAGGATACTTAAGTGTTTGCCAGAGACCGTAAGTCACATCGTCAGCGTAGGCAATTGCCCTACACGCTACAGACTCTATTTCTTTCAGTAGGTCATTTATGACTACGTTCCCTCAAGGGGGGTACCCCTATTAACCTCTCTTCTTGAGTGTGAGCCACCCAGCGAGGAGACAACGTGCCTCCCCGTCAGCAGCTCCCCTATGAAGAGGCATATCGACTCGTCCATGTGCAGGTTTCTGAGGGCAGACAGAATTGCTTCTGGCGTCATTTTTATCACATGTAACTTAATTTAATTTAACGTATTAACGGAATCACCAAATTAAAAACCTAAAACCACTCTCGTAATTGAATGTCCTTTAATATTGCGACATTACGATTTGTTGACCATTATAAAATGTTGTCTTAAAATCACTTAGCCTTTTGACTGCGATAGCAACTTCATTATTAAATGACTATTGTAACATTTTGACTGTGAGTTACTTAGTCGGCTACATTTTTACTATTATGGCATTTTGACGTTAAGTTAGGTTAGTCTTTTGACGTCTGACATAAAAAAATAACATTCCGTTTTAACCACATAGAACGTTTTTCGCCAATAATACAACAAAAAAACGTATTACGTAAATTATCAACTGCTTTAACCAGGGCCGGCCCAAACAAAAGCGGGGCCCGGTGCAAATTTAAGTTGAGGGGCCTTGAACAAGATCCACTGGGAGAGATTTCCTCACCTCAGAAATAGTCAGACAATAACATTTTTTTAAAAAATGGTTATATATTTATAATACTATTTCCTCGTTATTAGAATGACGATTAAATATGACAAAAAAATTATCTCAAAATCCAAGAGTTACAATAAAAGGTGTATAAGTATATTAGTAAATAGTAAACATTTGTAGAATGTACTGACGTAAGGATCAAACATAAGGAGTGGGTGTATTTTTAAATTTACTATAAATCTGTGTTTTATACGCGTGGCGCATGAAGTAAAATTTCGAGTTTAGAAAAGCCTGAAAACTTGGTTTGGTCGCTACGCGACCAAACCAAATTTTCAGGCTTTTCTAAACTCGAAATTTTACTTCATGCTTAATCTGGGATTTGAAACACTCGTTAGAAGATTCAAATTGAAAGTTATTATTAAAACAACGAATGTCTGAAAATTTACATTAAAAAATGGTGATATGTGTACCTAGAAAAAAGAAATCCCAGTATTTATCTTTTTATTTTATTGATTGAAGCCTCTAACGAGTGTTTCCAATCCCAGATTAAGCATGAAGTAAAATTTCGAGTTTAGAAAAGGCTGAAAATTTGGTTTGGTCGCGTAGCGCGAAGCGCGGAGCGACCAACCCAAATTTTCAATCTTTCCTAAACTCGAAATTGTACTTCATGCGGCACACGTATAAAATATTTACATGCGCTTCATAGGTATTTAAAGTGAAGTTCAAAATATACTTCGACTTAGGTTTGATCACATGTTCATTAATTTTACAAATGTTTCTATGGAATATGTGAAAGTATACTGTCAATATTTAACAAAAATTACAAATTTGAAATAATTATACTATTTTAGATAAAATCGTTGAAACCAACACAACATAAAATTTTACAAAAACTTCAGAACTGTGAAAATCGGGATAAATTAACAAAAAGTTACAAATATTTACTAAATTAACAAAAATGTAAAATTGTAAAGTGAAATTTAACCTAAATTTTGAAACTGTCTTTGAATGGTAAATTTCTTCTCAAGATAAAATCGGTTGATCGGTTCCTTCATAATAAAATTGATATGTTTTTACACCAGTTCTTCGATTCTTAATTTTATGTGTAACTTTTAATTCTTTAGCAATTTCCATTGCGATTATTAAACAAGATTGGAATCCCGATCCACGATATTCTGAAAAGACATTAAAAATATGAGTTTGCAATACTGAAATCTATATTCGAATGTTGAACTATCTTGCTTACAATAATCACTAAATTCAGTATGCTATACCAAAAATGATAAATTAAGTTAGTTCATTTTCTATTGATCTTTGCACCGTTTGCACCGCCCTCCAGCTGGCCCTAGTTTTAACAATGAAACGAGTGTTTTTCACTCCCAGACTAAGCATGAAGTAAAATTTCGAGTTTAGAAAAACCTGAAAACTTTGCTTGGTACTAGGGATTTTCAGTTACATTATATTAAAGTAAAATTCCATATTCTGAAAAAAGTTAACTAAAATTCAGACTTACTTGTATGAAATTTGGAAAAATTACTATTACTATTCTTTCAACGTTATCAAATTAAAAATTGGTCAAACCGGAAGGAAAATCGTACACACTAAAAGTTTACTAAAACATCAACTCTATTTTAGTAATAAATTATACAATAAAAAAAACTGCAAAATAAGTTTATGATTGATTGTCTAACGAGTGTTTCAAATCCCAGATTGAGCATGAAGTAACATTTCGAGTTTAGAAAAGCCTGAAAATTTGACTATAATAAAACGCTGATCTAATGTGAGAATGGTCTTTAATCAATTGAAAATGCTAAAATAGACACATCACAATTTTTTTATAGTAAACAATTTAGGCCAACATAATAAAGCAAATTGTTGATAGATGTTTTGATTAAGGCTGGGCATTTTTTAATTTAAGTATTCGAATCTTTATTTAAGATCATATTAAAATATTCTAATATTAAAATTAAAAGTTTGGGCAAACAATAAATCAAATTTCTTATTAAGGCTAGGAATTTACAAAATTTATTTATTCGAATATTCATTTAAAACGATATTCAAGTACTCGAATATTCAAATATTTGAATATTCAATTAATCAAATAATCAAATTCTTAAACACTCGTATATTTTAATTTTCAAGTTATTTTAATTTTCAAATACTTGAAACATTCGAATATTAGAATAATATGAATATTTGAATAATTCGAATATTTGAACATGTTTTTGAATGAATATACGAATACTTAATTTAAAAAATTCAAAGCCTTAGTAAAAACAGAAAAATTGCAAAAAATAAAATCGTTACTTACTTTAAATGTATGCAATGTATGGGGATATCAGTTAATTGAAAATATAGAGATCCGGCAAAATTGCGTAATTTAGGGCCTAACAATAATCTGAAAACAGTTTTGAAATATCTTGTTTTGTTTTCGAGATATCAACAAAAAACTGTTTTTTTTTAAATCGTTTTTATTTTTTTATTGAAAAACTACTGAATCTGGACATTTAGAACTTTGAAAATATACAGGCACTTTTAAATGAGGAATCTAGTAGCATATTTTTTCTAAGATAACTGTAACATTTAGCCGGGGACCATAGCCAACTTTTGTTTTTTTTATGGGCAAAATTTTGGATTTTCGTATTTTTTAAAATAATATTTTTTTCGGAACTTACTGATGTACCACACTCATCATTTATTTTAGATTTGATATTTAAAATTATGATTTTTTTTTTTTGCAAAGAGTGCCTTGGAAACAATGACGACATATATGTTAAATAATAAAATATTGACAGCAGTCAATCATTGTTAGCACTCAAAATTAATTAATAACTGTCAGTTCTTTGTAATAGTTAAAATAAGTATCGATTATCACATAAAAGTTGCACAAACGAAATTTATTCTACTTTTATTATTATTATTCCAAAACTATTTACTAAAAAAGTAATTTTTGCATTTTTTCGCTACATCTTGGTAAATATTAATCACCATTACATCTAATCATTATATATTTTTAACTTTACTGTAAATCAGTAATTAGCGTGGCGCATGAAGTAAGATTTCGAGTTTAAAAAAGCCCCGTGAAAATTTATCTAAACTCGAAATTTTACTTCATGCTTAGTCTGAGAGTAGAAGACACTCGTTACTTTAAAATACATCACAACTGTTACAGTATGTATCGTCGGATGCTCGTTTTCATGGGTGATATGTAAGCAAATTATGGGTCCTAGGAGTTGCCAAATAATTAAGTTACTCAACTGTTTCCAAGGCACTCTTTACAAAAACCAAAAGATCAAAATTTTACATATAAAATGTACAATAAACTATAAGTGTGATACATCATTAATTTAGCAAATATTCTTCCAAAAAATATGAAAATCGAAAATGGCGCCCATAAGAAAAACAAAAGTTAGCTATGGTGCCTGGGTAAATGTTATAGTTATTTTAATATAAAATATGTCACTAGATTTCTCGTTTAAAAGTGCCTCTATAATGTTAAAGTTGTAAGTTGTCTGGATTCAATAGTTTTTGAATAAAAAAATAATAACGCAATTTCAAAAAATCCGTTTTTGGACAATATCTCAAAATCGAAAGAAGATATTTCAAATTTGTTTTTGGATTATTATTGGGCCCTAAATTACGCAACTTTGCCCCAATTTAACCGACTCTCTATCTCTTTAAATAACCGAGATGATACATTCTGTTGAAATACGGGCAACCTGTATCGACGTAAAATTAGGCAAACAATAAAACACATTTTTTATAAAGGCTGGGAATTTGCCATTTTAGGTATTCGAGTATTCATTTAAAACCAAATTCAAATACTCGAATATTCAAATACTCAAATATTCCAATACTTGAATATTCAAATATTCAAATACTCGAAGATTCAAATATTTAAGTTATTCTAATATTCAAATACATAATTTGAATATTTGAATATGTTTTAAAATGAATATTCGAATACTTAAATTTGAAAAAATACTAGCTTTAGCAATAATTGTTAATAAGTATCATATAGACGTAAAATGTATGTTAGTAATAACATGAAATCACCGACATAATCATTATATTACCTATGAAGCGCATGTAACCATGTAATTTTTATATCCTAAGTAAATGAGCTTTATATGAATTTATTATGAACACACCAAAAAGTGTGTATTCAAATGTTAAAAGTTCGCGCGAGCTTTAATAAATAATAAGCACACTTTGTGCATTAGTTGAAAGCCACCGATTTAATAAGCTTCAGATCAAACGCGACATTAACCCATTTAGTAGGCGGTGGTCAAGGTGGAGCTTAATTGCGGCTCGAACCTGGAAAATACATGTCGGCCGCGACATTAGACAAATGAAAATCGATGCTGACAAGTGTGAATGTTAGGTTATACTCCTGTTCATCTTACTAAACAACCGCTGAAAACGACTGTTTATAAAAACCATGGATACACTAGGGTGTTCGCGTTGATTAATTCATCGATTGTGAGTATTAATTTTACTAAACAGCGTCTTATTATTGCTGCAAAGCTTTCGTGAACATGTTGTAACGTGTGTGGGCAGGGTTCGGAGCTTTGCCGCTAGATGGAGAGTTTCGCGCGCGTTTTTAATTCGGAACAGGTGTCCGTTCGATTTCAGTTCGCACCGATTTTAGTTATTGATCCCGATGAAATATTTATAAACAAAACGTTGTTCAGGTTTGAGGAGCTCTCGGTGCGTTCACTCCGCGGGATTCTTATTTATTTAGCCGTTTTAATTTCAAGTTTAAAGTGGGCGTTTTACGATGGCCGTTATCACTTTCGGATCGTTGTTTAAATATAACTCTGGTGAACGGGTGAGTTTAAACAAATATATAAAGGGTTTCCTTCAAGTATACATATCCCGATTTTATAAATACTCTGTACATTTTCAGGCATTAATTGTTTTTGAAAAGCGTTCAGTTTAAAACTTTTAACAAGTCAAATAGCAAGGCGGAAGTTTGACCAATTTTCAATTTGATAACATTGAAATAATAGTAATAGTAATTTTTCTGAATTTCATACAAGTAAGTCTGAACTTTAGTTAACTTATTTCCGAATATGGAATTTTACTTTAATATAATGAAACTGAAAATCCAAAATTTTTCAAAAACTACCATTTTTGATTATCCAGTCCAGAAGACGATAATATTGTATCGTAAATTAAAGTTGTGAGACCCCCAAATTGAACACTTTATTTCAAAGACTTACCAAAAACGTATCGATAGTCAAAAATTCTCAAGATCCACTAAGAAACAAGCATATTTTAATATCTGACACAAAAAATTTATAATTCTTTCACGTCTTTAAGTTATAATATAGGGTTTTTAGTAGATTTGCATAAATGAAAATAATAAATTTTCTTTTAGATTTTTTTTTAAATTTATATTTGTTTATTAGTTACAGAATCTCCAATTGAACACAAAACACAATATGTTAACAACATAGACAGATCAAGATTACGTGTCAAAATTAAGTACAGGGAATACACCAACCAAATTTCCAGGCGTTTCTAAACTTGAAATTTTACTTCATGCGCCACGCGTATAAAACACTGATTTATCTGTAGATAGTTTAAAGCAAAACCCTGACTATTGTGGCCCTGATTAGTCACAGGCCAAAATCTAACTATTTTAGTCATTCTTAGTCATGTTAAAACTAAAATATGACGATTATATTATAGTCATCTGTACTTACTTAAAAATCAACATTTGACTATCATAGTCAGCGTAAAATCAATATATGACAATTATATTTAACTCAAGTCAATTTAATATGATAATCTTCCTAATAAAGTAATTTGTACTAACTTAAAAGCGAAAATCTCACTATTATCGTAAAATTGACCATTATAGTAATGCGCAGTCATTTTATAGTTAAAATATGCTTATTTTAGAAATTTATAGTCACTTTAATAGCCAAGATTAACTACTATTGTGATCTAAATTAACTGTATTTAACTATTCTGGTATCTATAGTGATATTATAGTCAAAATATGACAATATGATATGTGGTTACTTTAAAGTCATAATCTTACTATTACATTTATTTGTGGTCACACTAATCTGTAAATCTAACTGTTTTAGTTATTTATTGTTATATACTTGAAGGTCGGAATATTATTATTCTAGTCGTCAGCGGGTTAAAATCAATTTTTAAAATTTGTGTGTGGTTATGTTGCACGTATACTTGTCAATTTTTGTAATTATTACGAATTATGTAATAAGTTTGTTTTTATTTTTTAGTCAAGTTTGGTTATTTTACATAATAAATAATTTTGCCCAATATTTCTGTTAAAATAGTAATTTTTGTCTATTTGTCAATTTGTCAGGTTTTTTTGCCCAAATGACGGAAATGTAAAAATAAAATAAAAATTATAACAATATAAATCGCTAACAGAAAGGGAGTCTTTTATTTCATTATTTATTTTTCTAAGACTCATGGGGGAGTAGCATCATTAGCATGCCACTGTCGCAAGTAGCATCAGTAGCCCAAAGAGCGGCATGGGCTAGTGCAAGCGGCTCTTCTTAACATGATTAACACATTTTCTATATTAACTGTTGTTCTATTGTTTAATTTAAAATATAATTTGTAAAGAGAATAGTATGTTAAAAGTCAAGGTACGTCGATAGGCGTAACACATATGAACACATATGGTATGACAGGTATGACAGAATTGTACCTTTTCATGTTTTCCCCTACCCCTTTCCCCGCAGACCCCAGTTCGTGCGAAAGAGAACAATGACGTTGTATTTGGTTACGTTTTTGACTCTATCATAACCTCTCTTTCCGGTTTCTCTGTACTTTCATAGATACATTTTTGAATAGTAGAGTATTAAGTTTTAAAAAATAACAAATAATTTAATAGCAAAATCTCTTGAATAAAGTAAAATGCAAAAAGGAGAACATTTAATAAATTGTAAATAAATAAAATTATTAACATGTTTTAAATAATAATTTCTCCTTTTCGCACCTTCCTTAAAAGTTCAATTTGAAGCTTAAAACAAGTGTTTTCCACTCCCAGACTAAGCATGGAGTAAAATTTCGAGTTTAGAAAAGCCCCGTGAAAATTTGTCGAGGGTCGCGCAGCGACCCGAGACAAATTTTCTGGGCTTTTCTAAACTCGAAATTTTACTGCATGCGCCACGCATATATAACACTAAAATATTGTGAAATTTATGTATATTCGAACTTTCCTTAAAATCTGTGTTTTATACGCGTGGCGCATGAAGTAAAAAATTGCGAGTTTAGAATGGCCCAGAAAATTTGTATAGCATTAATGCTATTTCCAAATCGAATTATGTCTTTTATTTGAGATAATTTTTATATTATCAATATAATTTAATAGTAAGAATTAATATTCAGCTACTGTAATTACTTGTAATTATCTAAATCATGAAGTAACCGCATTTAAATTCAGCGCGCATTTGTGACGTAAGCGATCACCTCCCCCACTTCAAAATCTTCGATTCTGTCGATCCTTCTTGCCGTATACTCGACCATCCTTGGTTAAAAGTAACGAGTAAAATGTCAAAGCTGTCAAAAATAAAATGTTGTATTGTAATTAAGTGATCAATTTAACCAATCAAATAAAATGTGATTTTAGGTATCGTTCGTTTCGCTATTATCTTGCTCATTAGAATTGATAACAAGAGTTACGGAAATCACGTTTTAAAAATGGTCAAATGTAACAATAAAATAATAAATTACCGAGATATTGATAAAAATCGAAATTGGAAAATAATGAAGTTTTGGCTACAACTCGAAAACAAAAGGCGATAGCCGATTTTTGTTTAGTTTGTTTAAAAAAAAGAGATCATGGATGCGCCATCCGTTTTTTTTTCTATCTCTTCTAATAATCGAGATTCTGTATGGTAACACCCAAATGGGACCACCCTATACAATGAAGTAAGGGCAAAGTTTCGAGTGAGTCAATCAATTTCAATGAGGAATCGATTGCAATTCTCGCAGTACGTCTATCTTTAAAAGCAAACTAGCCACGAGACATAAATTATGTGTTTTGACAGTTAGAGCAAATTTGATTAATTATATATAAATGTAACTAGTTCTTTTTTCCAAATTTGAGAATGTTTGTAAATTTCGGTTATTTCATGATATCATTTGGCAACAAACTTCTATTAGCTACAATAATAAAAAAAAAATGGATCCCTGATTGAATATTAAAATGTTTCAAAATATCATGTTTAATTTCTAAACAAAAAACAGACTTCAATTGAAAAACAATCTGAAAGAATAAATCATTAATATTTAAATATTTGAATAATCAGAATATTCAAATAATTGGAATATGTTTTTGAATAAATGTTTGAATACAACAATTTTTAAAATTCCCAACCTCATTTTGAACTTCACTTGACATCAGAGTTTTATACGCGTATCGCATGAAGTAAAATGTCGAACTTAGAAAAGTCAGAGGCTTTTCTAAACTCAAAATTTTACTTCAAGGAGTGGACACAGAAGCTTTACATTGACCGGTTTTGTAAATGCAAGGAGTTGTGTATTTTATAGCCTAACAATAATCGAAAAATAATTTTGAAATATCTTTTTTTGTTTTCGGAATATCAAGAAAAAACTGATTTTTTGAAAAATCTTTTTTATTTTATTATTCCAAAACTACTGAATCTGGACATTTAGAACTTTGACAATATACAGGCACTTTTTAATGAGGAATCTAGTAGCATTTTTATTCAAGATAACTATAACATTTACCCGGGGACCATAGCCAACTTTTGTTTTCTTATGAGCGCCATTTTGGATTTTCATATTTTTTGAAAGAATATTTTTTTCTGAATTCAATGATGTAACACACTCATAATTTATTTTAGATTTAATATTTAAAATGATGATATTTTCTTTCTTGCAAAGAGTGCCTTGGAAACAATGACTTAATATCTGTTAATCAATAAAATCTTGACAGCAGTCAATCATTATTAGCACTCAAAATTAATCAATAACTGTCAATCTTTTATAATAATAATAAGTATCGATTATTACATAAAAGTTACACAAACTAAATTTATTCTACTTTAATTATTATTATTCCAAAACTATTCGCAAAAAAGGTAATTCTTGCATTTTTTCGCTACATCTCGGTAATATTGATCAACATCAAATCTAAGCGTTATATATTTTTAACTTTACTGTAAATCAGTGGTTTATACGCGTGGCGCATGAAGTAAAATTTCGAGTTTAGAAAAGCCCCGTGAAAAGTTGCCTCGGGTCGCTGCGCGACTCTCGACAAATTTTCTACGCGGGACTTTTCTAAACTCGAAATTTTACTTCATGCTTAGTCTGGGAGTGGAAGACACTCGTTAGTTTAAAATACATTATCACAACTGTTAAAATATATATCGTCCGATGCCCGTCTTCATTGTGATATGTAAGCAAATTACGGGTCCTAGGAGTTGTCAAATGAGTTAGTTACTCAACTGTTTCTAAGGCACTCTTTACAAAAAACAAAAGATTAAAATTTTACATATAAAATGTACAACAAACTATAAGTGTAATATATCATTGTATTCAGAAACAAATTTTCTTCCAAAAATATGAAAATCGGAAATTGCGCCCATAAGAAAAACAAAAGTTGGCTATGGTCCTAGGTAAATGTTATAGTTATCTTAAAATGAAATATGTAACTAGATTTTTCGTTGAAAAGTGCCTCTATAATGTCAAAGTTGTAAATGAGTGGATTCAATAATTTTTGAATAAAAAAATTGTCAACGGGAGGGAAGGTACCCCACGCTTATTACCAAATAGCTCAGGTTGGTTGAGTTAAAGAGAGATGAGCAACTAACTTTTGAAACACATACGCTGTTTTAAATTATTTATTTTAGACCAAAATAAAACAAATAAAACATTAAAACAACAAACAGAATAAGAACAAGAGAAACAGTGCACGAGTTACAGGGCAGACTTGGTGTGGCGTCGGCGTCGCGATCGGGATTTCTACTAGCCCAGCGGTGGCGTCTGGCTAGTGGTGGCTTCCGGATGGAGGCGGCGTCCAAGGGGGGGATTTGGAGCAAAAAAATTAAATAAAAAATTTCGAGAAAAAAACATATCCACTCCATTGTAGATACATGAAACCCTTCTAATCTTGCATGTTTATATTTTTCAACCCCCTATATTATTAACAATTAACGCTTAAAGTTGAGCGATTTAGAAAACATCAATTTTACGGCATTTCACTCGCAAGTTTAAATAATTTATTACATACTATCAATATAACATTATACACTATTGTTTATAACATAATACTGTATATTATGGTTGAAAAATCAAGTCTCTAAATATTTTAGAACAAAAGTTGAAAAAAAATTGAATATGAAATATATTTTAAATATAAATTTATACTTTAGAAAGTGTTATAAAAAAATGTCAACTCGATGAGGTCTGGGACTATCACTAAAAATTAGTTCTATGTTTTCTCTAACTACCCTCAAAATTTCGTATCTCCACCGGTGCGTTTTTGGGGTCTTTTTAATTTTTTTATTTGACGCCACCAATTAAAATTGGGTCGGGCGAGGCCCGTGTGCGGTGAGTATCTTGGAGTCGAGCTCGCGCTATTCTCGAGCAGCACGCAACATGATTTTTACGTTGGCCCCGAACATAAAATAATAAAAACGCACTTAAAACGCACATGTAAAAATTCAAAAAAATTAATGCAGTTACAGAAAATATTAACACATGTTTATATGATAGTCACAGTTCTTCCGGTTTGCAATCTTCTAAAAAAATAATATAATAATTCAAGGCAGCAAAATTATATACAATTGTTATAATCATTACATAGGTTGTGACTTTCACCAAAAAATGTGGTATGTTTTTAAATGCCCTAAAAACTTCGTATCTCTACACGTGCGTTTTGTGTCAGGTTTTTGCGAATGACCGAGTCGATTTTTATCGGTTGCGCCTAATAAAAAATAAAGCACCTAAAAAAAAACGTACAAATGTGAAAAGTATCTGCTGTAGTTTAAAAATAATTTAATCTGTTGTTTAAAATATGCATTTTTAATCAGAATATACATTACATTTTTCTGATTTTGCACAACGAAGTTATGTATTTTATACTGTTTTATTTACTTACTTTTTTAAAATGAAAAATTGTCAGTATCCTCATCAGTCTGTTCGTCTTCGCTGTCACTTGTGTCCGTTTCACAAATAACTAATTTTTTAGCGTCTGCAGGTAGTTGTTTTTTATGAATTTTTACATCGCATCTCAAAAAAGAAATTATTGGATCAGAACATACAAGAAGCATATTAAATAAATCTCGAATTGTATTAAGCCTAGAGTTTTTCCTAGTATGGTTTTCTCTAACTCTCTTATATATTTTATTGGTTGCTTCCTGTGCCTCTTCCGAAAGTTCTCCGATTGGTAAAAGACATTGTCCAATTATTTTGCTCCCGTGAATTAAAATTTTCTGGACACTAGGAGGCATTCTATACCATCCATATAACGAGGTGTAAAGTCGGGCCGTATCTTCTGCATATTTATCAAACATCAATACATTTATTTTACGAGAACTCGACATTGTTATAAGAATTGTATAAAATCTGTTCAATAATTCCTCATTCAATTCAGTGATGACAGCTACTTTCTCATAATTTCGAAAAAATATTCGAGCAACGTTGCCAATATTTGAAGTACCTCCTCCTTGCACAACAATATCAACCCTTACCCCTAACTCTTTACGTAATAGTTTTTGTATTCTAGTTTTCCGACTAAATATATTATTTTTCTCTTCTATCGTACATCCGTGAGTAGTTGTTTTCTTCAAATCTAATTTATAGGAGATATGAAGTACACATTCCATGAACTTAATCCATGCATGGAGGGAAGAAATACCATAATTTAAATTATCTTCGATAATAGGAATATTTTTAATTCTTTCAATATCAATCATCTCCTTCGGAGAATATTTGCATATAAAACAATTTGAGCTCGGAGTATTTGTTAAGGTATTTATAACTTTGCCGTCGATCATTGTAAACAACAAATTCAATTTTACCTCTACATGGTTACCATTAATATAAATTTGTTGTTTTTCTAATAAATTTACCTCTTGCCTCATACTCTTAACTTCATCTAGAATAAGCTGTTTTGTTTCTTTAGCATAAATAAATTTTATCGGTCTACATAATTTAATAGATGATGGTTTTTCGTTTTTCCAAATAACACTTTCATCAGAAAATAATCTAAGTGGAACCAGTGAAAACACTAAGACACTCTTCTCTGTAATTTCTTCTTCATCTGTACTGCTATCATCAGATGGCTTTTGCATATAAGTAGAGTGCCCTGAGCTGCCATCGCAACCATATTTACACAACAAAATTAATTTACTAAATGATGTATCTTGAGGAAATTTAATTGTTGATATTAATCTACATAAAGTATGCTCAAGAAGGCTCTGCAAAGGTACTGATGCTCCATTTTGAGAAATAGAAATATTGGCTGGGTAACACATTGTCTTCATTATTTTAATTTTATTGTAGGATGGTAAAAGGTCTTTTGATCCATGAGAACGTAGTTTTTTTCTTAAATTTTTATAACTTGCTGCCGTCATTTTTGAATCAATAAAAATTGATAGAGCTTCTTCATCTGTAAATTTTTTTACAGTTTCAACTTCATTTGTTTTTAAATAAGTTAAGACTTTTTTTATTTTTATTGTAAGATGGTAAACGGTCTTTTGCTCTATGAGAACGTAGTTTTTTTCTTAAATTTTTATAACTTGCTGCCGTCATTTTTGAATCAATAAAAATTGATAGAGCTTCTTCATCTATACATTTTTTTACAGTTTCAACTTCATTTGTTTTTAAATAAGTTAAAACTTTTTTTATTTTTTCCTGTGAATCCGAGGAAGCACTTTCTACTAATTTGGCCGCTGGTATATTTCCTTTATCGCGTAAAATTTTTTTTGCTGCTGAAAATATTTGTTCTGGTGTATTTTCGGTGATCAATAAATTAGTTTGTCTTCTTTTAGATGTATTACTTTGGTGAACTGTGTACCTGATGTACTTGGTATTGGTGAAATATTTTCTATATTTTTAAAGAGGTTTGTATTTTCAATTAAGGCAGAACCCTCGTTGTATTTAAAAGGCAGCAGTAACAAATTTCTATTTTTTTTAATGAAATTGATATGAGATCTTGAGCACATTTTCCACTTTCTATTAAGAGTACTGCAGAAACCCTCTACTTTTTTAAGAATGTCATCATTTTCAGTATTGTTTTTCGTCGAAACATTTTCAATATATTTTATTAAATAATCAATTGTATTGCTTGACTAAATAAGGTTTTTAGGTTTTAGTTCGTACCATACCTTATATAAATCACCGTTTGTAATTTTAATTTTCTCCATTATCACTCAGCGTTTTGAATTAATTAAATTACACTAACACTAAACACTAGTTTAATTAAAGTAAACTATTAAACACTAAACTAAACTATTTTATACACAAAAAAACACTAAATCAAAGAAAGAGTATATAGTCAACAAATTAAATAACACTTAACACTAACTTAATTAATAACTACTTTATAATGTTCAATCGTTCGCTTAGGGATCAGAAAAATATGTGAACTGTTGGAAACTTCGTTCAACACTAAACGCATATTTTGCTTCCAAGAAAATTAAGAAAAATCCATTTTAGATACTTAAACCGTAAAAACTGTGTGACAAGAATGCCATTTGTTACGGTAAATGACAGCTCCAATCGGACCCCTAATAAAAATGTAAACACAAACCAGATGACCTTTATCAGTAACAGATGTACACCTTTATATATCAATAAGAAAAAAACCCATAAAACTATTTTTGTAAATGTGATTTAAATGGTGCAAAAAATACTCAGAGAAGAAATAATTTCACTATGATATAAACCTGTATATTAGAAAAATTGTAGATTGTGAGGATTATGACTATTATATAAACATTTGTCAATATTTTCTGTAACAGCCCTAATTTTTTTGCATTTTTACATGTGCGTTTTAAGTGCGTTTTTATTATTTTTTTGTTCGGGGCCAACGTAGAAATCATGTTGCGTGCTGCTCGAGAATAGCGCGCTCGACTCCGCGATGCTCACCGCACACGGGCCTCGCCCGACCCAATTTTAATTGGTGGCGTCGAATAAAAAAATTAAAAAGACCCCAAAAACGCACCGGTGGAGATACGAAATTTTGAGGGTAGTTAGAGAAAACATAGAACTAATTTTTAGTGATAGTCACAGACCTCATCGAGTTGGCAATTTTTTTTATAACACTTTGTAAAGTTAAAATTTATATTTAAAATATATTTCATATTCAATTTTTTTTAACTTTTTTTCTAAAATATTTAGAGATTTGATCTTTCAACCATAATATACAGTATTATGTTATAAACAATAGTGTATAATGTTATATTTATAGTACACCTACTATCCATGTAATAAATTATTTAAACTTGCGAGTGAAATGGCGTAAAATTGATGTTTTCTAAATTGCTCAACTTTAAGCGTTAATTGTTAATAATATAGGGCGTTAAAAAATATAAACATGCAAGATTATCAGGGTTTCATGTATCTACAATGGAGTGGATATGTTTTTTTCTCGAAATTTTTAATTTAATTTTTCTGCTCCAAATCCCCCCCCCCTGGCGCTCGCGCTCGGATTTGGCTCATTGTGCGGCGTTTCGGTGTGAGACGGCGTCGGTGGGGTGGTGCGTCTGGCTGGATCCAGAGGCAGCAACAAACACTACGCTCGTAGTGCGGGACGTCAGGAACGACGGCGGAACGGCTAGTGTTGGCGTCGGGCAAAGTTTCCTGACGTCGGTGGGTTGCTGGCCTGGTCTGGATCCGGCGGAAGCAACGAACGCTACACTGGAGCGTCGAGGCGACTGCGCTGGCAATCGGGTTTTTGGCGTCCTGGTCCAAGAACAGGAACGACGGCTGGGACGGCTAACGTCGGCGTCGGTTGTTTCCTGTTGTTGGAATCTTCTTCTGGCGGCAGGAACGACGGCTAGGACATCTGGCGTCGGTCAGAGCTTCCTGGCTCAGACAGAAGAGTCGAGGAACGGAAGTTCCTCTTGAATCCACATGCTGCCCCTGTACAGCACAAGAGTGGACTGCCTTCCTGGATGCCGTCCCCCGGTATTTATACCCCGAAAATTGGCGCGGAGAAGGGATTTTTTTTAGGACTACGTGACCGTTGGTAATGAATTCGCTAGAAAGCAATTATCACAGACAAGATAATTACTTTCAGCTAACTCTTAAATCCAAACAACCGTTAAGCTGCAATTTGAAAGAAGTGTAGAAATTTATAATCTTTCTTCTTTCAAATTGCAACGGTGGTCATTAGTCCTCTCCCTCAATTGTCGATTTCGAAAAACCCGAGGGGCAATCCGCCACGTCCTTTGAACCGGGCAATCAGTTAATTGCTGGGTGCGAACTCATTTTAAATAAGAGAAGAATTGTAAATAATGTTTACAATTCTTGTTGCCGGAGATTAAAATAATCCCCGGTAACCAAATAAAAACGAATTTTCAAAAAATCCGTTTTTGACAATATCTCAAAAACGAAATAAGATATTTTAAATTTGTTTTTAATTATTGGGCCTTAAATTTTACCGACTTTCTATCTCTTCAAATAACCGAGATCCCTATACATTCTGTTGAAATACGGACACCCTGTATAGAAATCATGATAAGATTAATTAATATTTGTCAAGGTAGTTAAAAATTAATGGTAATCATGAAAGAAATGAATAATACTCTGAAAATTATTAAAATCAAAAAACATTTCACTATTTTTCTATATCTATTCAATTTCATAATAATAACAATAATGGCTTATTGCCCAACAGACTACATACAGTCCAATAACAGAGCAATCAAATGAAAATACTAGTTTGTTGAAACCTTCCCCCCCCCCCTGGTAGAAATGAATCTTGTATTTGCATTGTAGCAGTATTGTATCTATACATATTTTTATCTTATAATTGCTGATCAATGTACACGCAATATTGCCACAATATAGTTTGCAGTTATTGATACTATGTTACTATTTATTATAGATACAATATTGTCTAAATCCAGTATAAAAATAATTCCGTTTTTCAATATTGTATCAACAATATACATTGAATAATAGATGTATAAAACACTGAATTATCGTGAAAAAAAAAACTAAGTAAAAGATATTTAAATAATAAAAAACAATAAAAAAGAAATTAAAAATTGATAAACGTATAAATATACAATATTGTGTCAGTGATGAATATAATTGATCACTCAATAATACACAAGAAGCGTTTCTTTTAAGTGTACATATCCCAATTCAGCAGACAATCTTCGGATATTTGTTGTTTTTTTTTTTAAGAATTCAATTTGAAGCTTTAAACGAGTGCTGTCCACTCCCAGGTTAAGCATGAAGTAAAATTTTGAGTTTAGAAAAGTCCGAAATCGCCGACCAAATCAAATTTTCAGGCTTTTCTAAACTCGAAATTTCACTTCATGCGTCATGTGTATAAAACACTGAATTATCGTGAAAAAAAAACTAAGTAAAAGATATTAAAATAATAAAAAACAATAAAAAAGAAAATAAAAATTGATAAACGTATAAATATCCCTATTAAATAAATCATACAAAATACATAACAGAATAATTATACAAAGAAAAGTCTATCAAATCAAATACAAATGATTAGATCAAGACGATTTAATCGCCCCCTAAATTGCCCAATTGATTGATTAGTAGTAATAGTAAAACAGAATTACTTTCAATTACAGAGAAATATACAGAGAGTTTTTCTTTTAAGTATACATACCGAATTATATGTTGCACAATTTCAGATATTCGTTGTTTTTTTTAAAGGGTTCAGTTTTACGCTTTAAACGAGTGTTTTTCATTCCCAGGTTACGAATGAAGTAAAATTTCGAGTTTAGAAAAGCCCGAAAATTTGTTTTGGTCGCTCCGCGATGCGGAGCGACCAAACCAAATTTTCAGGCTTTTCTAAACTCGAAATTTTACTTTATGCGCCACGCGTATAAGACACTGACTTTAAGTGAAGTTCAAAATATACTGCTACGTGTGATCGTTAACGGATTTCACAAATGTTTATTTCATCCATCCAAATGTTTCGAAATGCAATCACTTAGAGCAATTTGCTTTTCCATATGTATACTTCAAAGAAAAAAATCGCTGTAATAAGTCAGATTGACAGTTGGGTGAAGCTTTAGAAATTATACAAGAGAAATATTTTATTTGTTTAAGTTTTAAGTTATTTGTGTATTTGTGATATAGCATTTTTATTTAATTTATCAAACACTTGCTCTTATCTTCTTTATTCAAATAAATACTTGTTCTGAACTTTCTGAAAAATATGAAAAATGCCAAACAAGGTCTTTTAAACATCTAATTAATAACTAAATTATAAAACAAGTTGATTTTGAAAAAAAATATACATATTTCTAAGGTGCGGCCCTTGAAACACTTTAGGTGGTAATTTTGGCCAACCTAGTCCAGTAATAATGAATATACGATAATCGATGTACCAATCGATGTACGATAATTGATGTTAAAATCGATATACGATAATCGATGTAGCAATCGATATACGATAATCGATGTAATATCGAGATATTTTAATATTTGACAAATTTGGTTATCGTATCTCGATTATTCCCATTACTAATTAAAATATATTTTAAAATTAACACAGTTTAATATTCTTGAACCTTGTGGTCCCTGCTAAGACCAAAAACAACGCAGTGGCCCTGATCAAATAAAGGTCAAAAGTCAAAAACCACTGTTCTAGGGGCATATGGAAACAAAGTGTTGTCAGATAAGGTTAATAAAAATACAATTATTCTCTCTATTTTTGATATTTTCCGTCATAAAACTACAAATCTGTAATTTTGACAATTTTTTACTATTTTCCTCAATTTTACAAATTTATAACATTTTCATGCGCCACGCGATTTGACAGATTTTTACTTTTGGCATAAAGTGATAAACTTACACATGTAATTATTTTATTTGTGGAAATACTTTTTTTCAAGTTTTCTGATTTGTTGCACTTTTACTACAACATACATAGCCATAATGGTGTTGGCTTAGTGGTGCATTTTTTAAATATATTTTATAATGGGTGATTGGGCGATTTTAATCCAGCAATTATCGAGTTAACTCTACAAGTTTATTTTGGGTAAGATTATTCTCTTCTCTTAATGATTTTTATGAATAACTTATTGCATTACATACTGGAAATGTTTCTTTTAAATATACATATTGTATATGCTGTAAATTATCAGGCATTCCTTGATTTTATAAGAGCGGTTAATTTAAAGTTTCGAACGAGTGTTCCCACTCCCAGATTAAGCATAAAGTAAAATTTCGATTTTAGAAACGACTTAAAATTTGGTTTGGTCGTTCCGCGCAGCGGAGCGGCCAAACCAAATTTTCAGGCTATTCTTCTAAACTCGAAATTTTACTTGTTGCGCCACGCGTATAAAACACTGAAATATTGGGGAGTTAGAAATACACTGAAAATATATTTTTTTTAAATTAGTAATAATCGAAGTATTTAAATAAAAAAATATTTACATTTTCTTTACACAATTTCTAGTCAGGTCAAATAATACAATGCATTAAATTAACTGAATTAGTAATTTATTTAATTTAATAAAAAATTAATAATGTTGCGTTATTATATCAATGGCCCTTAATAGGTTAATATATATTTTTAAATAATAAACATAGTTGATATGGCTAAATTTGCAAGAGGTTTCTTGCAGCGAAGAGTTAAAACGTATTTGTGGTCAATAAAATTGTAGTGCTTCCTTAGTGGTGAATTTTTATCATTTATTTTACATTTTTACTTTACTTATTTACACTTTTTTTAAATAAAAGGAAGATGGTTCGGTTGAACTATGGGTCTTTTTTCTTGCAGCATCACATTGAATAAGGTTTAAAGTGCATTTATGGCAGATCCTCTTAAAGGATTCAAAAAAGGCATTCGAATACTTTAGTTCAACTGGATTCGTGATCCGGATTCGTTACATTTTTTAAGAGGATTCGTATTCTAATCCAAATGTGGGTGATTTGAATCCTTATAAAAGAATTCGAATATTTTGAATCGTCAAAAATAATTCGAATTAATTGTGAGGATTAACTTGAAAAATGTCTTTTGTGTGTTTTTAAATTTCTTGCTAAGTCACTGTTTTATACGCGTGACGCATGAAGTAAAATTTCAAATTTAGAAAAGTACAGAAAATTTGTCTCGGGTCGCTGCGCGACCCTCGACAAATTTTCACGGGGCTTTTCTAAACTCGAAATTTTACTTCATGCTTAGTCTGGGAGTGGAAACGCTCGTTCGAAACTTCAAACTGAATGCTTTGATGAGAACATTAAATAACTGAAAATGTTTTTAAAGATAATTGTCTAGTTTTTAAAATTTTGTTTAATATTATTTGAAGTAAAACTGACATGGTAGCCACAAATTTAAATGTTACATTTTTCAGGCATTTCCTTGATTCAAGATTTTTGCCCTGACCTTTTAATATAACCTTCTTCTGTGGAAAACCCCCATTTTGTTAAATTGTTTTCATGGTTTTTGTCAATATTTAAGTTAATTTTATAAATTTTTAAGTGTTTTGTAATTTGCCTGCTGATTTTGACAAATTTAATAATATCATATGGATTTTTTGCTAGTGTTTTGTTCAATTTGAATATAATTCTATGACTTTTCTGTAACTTTCCTGGTTTTAATGATATTCAGTGAGTTTTTTATTTTCGTAATTTTCGGGCATTCGTCGATTTTATAATAGAGTTGAATTTGAAGTTTTGAACGGGTGTTTCCACTCCCAGGCTAAGCATGAAGTAAAATTTCGAGTTTAGAAAAGCCCTGTGAAAATTTGTCGAGGGTCGCGCAGCGACCCGAGACAAATTTTCGGGCTTTTCTAAACTCGAAATTTTACTTCATGCGCCACGCGTACAAACACTGATTTGAAGTGAAGTTCAAAAACACACAAATACATCTTTAATCAGAGTAACAGGGAATCAGATATTTAGTCTGTTATCAACGATGTTCAGTGTTAATAATGAATAATTAGGTTTTGAATATTTTTGTTAAAACAACTGGTTACGATATTTATATATTAATGGTTGCAAAAAAATAATTAAATCAAATTTATTTTTTAAGGATTTGTCTTCGTGATACGAAAAAACAGGATTCGAATCATATTTATCTCTTACGAATCCTTTATTCGAGTATTCATGATTCGAATCATATTATGTGAAAAAACATGGCTCTTGATTTTTGTTGTTTTTCTTATGAGGGATACATTTGGCTCTTCTGCCTCAAAAGTTTGCTGACCCCTAGCCTATACTATTAACCGTAATTAACTTAATTTAAGTTTGATTTATTACTTTATTTTTAGGGAAGGACAAACGCTACGGGTAGGAAAATGGACAAGTTCATGTTGCTTATGTGGAAGAATTGGAAACTACAAATTAGGCATCCTATACAATCAATTTTGGAAGTTTTGATCCCAGTGCTCTTGTGCAGTTTAGTTGTGCTCATCAAAAATTTGTTAAATGTCACTCATCATGAACAATCGTCATTCACACCATATCCAGTTGTTAATTCAACTACATTACTTAGGTAAATTATCCATCTATAACAATCTAATAAAAAAATGTGTTCAAAAATGACCAACTTTAACTCAGGTCTTTTGGCTTATTGGAAAAATATTTTTTTAAAAATTGAGTGATTATAAAAGTGAATTGTGTGAGCATTTTAAATATTTATTTAGTTTGTAACGAAAATGAACATTCAAGTGCTTGGGCGTAGCCTCAATCATTGCTAGGGAGGGGCACGAAACAAAAATATGCCAAAATTTGTTAAGCGTGATAGCAAATCTAAACTTTTAGGCTTCTCTAAACTCGAAATGTTACTTATAAATTACTGATTTAAATTGAATTTTAAAAGCGCTTACTATATTTAATTGTATAAACTAATTGACGAATGATAAAAACTTCAAAAGTTTGCATGGAGAAATAAATGTTTGATATTTCAAGATCACATAGTTGAATATTATAAAAAAAAACTGTTTATAATATATTTATTTTCCTTTACATTTTTATTTAATATCTGCAATAGTTTTTATGCAATATTTGTTTGTTGTATAGGTATAATGAAATTATGTTCAGTCCAAATACCAGCGAGGTGATGAAAATCATGGAAGTAGTGAAAAGTGACTTTCCTAAGATACTACAGTTTCGAGGCTTCGAGAATGAACTGAATCTGAAAAGGAATTTAGTTGCTGCGAACAGTATTTCAAAAATCGGTGTTGTCTTCGATGATGGCTTAAAAGATAACGCAACTTTGCCAAATAACATTAATATTACATTAAGGTAAGTTTTATATTAAATTAATTATTTTCAGAGTGTGATGGTCGGTGTTTACATAACAACGCATCGAATATAAACAGTCGACTAAGACTGTTTATTCAATGGCGCTTGATATGATAAACACCGCGTATTATAAAACAATAATTATAAATACGCGCGAGGACTACGTACACCAAAGTGCAGCGTCAACAAGGACGCTACGGTGCGTTGTACTCGCGACCTTACTCTTCCTCGTATAAAACATCACCGTATTTCTGTACGATCATCAATCATTCATTGATCATTTTCTAAGTATGTAACTATGTATATCTGTGCTAAATATATTTTATTAGTATGACCACGTCTACTACAACCCCCGATCAACCACTGAATATTGCATGGCGATCCTGCCA
The DNA here is from genome assembly GCA_932526585.2 of Philonthus cognatus. Lineage (NCBI taxonomy): Eukaryota > Metazoa > Arthropoda > Insecta > Coleoptera > Staphylinidae > Philonthus > Philonthus cognatus. The sequence continues at coordinate 79,259,225 of OW052243.1, read as the reverse complement.
GCCGCATAACGAAGACTATGCGAGAAACGGACCGGGAACCCTTGGAGATGGGAGGATCACAGACAAAAGAAATCAGAATTATTCTGAGAGTGTGATTTTTGGCAAAAGCACCCCAGTACTCGAAATATTAATTATTATTGCGATTGTGCTCATACCCTATGTATATTTATTATTTATAAACGAGCAATAAAATGTCTAGAAGGAAGAGTTCGCAAAGAGAATGACCGTCTAGGGAGAATGCAAGCGTAAATCAATAACTTAACATAAGAAATTGAGATTTGGGGTTAATATAAGTAAGGACAATACGGAGAATAGGAGAAACGAGAGAATATTAATCAAAATGGCGCAGCAAATAGAAGAATATAATACACAACTACAGGACATTGAGGGTAAAATATTCAAAGGACTATCGGCGAACGAATTAGATAAAGGAAAAATAGAGAGTTCGAGGGAAAAATACAAGTACTGGAAGAAATAATAAAGCAGAAGATAGAAAAACTAGCAGAAATGGAGAAATTTGATTTAAAGACGGCGGCGTCGCTTCTGCCGGCAATGATGGACGATGAAGATACGACTAAACAACTGATTGACATAATAGAGATGTATGATGGGATGCTGCGGGAGGCTGATAAACAGCTGTTAATAAACTTCGTGCTGAAAGCAAAATTAACCCAAAGTGCTAAGCTGCTGCTACAGAGTAAGTACGAATCAGTGGATAAGTTAATACGGGACATAAAGGAACACTTACTCGTAAAACGGTCAGCGACATGTCTGTTTAGTATGCTAAGCAGTGCGGCCCAAGGGACGAAAACAATAGAGGAGTACGGGCGGCACGTAGAGAAATTGATGACCGAACTGACGATGGTACAGAGCCAGGGATATAGCGAAACGATGAAACTACTGACAAAAATTAACGAAAAAATAGCAATCGACGTGTTTTCCAACCGATTGCGCGAGAAAGAAATAAAGATAATCGTCAAGTCAAGGAACCATGTAACGTTAGGCGAAGCTATACAGATGGCAAAACAGGAGAAGAAGGTGGTGTCAAGGAGTGAAGAAACCGTATTCCATGCAAGGAATAATTCAGGACCCCGGCCCGGATACAGATTTAATAATGGTAATAATAACAGTTGGGGGTTTAACAAACCCAACTATCGCAATCAGCGATACGATAACACAAGGAGGTGTGGTGACACCGACCGTAGAAATCGGGGTCAAGTGCAGTGGGTGAATCGGCAATACAAACAATCAAACGTCCCGAGTCAGCGGCCGGCACATAATGCGTTCGCGGCTCAAGAATCCGACTCCAGAGAAAACGGAGAGACATTTTTCGTGACCAAAGTGAACAATGAACAAGTAGTGTTAAGGACAAACGGTGCTAGTTACGTACGATTAAGATATAGGGATAGGACAGTGAAGTTTTTAGTGGATACAGGGGCTTCGTGTAGTATCATATTCGAAAAGGTTGCGAACATTTATGAGAAAGTTAACAGGGCAGACAGAGTAAAAATAAACGGTATCTCGGGAAGTACATATTCGACGGGAACGGCGGAATTAGAGCTAGTAGTCGGGACAGAGAAAATAAGACATTTGTTTGTGCTGATGGCAGAATGTGATCTGCAGGTGGACGGAATATTGGGTGAAGATTTCTCATTAAAAATAAGGCTGTTATAGAGTATGACCAATTGAAGTTTAAGATGCGCGGAGGAAACAGCGAACTATACCTGAACTTGGAAAGGGGAAATGGCGGGATAGTGATTCCCCCACGATGTGATATGATAAAATACATAAAAAATAAGGGTAAGGATAACGTCGTCGCGGACGCCCTGTCAAGAGTCCAAGTAGAATCGGAAGAGCTAAAAAAGATGGGTGTGGAGAAAGAAGTTGATGTTATGGTCACGACAAGAGGACAAGCGAAGCGGAAAAAGGAAAGAAGAACGACCGAGGAAGCGGGTCCAGAGGCGCAACGGCCAGGGTGTCCGGCGGAGAGTTTGAGGAGCTAAAGAATAATTTAGGGAGAGAAAGTGTGTGCAGAGGAAGAAGCTTATATTACAGAAAAATGGGAGTAATGTATGTCGACTGTACAGCGCCGTCGGGACGCGAGCTGAAGGCAGCACTGGATGACAGGTTGGGAGTATGCGAGGAAAATGGTGTTACGCAATTGTGCATGATTAAAGAAGATGGGATGGAGGAACTGCTGGCGAGAATAGGGAAAAACATGAATTTGTTCAGAAAGGCAGGCGTTAATATGGCCGTGATAAGAGGAGTCATGAGAATAACGGACGACAAAACAAAGGAGCTAGTATTAAACGAAAGTCACATACTGCCGACAGCAGGACATGCTGGAATAAACAGGATGTATAATAATATTAAAAGAAGATATTTTTGGGCAGGATTACGGTCAGATATTGAGAAGTTCGTAAAACGATGCGATGAGTGCCAAAGATACAAACATACCAGGCAAAATAGGGAAACAATGGAGATAACGTCAACAGCGACAGCGGCATTTCAAAAAATAGCGATAGACATAATGAGGCCGATTAACACCGAGGAGGACGAAAATAGGTGCATGCTTACAGTGCAGTGTGACTTGAGCAAATTTGTGGAATGCTACGCGTTAAAAAATAAGGAGGCAGAAACAGTAGTGAGGGCGTTAGTAAAGAAATTCATTCTGAGATACGGGATGCCCGAGGAAGTGCTGTCGGATCAGTGTAAAGAGTTACAGGTGAGATTAGTGAAAGAAGTTCTTGAATTTCTGGAAATTAGGCATTCAGTGTCGACGCCGTACCATCATGAGACGCTGGGAGCGCTGAAAAACTCGCATAAGCATTTAGGAGCACACATGAGGATGCAGGTGGCTAAAGGGAAAGGGCCATGGAGTAGTTGGATTCAGTACTGGTGTTTCGCGTATAACAATTCCGTACACACAGCGACGGGATATACGCCGTACGAGTTAGCGTTCGGAAGAAGGAGTAGGAGGCCGTCCGGTATGGGAGACCCCGTGGAACCTGTGCATAATTTCGATGATTATCACAAGGAGTTGAAATACCGGCTGAAGACCGCCTGGCGGGATGCCCGAGAAAATCTAATTCGATCCAAGGAGCAGCGGAAGGCGAGATACGACGTCGGGAAGCGCGACGCCGAGTACAAAATTGGAAACAAGGTGTTGCTAAAGAACGAGGCTGGCAGCAAGTTGGAGTGCATCTATAAGGGGCCGTTCGAAGTGAAAGACATTTGTGGGAAAAATGTTACACTAGTTCCAGGGAACAAGACGCTAACAGTGCATAAAAAACGAGCAAAATTATATTATGAATACCGACGGATTAACGATCATTAACATAATAATTAATCCTATTTTTGCGGGTGAGGTGTGATGGTCGGTGTTTACATAACAACGCATCGAATATAAACAGTCGACTAAGACTGTTTATTCAATAGCGCTTGATATGATAAACACCGCGTATTATAAAACAATAATTATAAATACGCGCGAGGACTACGTACACCAAAGTGCAGCGTCAACAAGGACGCCACGGTGCGTTGTATTTGCGACCTTACTCTTCCTCGTATAAAACATCACCGTATTTCTGTACGATCATCAATCATTCATTGATCATTTTCTAAGTATGTAACTATGTATATCTGTGCTAAATATATTTTATTAGTATGACCACGTCTACTACAAACCCCCGATCAACCCCTGAATATTGCAAGAGTATAAGTTTGTATCTTCCATGAATAATTAATAAATATCTAATAATATACACTTCAAACAATTTCTTAGAAATTAATTAAAAAATATACATTTTGTATAATAATACCGTAATTAAGTATTCCCTTGCTATTCAATTATAATTACACATATTAATGCTTTTAAATATTATTAGCAAATTTCCCTTATATTTTTATTGGTTACATTATTATTGATTATTGGTCAATGCATGTGCCATCATTAAATTATAACGAATTTACAAAACATAAAGATGTATTCGTTATATAAGTAACAAAAAATCGATAATCCCTTTAAAATGTAAAGTCCATAGTTCAGTGTATTACTATTTCTACACTGGGTTAGATGCGAGGCTTAGATAAGACTTTTATGAATGCCTCATTACATGCATAGAATGTTTGTGAAAAGTGGAAAACCACGTAAACATGATTTTTATTATTTTCTTTCCTTTAGTTGTGCTTAAAGATTATATAATTCGTTTTTGAAATGTTTTTATTAATTTATTTTCTACCATAACTTGGAAAAATGATTAGCAATTATTTATTGATTTTCGATTCTGATTTCTAACCATTTGAAATTGTAATATTGTCAATAAAATGAACTAGCATTGTTGAAAAAATCATGTAAATAGATTAAATAATATTTTATGGAAAATATGATTATATTTTCATCAAATCATTATTCATGCAAACTTCAGCGGCAAAGATGGCTAAAATCAAACGAATAATTCGACTAGTACTTTAAATGTAAAAAATATACTTTGATTATTTTTAATATGTTTCTATATATGAAAAATAAACAGTATATTTTAGACTTCACTTAAAATTTGTGTTTTATATGCAGTGGCATACCAAGGGGAAGGGAGGGGGGGGTATACATGGGGTTATGTATACTCAAAAGAAACATATGTAAAAAAACATATTGCTTTCGTATGTTTACAAACTATTACTTAACTCGACGTTTTCAACCATTTAACATTTTGTAAACATTTTTCAAATTAATTATTTCGTGTTTTTAATCATTAAATTTGATCTTCTGTTGGTTCTGCTTACAACTGCTTCCATTTAGACAAGATTTTGGAATATCATTCTCAAAACGCACATGTTAAATGAGAATCTGACAGTCGCTGCCAATTTGCGAGTGGTGTTTGGGTAATCGCAAAAAAACAATTGAATTTGCGTATACGAATTGAAGTTTGCTTATGCGAATCTTTTAATAAACCTATTATTGAAAAGTCATTCGCAAGTGCATAATTGCGTGCACGAATAATTTCAAATTAACCCCCACCTGGTCACATGTGTAAATATGTTTTTTTTTTGTTTACAGATTTCCTTCTGAATTGCATAAATTAAATCAAGTGATCGTCCTGAACTGGCAGACCAATATGATTTACTCGTTACTGAAATTAGCTGGTCCTAGGAATCCCGAAAACAATTTCAATGCACAACCAGGTAAGTAATTCCATTTAAAATTTATTTCTAAAGCAATATCAATGGTACAAATGTATAAATATATATATATATATATATATATATATATATATATATATATGTTTTAAGAATATTACGAGGAAGGTTTTCTAACTCTGCAACACTCGGTTTCCCAATCAGTCGTGAAATATTTGAAACAAGATTTAGAATATCCTTCAGTTTACATGCAACGTTATCCCTATCCGGCATACGATCAAGATATTCTACTGCAAGAACTCCAAGCGTTGTTTGGAATGTTTTTCGTACTTGGGTTCCTTTACAATGTCAGCAACATCACAAAATATGTTACTGTAGAAAAAGAACGCCAGCTAAAGGTAAGAGAGTTTGACATAATATCGATGTAATTAAAATATTACTTAAATATCTTTAATGTCCTATCACGCTGTTATTGCTCAATAATGACATAGGATTTTGATACTTTACCAAGTAAATAATATCAGCGGGTGTATTTTTTTTTATAACAGGCCATAAGGCGTTATAAGGAAATATCGTCCGCAAAACAAATTTGTTGCCTATTTACTGCAAAACAGAGGGCTTTATGCATGTGGCCAGGGTTGTTAAAAAATAGTTTTTTTTACAAAACGTTTTTTTTTCATTCAAACAGTGTTTAAAACATTAACAATTTAAAACATAACCAGCCTTATTAATTGACGTTAGCATACAGCTTTACCACATTTCTAATAATAATATTGACATTTTCGGATTAATAAAACGTTTTAGTATATTACTATTGTAAGTTTACAACTAATAATTTAATAGCCCTAGTTTATGTCTTATACATAACCTCAATTGTCATAACAAAATAGGGTTATTTAGAATTTATTTAATAATTCAATAAATCATAAATGTATAAACCTTATCAGAATGTTTCAATGGATATTTATCGTCTTAAGTTGTCTTATTAATTAAGACATTGTTTACATTTTCACGAATAACATTTTCGTAATTTTATATATTATGCTTATCAGAATATTTTGAACTTCACTTCAAATCAGTGTTTTATATGAAAATTTGGTTTGGCCGCGTAGCGCTAGGCGTTACGCGACCAAAATAAATTTTCAGGCTTTTCTTAACTCGAAATTTTACCTTCTGTTCAGTCAGTCTGAAATGTTAAAATGGTCGCTCCGCTTTGCTACGTGACTAAACCAAATTTGTAGGCTTTTGCAAACTAATAATTTTAGTTCATGTTTAATAAGTTCAACCACTTTTGTTACAAGTTTCAAATTGAACGATTTCATAAAAACGATAAATTTCTGACAAACAACTTTTTGAAAAAATCCCTGTATAGCAAAAAAGAAACGGATTGCTAGACCTTTTTTAAAATCGTATTTTTATTTTAGGAATGTATGAAAATTATGGGTTTGCCAAACTGGCTTCACTGGGCTGCATGGTTTACCAAATCAATTAGTTTTCTATTGATTGCTGTCATAATGATAACTATTTTATACAAAATTAATTTTGATGATCATGATCAAGGTGCTGTATTTCCTAGGAGTGATGGCTCGCTGGTGTTTGTTTTTTTGTTCCTTTATGTTTGTGCTATTACAACGTTTGGGTTTTTGTTAAGTTCCTTTTCAACATCAGGTAAATTGTTGACATGCAAAGTACTAAATAATTGGTCAATTGCTGAAGTCAACCGAAATCGGAAGATATCTTTATTATCTTTTTTTTAGCAAATATTGCAACAAGTGTGGCAGCCTTGATGTTTTTCCTATCATTCACACCGTATACAATTTTGATAAAGTACAAAATCCCAACAGCATTAAGCACTAAAATGTTAGCTTCTCTTTCGTTGAATACAGCCATGGCGTATGGATTCCAAACTATTTGCGTTCTTGAAAGTGCTGGAGAAGGTAAGAAATTAGAAAATTACGATTTAAAAATTCACAGAATTGCAAACTTCTGAGCTTTGAGGTTCAGAACTCCCGGCGAAACCACCAAAATTCAAATCAATAACTATTGAGAGATAGCGCCATCTATTGATAAGAAGTGAGTAGTATATTTATTAAGAGATAGAGAAAAGCAAGTGGCATCATCAATACCTGAGTACAAATAACTTTGTTTAAAACTCTTAGAACCTTTCTTTAACACTGTATTTTGTAACCAAATATATATTTCGGACACAAAGTGTCCATTATCAACGGTTTTAATATTCTAACTGGATTCAAAGAACATGTCTCACATATTAAACATCTGAACTCTCATAAATCTGCGGTCGCTAACCACGCAATTGAAACAGACCACAAGTTCATATTAGAAAACGTAAAATTATTAAAACAGTCATCACATTATCAAGTAAATATTTTGGATTCAATTCAAATAAACATGAAAATAAATTGTTAAATTTTGATTTGAGTTCGCTCGAAAATGATTTCCTAGATTTACGGTATCCACCTTAAACCCTTTCCCTAATTCTCTTGTAATCCCGTCAAACGCTTACCTATAAAAACCATACCTCCCCCTACCGACACCCTCCAATCCCCCATTTTTGTCTATATACACCGTGTCCAAGATAAGAATGCACAGCATGGGGATCGTAAAAACGTTGAAAGATACAGGGTGGCTTAAATTAGGAAAAAGTTGAACTATTTATATTTACATGCCGATCACAAAAATTCATGATTGTTTATCGTTTTCGTAATTTTCTCAAAAAATGCAATTTTTCGGATTTTTAATTTTTCTAATTTTTGTATTTGATTTAAAAGATATTAAACAATGAATGGCACTTTGTTAATTGCACTTTTTAAGCTCTACAAAATGGCGTCTTTAAATTTTTTTATCCGATCAACTTTATTTTTTTAAATGGCCACAAAAGTAGAAACAGCTTGTAAAAGGTAGCATTTTTTAAACAAATTCAACGACTATTATGCGTTATGCTTCTAATGCCTAAAAACAGAGAAAAATAAATTTTAATATTTGTGTAGGTTCTTAATCTAGTAGGCGTTTAAATAGTATGCATTAGAAAAATTGCAATATTTCTATTAAACATACTCTAAATAGTGCAACTTTTTCCTAATTTGAGCCACCCTGTATCTTTTACTAATTTCAAGATCCCCATGCTGTGCATTCTTATCTTGGACACAGTGTATATTAGTGTTAAACAGAGCTGAGCAGGATTCGAATCCTTTTAGAGGATTCAAAAGAGGCATTCGAATACTTTAGTTTTTAAGAGTATTCGTATTCGAATCCAAGTGTGGGTGATTCGAATCCTTATAAAAGGATTCGAATATTTATAAAAGGATTCGAATACTTACAAAAGGTTTTCAATCTTCAAAAATAATTCGAATTAATTGTGAGAATTAACTTGAAAAATGTCTTTTGTGTGTTTTTAAATTTCTCGTTAAATCACTGTTTTATACGCATGGCGCATAAAGTAAAATTTCGAGTTTAGAAAAGCTCAGATAAGTTTCCACCTCCAGACTAAGCATGAAGTAAAATTTCGAGTTTAGAAAAGCCCTGTAAAAATATCTCGAGGGACCCGAGACAAATTATCGGGCTTTTCTAAACTCGAAATTTTACTTCATGCGCCACGCGTTCAAAATACTGATTTGAAGTGAAATTCAAAAACACACAAATACATCATTAATTAGAGTAACAGGGAATCAGATATTTAGTCTGTTATCAACGATGTTCAGTGTTAATAATAAATAATTAAGTTTTGAATATTTTTTTTTAAAACAACTGGTAACGATATGTATATAATAATGGTTGCAAAACAATAATAAAATGAAATTTATTTTTAAAGGATTTGTATTCGTGATTCGAAAAAACAGGATTCGAATCTTTGATTTGAATCATATATATCTCTTACGAATCCTTTATTCGAGTATTCGTGATTCGGATTATATTAGGTGATTCGGATTCGTGATTCGAAGCCTTTTTACGAGGATCGTCAGAGCTCTGGTGTTAAATGTATATTTTTTCGTATTAGTATCAAACCATTGATAATGGACACTTTGTGTTCGAAATGTTCATTTGGTTACAAAATAAAGTGTTAAAGAAAGCAATTACTTTCAAGTAACTCAATCCAAAAAAATAGTACAAACAAGTTTAGATTTAGAAATCTGTTTCGCCCACATTCAGCAATTAATCGATAGCCCGGCGAATCCACCAAAACTCAAATTAATAACATCGACAGATAGCGTTAGCTCTTGCTAAAAACTGAGTAGCATTTGAAAATGACCAAACACAAAATTGTTTGAGTTTATAAAAAACAAAAATCCGATCTTAAATTTAATCTGAATCTTTTTAGGTTTACGATGGAGTAATATATGGCACACGGTAACCCCCGATGAGAACCTAGTGATGGGCCACATTTTGGTAATGCTACTAATTGACAGCATTCTCTACATGCTATTAGCACTGTACATTGAAGCTGTTTTTCCGGGAAAATACGGCGTCCCACAAAAATGGAACTTCATTTTCACCTGGTGCAAAGTTTTCAACAAGCGAGTTGGTGGTGAGTGTTCTACCTTTCACCCTAACGAAATCACAAAACTCCCATTTTTTAGACACGAACCCCATTGAGAGTGTCAAACATGACGAATCCACCTACGAACCAGAACCGACTTATTTGAAAACCGGAATACAAATAATCCATTTGAATAAAACCTATAAAGGAAATCGAGTCGCCGTTGATGATATTTCACTGAGCATGTTTGAGAATCAGATTACTGTGCTTTTGGGACATAACGGTGCGGGGAAAACAACAACTATTTCCATGATTACGGGTCTTTTCCCCCCAACAAGCGGAAAAGCGATTATAAATGGTTACGATGTGGAAACTGAGACTAGTAAAGTTAGATCTAGTTTAGGTTTCTGTCCACAGTATAATGTTTTATTTGATGAGTTAACGGTGGCAGAGCATATTTACTTCTTTTCGAGGTTGAAAGGAGTTGGAGGTTCTGAGTTGAACGCAGAGATCGATTATTACATTAATTTACTTAAATTAGAACCGAAGGTAAACATAATACATCAATGGCAGACAGGTCTAGACTAGCTAGGGAGCTAATGTTATAAAATAATATTATAAATAAACATAACGTATTTTTATGACAAACAATTTTCAAGTTATGCTCTATTTTTGTTGTAATAACATGTTGTGTCAGCGGATTTTATATGTCTGTTTTATTAATATTGTAGAGAAACGTTAGGTCTGCTGCATTATCAGGCGGGATGAAGAGGAAGTTATCTGTTGCAATGGCTTTTTGTGGAAAATCAAAAGTTGTACTGTTGGACGAGCCTACTTCTGGAATGGACCCAGCTGCTAGAAGGGCTTTATGGGATGTTGTTGAATCCGAAAAAATAGGTAAACCATCAAATATATATATATATATATTTATATATATCAAACAATAAAAATAATTTTTTACAACCCCAAAAAGCCAAAAATCGGTCAGATGTAGGCATCTAGTCAACTTTGTTGTTTAGTAATTAATGATTCGACGCAATCGCTGGCGGATTGGTAGCATTGGGTGTGTGTCCTGGACCATATCGGACTTCCGACTGAGGAAAGTGAAATTAACGCAAGATTTGAATTAAATAGAAAACAGTTTTTAGTCTTTAGATTGTTATTTTTATATTGAATCATAAAGTACATAGGATAGGGTTATTTATGGAATAACACATCGGGCAAATGGCCTCCACGGGTCTACTGGCACATACGCACTCTTCTGTCAAAATTTCCATTACCATTCTGCATAAATGTGACTGAATTTACCTGAAGCAGCGTTTAGTTTCCTCCTGTAATGCATGAATAGTTGTGGGCTTGTTGACATAGACCTTTGACTATAAATAACCTTATAAAAAGAAATCTAATGATGTGAAATCACACGATTTAGGGGGCCTATTCTAATCACCGAAACGAAAGAGTACACGACCAGGAAATGTCTCATGTAGTAATTGAATTGTTTCACGGCCTGTATGGCATGTGGCACCGTCTTATTGAAACAAAATATTGGTCACATCAATATCATCCAATTTCGGCAGAAAGAACTGTGTTATCATGTCGCGATATCGAGCACCAGTGACAGTCACTGTTTGACCAGCCTCATTTTCAAAAAAGTATGGTCCAATGATGCCTTCAACCCAAAATCCGTACCAAACAGTGATACGTTGTGGATGCATTTGTTTTTTAACAAACACATGTGAGTTCTTTGAACGCCAAACACGGCAATTTTAGCGATTAACAAAGCTATCAAGGTGAAAATTTTGCTCGAAAAATCAGCATCCACTTGTTGATGTTCAATAACCCATTCAACCAACTCTCTTTGCTGTGCATGGTTATTAGGCTTCAGTTGTTGTGTTAATTGAATTTTGTAAGCATGGAGACACAGATCTTTTGTGAGTATACGCTGTAGAGAGCTTCTTAAACATTGGAATTCTTGTCCACGACGCCCAATTGATGTTCTGGGATTTTCACCAACACTCTCACGCACTGCTTCGATATTGACATGTAACCGGCTTGTTTTTGGACGACCAGTGTGTTTAGCGTCCCCAATTGATCCAGTCTCCATAAGGTTTGAATTAATCTCTTTACAATTGACGAAGTTAAAACACTATGCCGACCATATTTTGTATGAAATTTTCAAACTGTGGCTGCCAAACTTTCAATTGTTTTTGAGATATTGTTTAATAATTAAAACACGTTGTTGTATCGTGTAACGCTCCATTTAAACTCCATTTAAACTCTCAGCTGTCAAATGGTTTTTTTTCAGGGTTGCCAACCATTTACTGCACAAATGGCGGCATATTCAAATCTTACGTTAATTTTGGGACACCCTAGAGAATTGCCGTTAGTATCGTTAGAGTTTAATCTAGTTAATTTCTACAAAATCCGTACGAACAGGATAGTAACATTTCGTATTGGAGTTGGCGGCACAAGGCAGCGGTAGCCGCCTTGCAGAGTGCCGACCAACCGGGAAAATTAGGGAAATGTCAGGGAATTTTATTCATCGGAAAAAGTCTTGGAAAAGTTTTTAAATTAATAATAAGTAAATATATATATATTATTAAAGAATTGACAAATTTTTAGTTCTGTTTGGAAAACGAATTTGACATATTACATAATATTTAACAAAATATAAAAATGATGAAATGTCCATTATAGCACTTTCCCTGTAATTTGAACAATTGATAAATGACATATTAAATTTATTTTACTCTAACCAATTAGTTGAAGATTTCACTTGAAGTTAGTGATTTGTACGTGTGGCGCATGAAGTAAAATTTCGAGTTTAGAAAAGCCTGAAAATTTGGATTTGCTGGGAAACGACTCGTTTTGCTCGCGCGCCCTAGCAAATCCAAATTTTCAGGCTTTTCTAAACTTGAAATTTTACTTCATGCTTAGTCTGGGAGTAGAAACCCTCGTTAGACGATCAATCAGAAACTTAGTTTGCAGTTCCCTTTATTGTCAAATTTATGACGTAAAATAAATAGAGTTGATGATTTCTTACTTCAAATTTAGAACTAAAACAAATTCCTGTGCATTATTTGTCTGTTACTAAAATTGGAAAAGCTTAAGTTATGTAAAATAAAGCCTATTAATAATACATTTATTGTAACGTTGGAAAAAACTAAGTCTAACAATTTTTAACAAATTTGCAAAACTCTAAAATGATCGGAAATTATTCGAAATGAATAGGATTAAATTCAATAAAAAAATACTTATAAATATTTTCAAATTTTAACTTTTATTTGATATTTTAAAACATCCCGTCGGGATATTTAAATTTTAAATTATAGCCTATCAAAGTTTATTCATTCCTGTGTAGATTCTATACATTCAATTTCAATTTGATAATCTGCTGATTTTTTACTATTGTTCAAAGAAAACATTCTCCTAAACTAGTTGATTTTATTGCATAGTTTTAACTTTGGCTTAACATTTTAAGAAATGGAGTAGGTTCAGTGGAAGAGCAGTAACAGCTACTACCTGACTGAACTTCGCTACGCTAATAAGTTATAATTGTATGGTTTTCGTTTCAATAAATAAAGGCATTTATGTAAGTGCAATGAATTCTAAGTAAATTCTGTGAATTTCATGTTGATTAGTAGAGACAACTTTGCTTTTTTTTCAATTTTTTAAACAAATTACGGTTAATTGCTTTTTTACGATATTTCAATTTAGAACTGATATTTGAAAACATCCAGTCAAGTATTTAAATTTCAATTATAGCCAGTCAAATGTTATTTATTTCTGTAATGATTGAAGGAATTTTGACAATCTGTTGGTTTTTTACTACTGCTCCTAAAATCGTTGAATTTATTGCATAATTTCAACTTTTGCTTAGAATTGTAAGAAAATTCGTTGCGATAATTTATTTTCTTTACAGCAGTCGTAAGTGCAATGAGTTCTAAGTAAATTCAATGAATTTCATATTGATTGTATAATACTTTGATTATTTTTTTAATTTCTAATAAAATAAATTCCTCTGTCACTTTTTTTACGAAATTGAAACTTTGATTAGACATTTTGAAAAATTAAGTCCAAATATATAGATTTCGATTGCAACCAGTCAAAGTTTATTAAGTTACGTGTAAGTTCCTTCAAATTATTCTGTGATGTTGATAATTTTCGTCAGAAAATTACATACATTTTCATTCTAAAAAAAGAGTGAAAAGCACTTTTTTAAACTAAGTGAAAATTAAGAGTTCTACGATAAAGTTAAGAGTTCTACAACAAAAAGTGTATTAACAAAAATTTTTTGATTCTCTTATCTTTTATTTTTTTATATAAACAATATTTAAGAAAATATATGGATTTTAAATATATTTGGTAATTTAAAAAAATAATAATAACCAGAAAACTAACCAATTGCAAGTATTTCTTACAAGTTTTTATTTAAATATTTTTTGATAAAAAAGTGAAAATCAACAGATTGTTCAGTAAATAAATGTATGTTAACTCTCGGAAAATTTGGTGAAAATCATGAAAATTTAAAACTGAGAAAATTATCGAAAAATAGAAACAAACATTTATTGCAAATCAAGTAATTATTCAAATTAATTAAATTTTAACGATTTTTCCAAATATTTTGGAGAAAGTGACGTTGTCAAAAACCATAAAATGTGTTAATTATTGAGATAACTGGCATAAATATTAAACAATGGTAGAAAATCTAGTTAAGTGATGAAAATCAAAAACATTTAGAAAACAACAAGATATTTTTTAATTTAATAATTCAACACACAAATAGTATAGTAGATTTTCTAAACATTTTTATTGTTTTATACTTTCTCGAAATTTTGTACATTTTTCAATTTTTTCCATCTAGAAATGACAATCAAGGAATTTTTCTTTAAGTATTTATACATATCCCGATATACACCCTGTAATTTTTTAAGCATTCGTTGGTTTTATGAAAGAGCTCAATTTGAAATTTGTAACGAGTGTTTTCCACTCCTAGATTAAGCATGAAGTAAAATTTCGAGTTTAGAAAAGCCTGAAAAGGATTTGCCGGGGCGCGCGAGCGAAGCGAGTTTACTTCATGCGTCACGCGTATGAAACAGTGTCAATATTGCAAAGTTCAAAATATACTGTCAACGGGAGGAAAGGTACCCCACGCTGATTAGCAACTAGCTCAGGTTGGTTGAGGTTATGAGAGATGAGCAACTAACTGAAACACGTATGCTGTTTTAAATGATTTAATTTAAACAAATAAAAAAACATTATAACAACAAAGAATGAAATAAGATTAAAAGAAATACAGTGCACGAAGTTCAGGGCAGACTTGGTGTGGCGTCGGCGTCGCGATTGGGATTTTCAGTCCAGCGGTGGCGTCTAGACTAGTAGTGGCATCCGGATGGAGGCCGTCCAAGTAGCAAGACGGCGTCTCGGTGTGAGACGGCGTCCTGTGCTCGTCGACGGGATGTGGCGTCGACGTCGGTGGGGTGTTGCGTCTGGCTGGATCCGAAGGCAGCAACAAACTCTACGCTCGTAGTGCGGGACGTCGAGGCGGCTGCTCTGGCAACCTTGATGCTCGGCGTCGGCGTGACTTCAGGAACGACGGCGGAACGGGGTCTGTCAACTTGGCCCCCCCAACTCAAAATTTTCAAATAAAAAATATTGCGCCCGAAAGGTCTTAGCTTGCGCTCACTTGCGCCCAAATATTAAAACTTGCGCTGTTAAGGGTAGAAAGTTATAGCGATTTGAAAATAGGGGGGGCTAAGTTGACGCCAGCCCCCCCATCTCGGAATTTTTAACTTTTTCTTTCATAAATACATTCTATGGAACTTGCGCTGTCGATACCACCTAATTTTACAAGTTGCGCTGCAAAAATACACCCCCTATAAACGAAATAACGGAGGGTGCCAGCCCCCCCACTTTACATTTTTTAAGTTTTATTTCATTGTACACAAAGCTTAGAAGTTGCGCTCACTTGCGCCATCGAAATTTCTTCAAAATCAGTTCTCATGAAAAAGTTATGGCATATTTTATATATACTCGAATCCAGTGCGCGTATTCCCATAATCTCCATGCAACTACAGAAGAGTAATACAATAAACATACTTAACTCACAACCACTGTCCTTCTTCGTCGAAAAGCATACATTATACAACCAAAACAGTAATTTTCTATAATATTTGCATATTTATTCCAGTGCCGTATCATGGTGGAAATATATATTTTTATTATTACTTAAATAATTTTATTTCCAAAACAAATAACAATAATTCGATTCAATTAATAAATATAACTTTAACAATGTATTTAAAATGCATTTCTTCTGATTAGAAAAGATGCGCTGTTTTCCCAGTAGCGTTACAAATAATTTATTATTTAATTTAATTAAATATTTTCAAAACCAAACGTGAAAATTTAAATTTTTTAAGTGATTTTACTTAAACAATGCATAAGGAATGCATCTATGCCAATGAGAAAAGGTGCGCTGTTTTCCCAGTGGCGTCACAATTAGTTTATTATTATTTAAATAAATTAAATATTTTTCAAACCAAACGGAAAATTTTGAATTTTCTAAGTGATATTACAGCGAAACTTTTCTCATTAGCATAAATACATTTTCTATGCATTGTTAAAGTAATATCACTTAGAAAATTCAAAATTTTCTGTTAGGTTTTGAAAATATTTAATTTAGTTCAATAATAATAAATTTATTGTGACGCCACTGGAAAAACAGCGCAACTTTTCTCATTAGCATAAATGCATTTCCTATGCATTGTTAAAGTAATATCACTTAGAAAATTTATCATTTTCCGCTTGGTTTTGAAAACATTTAATTTAATTCAATAATTACAAATTAATTTTGACGCTACTGTTGAAACAGCGCAACTTTTCTCATTAGCATAAATGTATTTCCTATACATTGTTAAAGTAATATCACTTAGAAAATTTAAAATTTTCCGTTTAGTTTAAAAATATTTAATTTAATTAAATAATAATAAATTAATTGTGACGCCACTGGGAAAACAGCGCAACTTTTCTCATTATCATAAATGCATTTCCTATTCATTGTTAAAGTAATATCACTTAGAAAATTCAAAGTTTCCCGTTTGGTTTTGAAAATATTTAATTTAATTCAATAATAATAAATTAATTATGACGGCACTGGGAAAACAGCGCAACTTTTCTCATTAGCATAAATGCATTTTCTATGTATTGTTAAAGTAATATCACTTAGAAAATTCAAAATTTTCTGTTTGGTTTTGAAAATATTTAATTTAATTCAATAATAATAAATTAACTGTGACGCCACTGGGAAAACAGCGCAACTATTCTCATTAGCATAAATGCATTTCCTCTGCATTGTTAAAGTAATATCACTTAGAAAATTCAAAATTTTTCGTTTGGTTTTGAAAATATTTAATTTAATTCAATAATAATAAATTAATTGTGACGCCACTGGGAAAACAGCGCAATTTTTCTCATTAGCATAAATGCATTTCCTATGCATTGTTAAAGTAATATCACTTAGAAAATTCAAAATTTTCCGTTTGGTTTAAATAACATTTAATTTAATTAAATAATAATAAACTAATTGTGACGCCACTGGGAAAACAGCGCAACTTTTTTCATTGGCATAGATGCATTTCTTATGCATTGTTTAAATAAAATCACTTAAAAAATTTAAATTTTCACGTTTGGTTTTGAAAATATTTAATTAAATTAAATAATAAATTATTTGTAACGCTACTGGGAAAACAGCGCAACTTTTCTAATCAGCAGAAATGCATTTTAAATACATTGTTAAAGTTATATTTATTAATTGAATCGAATTATTGTTATTTGTTTTGGAAATAAAATTATTTAAGTAATAATAAAAATATATACTTCCACCATGATACGGCACTGGAATAAATATGCAAATATTATAGAAAATTACTGTTTTGGTTGTATAATGTATGCTTTTCGACGAAGAAGGACAGTGGTTGTGAGTTAAGTATGTTTATTGAATTACTCTTCTGTAGTTGCATGGAGATTATGGGAATACGCGCACTGGATTCGAGTATATATAAAATATGCCATAACTTTTTCATGAGAACTGATATTGAAGAAATTGAAGTGAGCGCAACTTCTAAGCTTTGTGTACAATGAAATAAAACTTAAAAAATGTAAAGTGGGGGGGCTGGCACCCTCCTTTATTTCGTTTATAGGGGGTGTATTTTTGCAGCGCAACTTATAAAATTAGGTGGTATCGACAGCGCAAGTTCCATAGAATGTATTTATGAAAGAAAAAGTTAAAAATTCCGAGATGGGGGGGCTGGCGTCAACTTAGCCCCCCCTATTTTCAAATCGCTATAACTTTCTACCCTTAACAGCGCAAGTTTTAATATTTGGGCGCAAGTGAGCGCAAGCTAAGACCTTTCGGGCGCAATATTTTTTATTTGAAAATTTTGAGTTGGGGGGGCCAAGTTGACAGACCCCGGCGGAACGGCTGGTCTGGATCCGGCGGAAGCAACGAACGCTACACTGAAGCGTCGTTGAGGCGACGGCGCTGGCAATCGGGTTCTCGGCGTCGGTGTCTAAAAACAGGAACGGCGGCTGGGACGACTGACGTCGGCGTCGGTTTGTTTCCTGTTGTTGGTTTCTTCTTCTGGCGGCAGGAACGACAGCTGGGACGTCTGGCGTCGGCGTCGGTCATAGCTTCCTGGATCAGATAGAAGAGTCGAAGAACGGTAGTTCCCCCTGAATCCACATGCTGTCCCCTGTACAGCACAAGAGTGGGCTGGTATTTATACCACGAAAAATGGCGTGGAGAAGGGATGATTTGAGGACTACATGACCGTTGGCAAAGAATTCGCTAGAAAGTAATTATTGCAGACAAGATAATTACTTTCAGCGAACTCTCAAATCCAAACAACCGTTAAGCTGCAATTTGAAAGAAGTATAGAAATTTATAATCGTTCTTCTTTCAAATAGCAACGGTGGTCATTAGTCCTCTCCCTAATTACCGATTTTTAAAATCCTGAGGGGCAATCCGCCACACCTGCCCAGGTAGAAGGTGGCCCGAGCACGGTTCGAACCGCGGGAGATAATCCATTGGGCGGGGAAATTAATTAATTGCTGGGTGCGAACTCTTTTTAAATAAAAGAAGAATTGCAAATATTATTTACAATTCTTGTTGCCGGAGATTAAAATAATCCCCGGTAACAATACTGCGTATGTTTAATTTCGCGTTAATACGTTTTAGAAAAGTATTATCAAATCTTGCAATTTCTCAATTCGTACCTTATTATATGTTTTCTTTTCACCTCTTAAAATTTAGATATTCTAACGACTTTATCAAATCACGTTTTCCCCATATTTGTTTTTTCAAAGTTAAGTTATTTTTAGGGGTCAAGCAAAAAATCTGAAATCAAGGAAGAGTCAGGGAAATTTAACATTTCAAATTGGTTGCCATCATGCCTTGGAGTGGTGGAGGATACTTTAGATTACCTTCACTGATGTCCAAGGTTTCCGGCTTTCTTCCTAAGACCTTGAAGGTTAGTTGGGAGGATTTAAATCCTACCTTCTCCAAGGCCTCCAATGAACCCTCATCGATGTAGAGGATAACGGTTGTTCCTTTATCCTCCTTCTTCTGGGTTTCAGCAAACTAATAAGGACAGCCGTATCCTTGGCCTCGATTAGGTGCGTCTTCTGCATATAGACTCCAAGCCCGGTGATCCTAACAATTTCCCTGGGAGTTTCGCTGCAAACCTTGGCTTAATTGTTCGGATCTTTTCCAGCAGCCAATCCTTGGAAGTTTCATTGGCGCACGTGATATACACAACCCTCATCTCGAAGTAGCTGTTGGTAAACTGAGGACCTTTGGAAGGTTTGCACTTCCATACCTAAGATATCTCCTAGGATATCTCGCTGCACGGATTTACCCTGGTCCTCCGTCAGCTTTTGTTCTGGGTACTCTTCAAGTACCACAGCCATTCGCGCCACCCCTAGTGCCTGACTGTAAGTTTCCCCAGGTGTCGTGCTGGGTATCACCTCCGTTATGGCTGTGGACGGGCGCGTTATTTTTGCTGGAGGTTTATCGTTGCCTCCAGTCAAGGGTGTGTTTGTTTCCGACTGCCACCTCTTTTTTTGTTGTGGGGTCCTTGGGAGGTTTTGTTGCCGGATTTGTAGGACTCCTCGTCGCCCTTCTTCGAGACCAACTTGTCTATTTGACTTTCGCCTAAGGGCACTGGCTTTGGCCAAATCGATGACCGCTTTCCTTTTTCGGTTCGAGCTGGAGGTTGGATACTCCTACTGTGGCCTCGATGATTACAGGGTTGGTTCGACTGCCCTGGGCTTCCGTTCAGCTGGGTTGGGGAAGTGGGGTTTGGTGCTGGGTGTCCAACACCATTATCCCTGCCTCGGAGCTGGTTTCGGGGTTGTTTTATGTGTTCTTCGTAATAAAGTTCCCCTTCCAGTTGTTGTTTTTTTTTGTTATTTGTTGGTCTATTATTATTCACCTTATAAGTGACCTGATTAATGAGGTAAGGCTACTTACTCCAAGCGGGCGCCCGGTACCTTGGAGGCTCCCTGCGAGACACCCTTATACTTCGGGTGCCATTAGCTCCTTGGCACGGATCGCGAGATACCTTGGGCTAAAGGAGTTGGTCCAAGGTTTTTTTTTGAGACTGTCCTTAATTGTCCTCTAGTTAAAGACCAAAGGGCGTCACAGGATGTTCGGCTATCCACCACCTGTTGACGCGCTGAGTAGTCACTCAAGCCTTGAGTCGAAATTAATCAATAACGTATTTGATTTCTAAAACAAATATTTTCATAAATTTGGCGATTTTTCAAATAAATGTCAATATTCACTCAACATTAATACGTATAAAATATAGAATTAATCTTTTTCTATCCAAGTCCTTCAACTAGTGTCTTCCACTCCTTGTTTAGCATAAAGTCAAATTTCGAGTTTATAAAAGTCTGGAACCCTAAATTTTCAGGCTTCCTAAACTTATAATTTTACTCTATGCGCCACGCGTACAAAACACTGATTTAGTTTGAAGTTCAAAATTAAACTATGATGACAAAAACGTTACATGAAAGACTAAAATTCACACAAGCATTAAAATTACCCAGCCTGCCAAAGAATAATAATATTCCTTGGTAATGACGATAAATCGAAACTAGTTGGAAGGAATAAAGATTTAAGTGAAACAAACCAAGTGCCTTAGCTTCAAATTTAATATTAGTTTAAATGTTTTAAGTGATCCCTGAGAACCACATTAAATTTATATTAAAATTAATATAAATAAAATTAAATATTACCAAATTATTTTGACATTTTATTACCTTTTGACGCTTTTGACATAAATTGATTAACCATTTCTTTTCTTTTAAAAATAAATTACTTACATTGACGAAAAAAAATAATTGCACAACATTTGTTTAAAACGTTTTTAGAATTTTGGACGAGATATCGTTTGTATATTGTTAAATACCTTTTATAATAAGCATGCTAACGAAACATGTTTATACAAATCATGTTACTATTATGATTGAACTTTATTGCCCAGCAGATTTATGCAATCTAATTACAATACTTATATTTTCAGGAAGAACAATCTTACTATCCACACATTTCATGGACGAAGCAGATATTCTGGGAGATCGTATCGCAATAATGGCTAGAGGAAAATTGCAATGCTGTGGGTCGAGTTTCTTCCTGAAGAAGAAATACGGATCTGGCTACCTCTTAATTTTAGAAAAAACTTCTGAATGCGATGTAGGGCAAGTCACGTCCTTACTATCAAGGCATATAGATGGAATACGGCTTAGAAGCAACATAGGATCAGAACTAACCTATCAGCTGAACGAAAATGATACACCTGTTTTCCATCAAATGTTCAGTGACATAGAAGCACAAGCAAGCCAATTAGGGATTGTTAGTTATGGCGTTTCATTGACTACTTTAGAAGATGTATTTTTGAAGTAAGAATCATTTAATAATATTAATAAAATTATTTAATTGATTATTAAGCTAATAAATTATTAAAATCTGCTTCAAAAATCTTGTATTATGTTACTAAAGGTCAGAATAACTGGCCCAACATTATTCTGCCTTTTATTTGCCCTACTATGTTCCAAACTCGTTGAACTGATTAATATCTGAACTTGAGTTCAAAGTGACATTACAACAATAAGAACTGTCATCTTAAACTCGAGTTCAAAGATGAACCCATTTCAACGTTTTTGGTGCAACTGGACCTTAACATTATATACCCTAATCTATGCAATATGTCTACAATAGAATCGTTGTCAATAATTTTTAATGTACCATTTCAATACATTTTAGAGTTGGTTCTGATACAGAATTAGAGAGAGAAAGCATGGGATCACCATTGATAACCTTTAGCAACCATATGGAATCGGCATCTCCTCAAGTATACACAGGAGGAAGATTGATTCGGAATCAAATACAAGCCATGTTTTTGAAGCGGGCCTTGACGACTGTCAGAGGAATTATGACCATGATTCTTCAGATTACGATCCCTGTAATAATTCTTGTATTGGCGATTTTGCCGAGTCGCACTGGAAACAAAACAAGGGAATTGCCGAGATTGAAAATCGATTTTAGGACCTATGGCGCGCCTATAACTGTGCTCTGTTCAGATGATGCGAGTAATCCCTACTATCAAAGTGCGAAATATATGCTTGATGAAAGAGGGTTGGCTATTGATGATCTTGGGAATAGGGATGTTGGAGAATATATGTTGAATTTGGTAAGTAAAATACATGTTGCCGATAGATGAAAACGTTTGATCACCTTACCTTTTAAATACTTTAGACTAAAAAGAATCCATCAAAATCAAAACTTCGCTATATCGTTGGAGCATGCTTCAATAACACTAATGCGTTTGGTTGGGTCAATAATATACCTTTACATTCCCCACCACTGGCGTTGAATTTAATAATGAATTCAATAGTTAAGAGCTTTGATAAAGATAAACAAATCACTATTTACAATCATCCAACACCGTATACTCTACAAGCAAAGGTAAATTTAGTTTTGTTCTCAGGCTGCCAATTAAAGGCAATTTTACTTGCGCTATGTTTGCGCTGATGCTGTTTCGCTAAAATTGGGTGAAATATATTTTTAGTTGAAACTAGTTAGACAAGTGGATATGGATATGGGTTACGCAATTGGCGTGAACATAGGATTCTGTTTTGTTTTCATAGCTGGATTTTACGTCATATTCTACGTAAAAGAAAGAGCGAGTAAAGCCAAGCATTTGCAAATGGTTTCCGGAGTGAACCCGTTTATATTTTGGATGGTGTCATATATTTGGGACTGGCTCCAGTGGTTACTAGTCTGTGTGATCATCATAATTGTATTACTATGTTTTAAGGAAGATGGTTTTAAAACCAGTAGTGATATTAGTAAGTACAAAATTAACAATGGTGTGCTACAAAAAAATCTAAAAATGTGAAATCTTTTCAAGTTCTAATTATATTTATTTTAGGCCGTATATTTGTGATATTATTATATTCAATATTTGCATTGCTACCTGTGATATACTTCTTATCGTTTAAGTACGATACACCTGCGCAAGGATATGTCCGAGCTACAATGATTTTTTCACTTGGTAAAACAACTATTTACAAAAATAATAAGAATAGATCACTCAACGTATTTTTTAGGTGTCGTATTTTTCATCGTCTATCAAATCTTGGCTATCGAATCCTTCGACCTTAAAAATGTCGCTGATATAGTCGACTGGCCTTTTTTGTTATCTCCCTTGTACTCGATGGCAAGCGGGATTAGATGGAACTACAGGGAGTACACTAGGCTGGAGTTTTGCGATAATATGTTGGAAATTTGCGAAGAAATGGGTGGAAGTGAGGCATTTTGTAAATTGAAGATTTGCAGTGTAATTAGTCCATGTTGTCGTAAGTTTTTTAATAACTTAGCTGTACAAAGTCTTACGCCGTATTTTACCAAAAACGTTGGACGGAGTTATTTTTTTCAACTCGAGTTCAAAATGATAGTTGTAATGTCACCACGAAGTCTGTTCAGAGATTTACTGGGCTCTACATGTTCGGTGCAATTGCGCTAAGGACCACTTCCATAAAATATTAAATATTTTATAGAAGTGGTCCTTAGGACAACTGACTTTAATGTATGTAGAATAATTGTACTATACTTCTGAGCCCCGATGTTTATAAACATTGTATTTATTTTCAGAGAAAGAAAATTTCTACCAATGGGAACGACCGGGAATTCTTCGCAATATAGTCATCTCCTTACTATCAGGCCTTCTCCTGCTAATTATCCTAATGATCAAAGAGTACAAACTAGCAGTGAGGTTGAAGTACGCGATGGCCAAGAAGACGGATATCGAAGGACCAGCGAAGACAATCGACAGCGACGTCGAGGAGGAGAACGCCAAAGTTATGTCCATGACGCAAGGCGAAATCAACCAGCATGCCTTGGTCCTCAGAGATCTTACTAAGTATTACAAAGACGACTTTCTGGCTGTGAACAGGCTGTGCCTAGCCGTAGACGCTTACCAGTGCTTCGGACTTCTAGGTGTCAACGGCGCGGGGAAGACTACTACTTTTAAAATGATTACGGGTGATATTTCCATTTCACAGGGTGATATTTTTGTTAGGGGGTTGAGCATGAAAAAGGATTCCAAAAGGATCAATACACAAACTGGTACGTTCTACTACGGGTACCTACACCTTTTCTAGAAAAATACCTAAAAGAAATTTGAATCTCTGTTAATCAAAGAAAGTTCAAGCTTTAAGTATATTTTCTTTCCAGGATATTGTCCACAATTTGATGCATTATTTGATGAACTGACCGTTAGGGAGACAATGAAGATTTTTTGCCTTATAAGAGGATATCACGGAGAGGATATCAAGAAGCTATCAACAAACTTATCTAGCACATTCAATCTTAACAAACATATTGATAAGAAGGTGATGAATTTGAGTGGAGGAAACAAGAGGAAGTTGAGTACTGCTGTTGCTATGATTGGAGATCCGCCAATCATATATTTGGACGAACCAACTACTGGTAAGTATTTAATAATTATTAAATTAGTGTCATATTCAAATTTTCAAAAATGAACGTAGTAGAAGCTAATAGAAGTTCCTGAATATTGAACATTTTAATGGAGACTCATGACCTAATATCATTGTGGTATGCCAGTGTTACATAAAACAGGATCACTGAATTTTTTATTTTTCGAGAGATCACTTTAAAGTTTGGTAGTTTATACTAAAAATAAATTGAAGTTTAGTGACAAAAATCTTTAAATGTTATGTATTTTTATTAAGGTATGGATCCAGCAACAAAACGCCATCTCTGGAACGCGCTTTGCGATGTGCGCGATTCCGGAAAATGTCTGGTGCTGACGTCGCACAGTATGGAGGAATGCGAAGCTCTTTGCACCAGGCTGGCCATTATGGTCCAGGGGAAATTCAAGTGCATAGGCTCACTGCAGCACTTGAAGAGCAAATTCTCTCAGGGATATACATTGACCATAAAACTGAAGAGGCCTGAAGACGCGGAAGCGCAGATTTCTGAAATAGAAACGGCTATTTTACAATTCTTCCCAGATGCGGTTTTAAAGGAACACCATCACGAGTTGATCACTTTCAGCTTGCCGGGGAACACCGTCGCCCTCTCGAAGATGTTCAAGAACATGGAGTCCGCTAAGGACGTCCTGGATATTGATGATTATTCCATAAGCCAAAGTGGCTTAGAAGAAGTAAGATCTTGTTTTTTATTTATGATGTTTATTAATTTAATGTCAAATAAAACAATATTAAAATATGTTGCGTATAATTGTGCAAATTTAGATTAGGCTAAACTAATACAATTATCAATGTTAAAATACTCTCTGAGTTTAGGTTAAATGACAACGCTTAAAACGATACTATTTGTTTGTTGTAGGTGTTCCTTTCGTTTACAAATACTGATGCAACTGAAGAGGTTTAAGTATTTTTTCAATATAATTTATGTGTTCGTTTGTTAGGTACTGTTTTACCTTATGTATAGTATATGCCAAGATCTTGTGACCTAAAGTTTATAAAATAAAATAGTTTATTTTCATAAAGGCGTTTGTGATACTATTTGTTCAATAAATTGTTTCTGCACATGTTTTGTTTCAATACTTACACCCCTACTAAATTTTAATTAACCTTAAATGGAGATGGACCGCCAATATCCTGTCGAAATTCCAAGGAACCTACGATTTAATATTATTAAATATTTAATATTTTGTTATTGAAAAAGTCTTAATCAGGGGTGTTCAACCTTTTTTATTCGCTGGGCAGCATTCGGTAAAGACGAGATGTTTTGGGCCGCAATAAGTGAAGAGCAAACAAAATCGGTTCACATATTTCTACTCACAATAAGTCAAGAAGGGAAAGAAAGCAAACATTAATGTTTAACAATAAAGATAGTTGATAACAGACTTAATATTTTATTCCGTGTTATCCTAATTAATGATGTACTTGTGTGTTTTTGAACTTCACAATAAATCAGTGTTTTATACGCGTGGCGCATGCAGTAAAATTTCGAGCCAAGACAAGCTTCGCGGAGCGACTAAGCCAAATTTTAAGGCTTTTCTCAACTCGAAATTTTACTTCCTGCTTAATCTGGGAGAAAAAACCCTCGTTCTAATTAAATGATTAAATACTATTCATTTTCCATGCATGTAATAAGTTTCATCCTTAAAACAAGGTTATCGTGATTTACCAGAAAATTAACGGTAAAAAAGTTTAGAATCACTGAATTGCCAGTAAAAAAGTATATGTACGGAAGCTCAGAGTTGACAAATATGCAAAAGTTAATAAAGATTTACAGAATTTAACACGTAAAAATTTATTCAACATTAGATAATTGACAGAAATATTTATAAAAGGCATTAAAACATGGTTTTTGTTTAAGAAAAACAAAATCAATAGATTGGACGTGAAGTTACAAATGCTTTAAGTTTATTAAAATTGGGGAAAAAACATAAAATCAATAGTTTATTTAAAGTCAACAAATAATTGAATAACAAATATGATGTAATTAACGAAAATTGTTAAGAAATGAATTAGTTTATTTTCCCTTAAGATTATTAAAAATTATGTAATAAAGAAATATAAAAACAACAATCAACATTCAGATTTGTACATATATAATAATAACAGACATACACATAGAAAAAATCAATATTATTTGTATTTAATAAAAAAAATGATCGATTGAATAATAACATTACAAAAACTCTCAGTTGACTAAATGCAGAAAATCAATATTTTACTTAGTGACTCACATAAGAAAGTAAACTCAATCTCAAAATTGCATATAACTTATGCGCATGTAGGCGAAAAGTTTAAATTTACTGACTTAGTTTCATTCAATTTTAAGCTGTTACTAATAAACCATTTAGAGGCCAATGACTGCGCCTCTTCATCTAAGCTAACTGCAGTTTCGAGATGTTTTGCAGTAGTCATAATTGCTATGTCGTCGGTATATAAAATTAGCTTATGACTTGATAGGTAGTCAGGAAGATCATTTATGAAAATAAGGAATAACATAGGCCCAAGTATTGAACCTTGGGGTACCCCAAGTGTAATAGGCAACTAGTCTGATATCCCATTTTCACTCATAGCACGTTGATATCTTCCAGACAAGTATGATAAAGTTATGGCACAGCTGTTTGGATGAAAAATGTAGTAATATAATTTTTTTAGCAATATTTCATGAGAGACGCAGGCGAAGGCCTTTGATAAGTCAAGAAAAGAGGCCGATAATACTTCACCATTTTCAAAGGAGTCTACTACAAATTCGGTGAACTTTAAAAATACATCTGTCGTTGAATAACCCTTTCTAAAACCAAATTGCTGAGAACAGATAATGTTGTTCAGTTCGAGATAGTCAGCTATCTGACTATATAGAACTTTTTCAAGATTTTTTTCAAATATGGGTTCGAGCGATATTGGTTTAAAATTACCAGGATTATCTGTGCTGCCTCTTTTATCAATAGGTATTACCTTAGATATTTTAGGAGCATCCGGAAAGGAGTTTGTACGGATGCTAAGGTTTATTAGAGATGTGAGGGGAGTAATAATCGTATCACAAACTGCTCTCACTACGTCTACTCGTATACTGTATATATATCTGCTTTTGCTGACCCTAACACTCCAAATCGCATTCCAAACTTGACACTGTGAACACCAGGATAAATAAAGTAGTCATTGCAGTCGGTTGGTTTGTGCAACATGATATTTATTGGATCATCGTCTGATATTGGCAGGCTTTTTACTATGTTTTGAGCAACATTTGTGAAAAAGTCATTAAACGTATTTGGTAATATATCCGAGCCATTAGAAACTGAAGTATTATTTCGTTTTGTATTAATATCTCACATCGCATTTACTTTGAACTGTGCATTGACAATATATCTATGATAAGACTCCAATAAACAAGCTCTTAGTTCTTGCCTATAATTATATCTGTATATATTGCGTAGTAAACGTAGGTCGGGATCGTTCAATCTATTGCATGCCTCATTGATAAAATTTAGAGTATTCCTCATATATTTTAATCTGTCATTGAAAATGTAAGAATCATTCTTTTTTTTCTTTTTTTCTTTGGACAATAGAAGTTATTCCGAGAATGCATTATTAAAATGGTATAGAAAAGTCGAAAAAAATTCGTTGAATTAATAATTTATATTAGAGACTTCCTTATCAACAAAATTCCACGATTCCTTTTCCAATAATTTGAATAAAGTAAATTTACCCGTTTCCGTTATTGGTTGCTGTCTAACAAATTTCTTTTGGGTCGGTTTGTGTAACTGACATAACACAACAAAACAAATGCCTCTGTGATCTGATAAACTAGTTTCAAAAGGTTTAACTGGACAGGAGTCTTTATTAGGAAATACATTCTCAATGCAATTTAAATTCCTAGTCGGAGAAACTCCATGAGCATAGCGTTCTTAGGGTCATTATTGTTAAACTGAACGTTGAAGTCACCGCATAAATATACAGTCTTGTTTGCAAGATCAATGTCGTCTAATACTTTTGATAATATATAAATAAAACTGTTAAGATCCCCAACAGGGGAGCAATATCCAACAAGAACTACTACATTTTGTATAATAACACCGATAATTTCGCAGTCCATTTCAATAATTATGTTATCAAAATCAAGAGACATGTATTCTATATTGTTCCTTACCATGATCATTACACTGCCATTCAAGTATTTTTTCCTACTAAATTGAGCCGCAATACGAAAATTATTTAAGGTTAAAAATACAATACAATACTAAAATTTTCTACCACAAACCATAAAAAAACTACCATAAAATCGGTAGTTTTCTTGAGAAGTATTTTGCGCGCCTGGTTAAATTTAAGTTTTGTTCGACATATAAATGTTTCGGCAATACTAAATTAATATCGATATAATAGCAGCTAACTTCATTCGCACGGTTTAGTAGATTTGTATTTATATTAACAATAAATCGATTCAACACAGTTCTATTTTGCCATAGAGGATTCGCGCTTATAAATACATTTGTTCTGGTAATAACGGGTTTTAAGAGCTCCTTGAAAAGTAATAGATTTATTGGCGATCCTTTAATTGCATCTATAGTGCCTCTTTAAATAAACACATAGTCCTTATTTGTAAAGTCTCTTGGTAAATTAGAAATATCTTCAACTATTTTACAGAGTGTTGCATTCGGCTTGTAGAAAGTTGTAACGGTTGGTGATGTCGTGTACCCTGATAATATTTCCTTCACAATAGACGTCATTCCCTTTCCATGATTGTCACCTAGAATTAGTAGCTTGGAGTTTCTTTTAAAAATGATATTAGTTCTAGATTGTAATGGTGAATTCTTGAATTGTGATAAGTCTTTTTCCAAATTGAAAATTTTAGACTTTAATGCATGATGCTCTTTAACGATAGAATCTATTAATCTATAATTGATCTTTGTATTAGTTAATTTCATCTAGCAAGTCTGTATTTTTACGATTTTGTTCAAGTACATTATGTTCGAGTTGTTTCATGTTTACTTTTAAATCGTTTATGATATCTGTAAGAGCATCCTCCTGCTTCGATGGCTTCGCTCTTGATGAGCTTGATTCTAGATGTTAATTTATGAATGTGCGCTGATTTTTCCTTTACTTCTACATTAAGTGTGTCAATTGTTTCTTGTTTAACTGCATCTAAACTTAAATTTAAAGACGAATTCATCAAGTTTTTCTGGCAACAGATCACTTTATGACTATCTACAAACTGAAGTTTCTTCATTTTAGTTTTGCATGCCGTATGATAAATTCCATAGCAGTTAATACAAACATAGTTTCTAAAAGACACATTTTTGCAGCATTTGAATTTTGGTACAGGTTCAGACATTTTTACAAAACTCTGTTTGCGGTGAACAAGCAAATATATAAAATTAAAATTATTTAAAAAAGTTGAACAAATTTGCTTTAGCGGGATGTAAACTCGCGCTTTCAACAAACGTCAATAGTACGTCCAACGATTTTTACCAGTCGACCACCGCCGCACATTTTGAAATTGTAACAAATTCGCTCAGATTGTTCAAAATAACTCGAATTAGAGTAATTAGTCTGTTGCACGGCCAAAACAAGTGCATATTTTGAGGTTAAACTGATTCACCATAATTATAATCAATTAATCACGGTACACACTTAAAACACTGCCACGCAAATACTATTTTTTAACCAACGCCTATGAATAACATTGAGCACGCACAATTTTTAGTTTAGTTCTGCGTAATTTAACTAATTTTATACTTTCTTTCGCTCTCAGCGAAACACAATCACTGTCACAGATAATTTGAGATAATATGAGAGCAAGAGAAGAGCGTATTGATATGATTTTTATTCTTGGAGAATGTCATCAAAATTGTTTATTGGTTTATCGAGTTTGTACTCAAAAGTTTCCCGAAAGAAGTCATCCTAAGCCAGCTGTTTTTGAGAGACTGTTAAACCAATTTAAGGGAAGTGGAAGTGTCAATTATAAAAAAAACCGTTACAAAGAAATCTGTCACTGAAGATGAAGAAAATTTATTTCCTAACGTTTATCGACTTTACTTGTATCATGTAGCGCTATTAATCAAATAACAATTATAATTTCCATTGATCATAATTTCCGGTATTTTCTGTATTTGCAAATGTATAATGAGTTTTGGAAATTATAATTGTTAATTAATTAAGTCGTAACATTTGATCTTCCTCCACTTAATATTTAATTCAAATAATAAAAATTGTTTATATTTTGTCCTGTATAAAACCGCCCTAACTTAAGCCCGTGCACACGTAACACAAATTAAAACAATAGTTCCACCAATAGCGTGCATCGAAACCGCGAAAATCCACGTCTCCATAGACGTACGCCATATTTCGCACTGTAATTATCAATTTACTACAACCTCGGGAGGCATATTTCCCTTCAACTCTTAACATATTCAAACTCCCCACGAAAATACTTTCAATTCAAGATAAGTTTAAATAGGGTGTTTTTGAAACAACAATATAACCTGCTAAAATGACACGCCTGATGAGGTTCCTGTAGAAAGTCCTAACTGAATTGTCAACAAGTACACACTTGCTCCCGCTCCAATTAAATGGAGATTTTCTGTGATTTTGTGTTTTGATCAAAGGTGTTTGCTGCTTAGTTGGGCGTTTCTTCAACTCGTCTTGCATAGTAAGTATAATTTCAGTAAATCTTTTGATTGAATGCCGTTTAAAGCGTACCCAAGTGCGTTACCCAATTCATAAACGGCCCTTACACTAAATGGCGGTTGAAGAAGTTGCTGTTTTTGAGTCCAATTAAACTAAAGGCAGTGTTTGTTTTGTAAAACATTATTCGCTCTTCAGTTTTGTCAATCTGGTAAATCTGAGAGCGTCGCTTATTTGATGAACCTCTTCGCATAATCAATAAGCGAACACAAGTAGCTTTTATTTCAACATTTCAACATAAATAACTAGATAGTTTGTTAGCTTTGTTGATTGTTTGTTTGTCAGATTAAATATGCATTTTACTTATTCATAATGAGAGTTAAACATTTCTATATTTTTTCATTATCAATAATGGAAGTGCAAATACAACCCGGCGTTTATACAGGTGACCTTATGAAAGTTCGCATGCGCCAACTGGCTCCAACTGTGACGTAGATGGGAGTGAAAAATATGGCCACCTGGATATAATAATAATAATAATCCGTGGCAATAATAAATAATGTACAATTACTCTCACTAATTTAATTGGAACCTAATTATACAGTTAGTGCAACAGGTAGGGTCGTGTTTATATTAATTTTGAAAGTGTTAAATTATCATAGAATAAGTTTTAGGTTGCGATTAAAAATTGTATTAAACGAAAATCTATTCATAATAATAATATTACATTATATACAATGTTAATTATTTTTAAATGAGTTACATAATTAGTAATTTGCATGGAGTATTATATAAAGCCTTTATAATCTAAACTGCCAGAAATTCAAACTAACAAAGCCCCAAATCAATGGTCCGACAAAACTATCATTTTAATAAACTCAGTTTAGCGATGAAGAACCTGTAAAATGTTTTGCAATATCCTTAAGATGGACTTGTAAGAATAATTTAGCCTCTCAACATGTAGGCCCGGATACAAGGTGAGAACCGCCCAGGAAAAATACCTTCCTACCGCTCTATTAGTAGCAAAGGCTCGGCCTTGTCTTGGTGTTCCACCTGTTGTATATGGGCCTGTCAATATATAACACTGCTCCACACTCTACTTTTTTTTGTAGTGTCCCCTTTGACTCTACATTAGGTACATTAAATTATACTCTATTGATAGATATACATTTATTTTTTAAATGTTACCAAAAAAACATATTAAATTTAAATAAATGAAGATTATATTAAAATTATTTTATTGTAATAAATTAATAATAGAATGATTATTTAAGTGACCATACAAGCAACCATTCGATAATTATTGAAGTAACAATTCGTGAAATGTCTTAAACAATATATCAGGGTAATCATTGTAACAATCTCTGATGCAAACATTTGAGCACTTATTCGATTTTTAATTTAATTCGAATTACCATAATCAACTATTGATATAATTCGATTAAGCCCATCACTAGTTACAACGCATGACAGTTTATAAATAATGTAGTTTTTTATTGTTTAAGAGTTTTTTAAGACGTTATATATTGTTTTCGAGTTATGTCTTATTTCTGTAGTAAATGTATAATGTCAATGGGCCATATGATTTCCCTTTCATTAAAATGTTAATTAAGGTGTCGTTAACTAAATAATTAATTAAAGTAAACAACAACTTTATACAATATTTTAATGAACGCATTATGATTTCCTGAATTTTATCGATTCATTAGTTAATTATTCTACTTAATGAATAAAGTTTGGCAACATTGTACTTTACAATGTTGTATTAGCTACATTGATATTTAGCACAAATTTTGACTTATGGTAACAATAGAAACTTCAAAATATTAATGAAAAATGTAAACAAACGATCTTGCAACAATAGGAAAATTCATAATTTCCATAATCAACTAGAAAAAACCTGATTGTTTTTTAATAATGCATAGTAGAATCAGAATTAAGATGAATAAAATATAACGAACTACCAATAAAACACAGAAGTAAGTTTATATCTTATTATATTTTATTTGTTTGTAATAAAGTGCAACAGATTTCAGTAATTACAATTCGGGAATTCTATGCGTGCTTGAATTTCTATTGAATTATATACCAATTATCCTTTGACATTTTTGATATTACAGGCAAAGTTTTTTATGGGTGGTTGTTTCGGGTGTGATATTTCGAAGGGTTGTTATTTCAGGCAGTGATTTTTATGGAGGGTGAATAATTTCAGGAATGGTTTTTCGTAATGATGATATCGACTAATTACTAATTAGTATATCGATTATTCCCATCACTAGTCAATGTGTGTTAATTTGGACAGGTTTTTTTTTAAATTTTTATAATGTTTGCTGGTTTTAATAATTTTATTACTAAAGGTTAAACAAATTATTGTGTCAAAAGGTATAACAATATAAACTTTTAGTACACTATTATTTTGAACTCAAAAATATCGTAAATCGTTACCTATACAAAAAAAGTTATTAACAATAATACTTATTAATGTTACCGTTTTGTTTGGGTTCAATTCGATTTATTTATTATATTTATTTTAACAGATTTCAGTTTTATACAACAACATATCAATAAGGATTCAAAACTCAATTCTATGCGAATATAAGATTAAGATTTTTTCTCAAAAATTTGATTTCTTTTGCTAATGTTGAGGTTGACAGTCATTGAGATTACCTTAGAAAACAATTGACACTGGTTTATTTTGAAATTTGATTGATTTCAAAATTTGTCTACTGCTATTAATGCTAACGTTTTCTTTGGATTCAATTCGATTTATTAATTTTATTTATTTCAATAGACTTCACTTTTATACAACAACATAATAATAATAAAAATAATAATTATTTAATACCCAACAGAAAAAATGTTCCTAATTACAAGGCAATATAATACATAATATATAATCTAACAAAAAATTAAAATAATAACAAAAATACAAATTTTACTTAAAAATAACATGCTACAATCTTAATTAACATATATAACAGATGGTAGGCAAACTATTAAATATGTTAGAGATTAGTGTATATCACGTGTACACATACGTGATTTTAATCTAAAGTTGGTTCTACAATGTATGTAGGCCTGTGCCCACTGTTAAAAGCTAGAATATGCAGTCCAGAACAGTCTATATTTTGACGTATTAGCTTGTGCAAAAAGGTGATGCCCGCTCTGAAGCGTCGGCATTGAAGTGATTTAACTGTAGCGTACTCAAAACCTCTGATGCAGTAAGACCCTTTACTTTTTATATAAAGAAATTTAAGAAATTTAGGTTGAACACTCTCAACAAACATTGTTTGCTGGAGATTTTGCCGAAACCATATTAGGGACGCATATTTCAGCTTAGAACGTACATATGTGTTAAATAATGCTTTCAAAGCTCACGTATCACGTAAATTTACTGAGTTTCGCTGGATAAAACCTAATGATTTAAAAGCACTCTTTGTAAAGGACTGTACATGGGGATTGAAAGTGAAATTGACATCAAAAATGACACCTAAATCCTTGAAGACTTTCACTTGTTTCATGGTTTTATTTAATTTAATTTATTTAATCTCTACTAAATAGGTAAGCAAAACTAAAAAAAACACACTTCCCGCGAACCGAGCTTTGGCGAGGGGGGCCGGAGGCCCCCCGAGCCAAAACTATCAGACGGGGGCGGCCGAAGGCCGCCCCCCTGCGCCGCACCTACCACCGCGAAAACCGGTTTTCAAATTCGGAAAGAGCGCAAAAAACTCAATGGACGGGAATTTTTTTCTTGAGAAAATCACCGCCCCCGGGGGCGGGACGAAAAAAAGGAAAAATACGTCGACATTTTCGTCTAAACCATAAATACTACGGCCACTAAAAAAATTCGGGCTATAGTCCCAACTGTTTTACAGTGACAGCGGACAAGCAGAATAAAATCGGTTCACTGGGGGCCGAGAAAAAGAAAATCCAAGTACATCGGGGCCGATTTTCCTAATTTTCACATTTTTCGCCGTAGCGTCGAGCTGCTACTTCCGATCGGATCGCGGTCAACGGCGTCGGATGCGCCATCGAATTTGCCTTCAAATGGTTTATTACTTGGGCTTCTGCCGCCCGCCGGGGGCAACAATTTTACAAAACAATTTTAAACTTTCGACCTTAATAACGTCCTTATGCAATGAGCTACGTCAAATTTTGTTTCAGCAAACTGTACTTCTTGACCTGCTCTACAAAAATTAAACCGGCCGCGCCCCTCCGATCTTCAACTCGGGGGTGGCAACTGTTATTTTAAAACAAAAATTTCCCTCAAGTTTGAAAAGCGATAGCGACCAAACGAAAGCTCCAAAAAAATATTCGATTACAGGGTCTTGTAGCCCAATAAAAGGGCTTTCGATTGATTTTACCGCGGCCCCATTATGGGGCCCACAGCTAAGAAAATATCCGGTCCGGTCCTCCGCCATTTTGTTCGCATACGCGATGACTTATCCGATTGAAAAAAATACTCACAAGTAGCCAAAAGATCACTTATTAGGGTGTGCTCCATGCGCTCTTTCTGAGGGGCCTAGGGGGCCCGTCAAAAATTCACAAAGTTCAATAATTTTCAACAATTTTAAAATGCTATTTTTTAACGAAAAATCGAAGAAAAAAAATCACCATTTCCTGTGACTTTATCGTAGAGGGCTGAAATTTTGATCGAATGTGCTCTAGGTTAGTACCTTTTATACGTCCCGGATCGCTTCTTATCTTTTAGATATTTGCTGAAATATTTAAGTTTATGTTGGCGCAGTCGTGAAAATCACGAAAAATTTTTTTTTTACTTTCGTCATAATAATAGTAGACCGATGGGAGTTAGACAACAAATGGGCAATAGGAATCTGCATAAATGCTGAAAATTTTATCGATCCAACTCTATTAGGACGGAAATTGGTATTTTTTTCTGCGCTTCGAAATCGCTTTGCAGGCTAAAACGGCGAATTAAAAATACAATTATTATTTTTTAGCTTCGCTATTAATTATAGTACAACAATGGCAATTAGATCAATAAATAGGTAATACTAATCTCTATAAATGCTCAAAATTTCATTGATCTAGCTCAATTCAGATCGGAAATACATTTTTTCTGCTTTTTAAATTATTTAAAAAGAACAATTTTTATTTTTTTGCTATAGTATTTAAAACAGCGAAACAGCTGCAATTGTACCAATAAATAGGAAATACATTTATGTATAAATACTGAAAATTTCATTCATCCAGCTCAATTTGGATAGGAGATAGATTTTTTTTTATTTTTCATATTAATTAAATAAATAAATTTTATTTTTTTGTTTCACTATTTGATACAGTAGAATAATAAGAATTATACCAGTGGATGGGAAATATAAATTTGTATAAATGCTGAAAATTTCAATTATCTAGCTCAAGTAGGACCGGAGCAATAAATATTTTTTACTTTTTAGCAATTCTGCAAAATTATTAGGCGCTGGCTTTCAAAAGCCATGAGTGGGAAAAGGACAGACTTATGCGGGTTTCAATGTTAAATTTCGAATCAAGGGGTACCCTTTGGATTTTTTTGAAAAAAAAAAACTTCTGTTAAATATATCAAAAAATTCCTTATTTTTTTCTATGACGTTTTTGTAGCAAGTGTTTTATTTTTTTCAACCGGAAGTATTTTTTTTTTATTAATTTAAATTTAAAAATAATTTAATTTTAATCGAAATAAATACAAATAGCAAATGTAACGATATTTTAGCGATTTCAAAAGTGTAAAAATTAAAGCTAAGCCCGATTCAGTTTGCGAGCGCAGCGAGCAGGCAAGCGAGCGAAGCGAGCTGGGGTGAGCGTTAGCGAGCAGCAGAGTCCTTTTAATATACAAACTGCTTTCTCCATCCATCGCATTCTCACTACCTCAACAACACATCATTCTCCAACCACAACATTCGGCTTACGTACCCCCCTCCTTTCCCCCCGTCATCACTCGATTGTTGCAATTATTGCATTGTTAATGCATTAAACATTTTTTAGTTTTGATTTGAACAATCCCTCACGCTTTTTGCGGGCTTTAGCTTGGTACCCGCAGGTAGTTCCAGCGGAGCGGAGTACTAGATACATTCTCGTTACTAACTAAATATGTAAATTGAATAGGTTTAGACTTTTTGGAAACAGATATAAATTTAGATTGTTCACTATTTAAGTTAAGTTTATTAACAGTGCACCAGTTCAATATAATGTCCAGTGCATTTTGCAACTGGAGACAATCATTCAAAAGTTTTATTTATTTAAGTTTATGTTTCATAGCCCACAATTGACAAAGAGCAAGAACTTGAAGTATCAGTCACATTTTTTGTCGTTTTAAGTTCACTTATTTAGACAATTCTGCACTGTATATTCTTTAAGTTAAAGTGATTAGTATTATCAATTAATTAAACAACAAATTTGTTCATTTGTTTTTTTTTCATATTTGCACAATTAATAAATTAATTGACGATCCTGTGTATTCCACTTGCAGATTAGGCATGAAATACAATTCCGAGTTTAGAAAAGCCTGAAAATTTGGTTTGGTCGCGTAGCGCGTAGGGCTTTTCCAAACTCGAAATTTTTCTTCATGTGCCACGCGTATAAAACAATAATTTATTGTGAAATTCAAAATAATATACAAACACATTTTTTTAGAAAAGACTACTTTTTCGTATATTTATTTATTATTGTCATATTCTTTATATACTGGATGTACTCGTATAATGAGTTAATTACTTATTATTGCGTACTTGTGCTAGGTACTCGAGTACAATTTGTGTAGAGTACTTGTACTCATTACTCGAATACATTTTACCTGTACTCGGAACAGCTCTGACTATTGGGGCACTGGACTAAAACACTGTTTTAGCCTACACTATTAATCATAATTAACTTAATTTAAGTTTGGTTTATTGGTTTATGTTTTATTTTTTAGGAAGGACAAACGCTATGGGTAGGAAAATGGACAAGTTTATGTTGCTAATGTGGAAGAATTGGAAAATACAAATCAGGCATCCCAAACAATTAGTTTTGGAAATTTTGATACCAGTGCTCGTGTGCAGTATAATTGTGCTATTCAAAAAACTGTTCAATATCACTCATCATGACGAATCGTCATTTACACCATACCCAATTGTTAATTCAACTACATTACTTGGGTAAGTTATCCATCTATAACAATGTATTAAACAATAAGTTATAAAAATGTTCAACTTCAACTCAGGTCTTTCGGTCTATTGGTCAACTTTTTTTTAAAATTAAGTGATTACTAGAGTGAATTGTGTAAGCATTTCTAATATGAATTTAGTTTGCAATGAAAATGGTCAGCCAAGTGCGTAGGCGTAGCCATATTTATGGGAGGGGCACGAAACAAAATTATGCCAAAGTTTGTCAAGCTCGCCGGCAAATGCAAATGTTCAGTCTTTCCCCAGTAGTACCCCATATTGTCTTAAGGATTAGGGATTGGTTGTCGGGAGGGCAGCCGCAGCCAAGTTTTAGGCCCATTGTAGTGCCTTCCTCCTGATGGTCAGACCCACTGCGCACTATTAGCAATTGCCAATATTTATGCGATGGACCAGTTCCATCCTTGACAAAATATCCCTTAGTTTTGACAGGGCCGGACACTCATGAAGTATGTGCCTTACTATCTCGTCTTCTTCGTTGCATCCTCGGCATATAGTATTTTTCATGGCTCCCATTTCTGCGAGGTGCTTTTGGAAGCTGTAGTGTCCGGTAATGTAGCCGGTTAGTGTTCGAAGGTTTTGCTTGGAGAGTTCTAGGAACTTCTTTGTTTTTTTTTTCGGTCAGGTATTGGTAAGTATGCCTTGGTTTGGCGGCACGTTGTTAAGTTTTCCATCTGGTTTTGTGTTTTTCTGCGGTAAACTCGGCCGTGCTTCTACTCAGGAAGCGAGGGGATAGTCCTACTTTTGCATAGTATGTTGCTTTTGTTGATGCTGCTTCGCGCGCAAGTTCGTCGGCGTTTTTGTTTCCCTCGTTATTATTATTGCCTTTCATCCATGTTAATGTTATGTGCTTGAGTGTCGCTGCTATGTTCAGTATCTCTACGCATTCGTATATTAGTTCTGATGTTATTTTAAACTTATCTAGTGCTGCCAATGCAGTTTTGCTATCGGTGACGATAGTTATGTTTTGTTTTCTCAGTTGCTTCTCTTAGATTAATTTGGCGCTTTCCATGATTGCGTAGATTTCGGTCTGTGTTGCTATAGCATGGTTCTCTATGGGAAGACATTTGCGGATATTTAGAGCTTCCGAGTTCCATCTGTGAACATCAAGTAGTCTTTCGTTTGTGTTTGCTCATTTGGGTTCACAGTGCATTTCTTGTTGAAGATGTATTGGGGGATGTTCTGGTCTAGAATGCTTCCGTGTCATGTTGAGGTTTGGTTTGACCAAGTGTCCATGTCTTTTAGTCTTTCTGCACTATTTCTTGCCACTTCATTGATATATATATATATATATATATATATATATATATATATATATATATATATATATATATATTTATATATATATATATATATATATATATATATATATCAAGCGGTGGGAGGCAGAGTATTGTTTCCAAGGCTGCGGTGGGTGTTGTTCTAAATGCACCAGTTGTGCACGTACACGCTAGCCTTAGGATGTGGTTACATTTTGTTTTTGCTCCTGTTTGGTTCGTCTTAGGCCTAATAATACCTGTGTATATCCAGAATGCTATCTTCGGTGATAGTCCGCAGGTATTACCAATAGCTCTCTTGCATTGCCAGAAGGCATTGCTTGTTTCATCAGTTTTGTATTCAAGGTGTTTAGACCAATTTAATTTTGAGTCAAGGCATACTTCTAGGTAAGGAGGTGTATTTGCACGGAAAGTAGTTGTTTCAATGGATATTTATCGTCTTAAGTTGTCTTATTAATTAAGACATTGTTTGCATTTTCACGAATAGTTTTTTCGTAATTTTATATATTATGTTTAAAGTGTGCAAACAATAAGAAGCGTAAGCTTATTTTCTTTAATTCAAATAGTTTTGAATTTGAAATTATCTTGTTTGAACTGTACCGTAAGGTAAATAATAAGGTCTCACATTCTTCATACTTGCTAATGACATAATCCCCTTTCTTACCTATAAATACCGACCATATTTTTCACTCATTCCATTTCTGTGTACCTGTTCATTCCACACACAACACTTTTTCCAAGTAAGTTAGTTTTAATTTATTCCAATTTTTTTTTTCAAAAACGTCATAAGCAAAGCTATACTAAAGAGAGATAAATCTCGAAACGCGTCTATAGATGGCCTAAGACATTAGTTTTAATCCAAGTCCTTTCACTTCTAATTTTTGTATCTCTCCTTCCATTTTAAATTTGTATTTGTTAGTTGGTTTGAAGAGAATTTGACCTAAACGTTACACATACTTTAATAGAGCGTTGTAACAAATCAAATTAAATAAGATTTTAAATATTTCATTGTATAATTCAATATCCGGAGGTGTATTTGCACGGGAAGTAGTTGTTTCAATGGATATTTATCGTCTTAAGTTGTCTTATTAATTAAGACATTGTTTGCATTTTCACGAATAGTTTTTTCGTAATTTTATATATTATGTTTAAAGTGTGCAAACTATAAGAAGCGTAAGCTTATTTTCTCGAATTCAAATAGTTTTGAATTTGAGTTTATCTTGTTTGAACTGTACCGTAAGGTAAATAATAAGGTCTCACATTCTTCATACCTGCTAATGACATAATCCCCTTTCTTACCTATAAATACCGACCATATTTTTCACTCGTTCCATTTCTGTCTACCTGTTCATTCCACACACAACACTTTTTCTAAGTAAGTTAATTTTAATTTATTCCAATTTTTTTTTTCAAAACACGTCATAAGCAAAGCTATACTGAAGAGAGATAAATCTCGAAACGCGTCTATAGATGGCCTAAGACATTAGTTTTAATCCAAGTCCTTTCACTT
The DNA here is from genome assembly GCA_932526585.2 of Philonthus cognatus. Classification (NCBI taxonomy): domain Eukaryota; kingdom Metazoa; phylum Arthropoda; class Insecta; order Coleoptera; family Staphylinidae; genus Philonthus; species Philonthus cognatus. The sequence continues at coordinate 79,217,954 of OW052243.1, read as the reverse complement.
CTAATTTTTTTATCTCTCGTTCCATTTTAAAATTGTATTTGTTAGTTGGTTTGAAGAGAATTTGACCTAAACGTTACATATACTTTAATAGAGCGTTGTAACAAATCAAATTAAATAAGATTTTAAATATTTCATTGTATAATTCAATATCCGGAGGTGTATTTGCACGGGAAGTAGTTGTTTCAATGGATATTTATCGTCTTAAGTTGTCTTATTAATTAAGACATTGTTTGCATTTTCACGGATAGTTTTTTCGTAATTTTATATATTATACTCCTAGGTATTTGACTTCTTTCGATAGCGTTAGTTGTCTGTTAAACAAGGTAGGTAGAGTGGATGAGTCTATCTTGTGTTTATTGGTGAACATCACTACTTTTGTTTTTGTGGGATTCACTGATGGTAAGTTGGAGTTGCACCAGTTTTCCACAGTTATGAGTGCATCCTGCATTTTGTTGCATAGGATGTTTTCGTATTTCCCGTTCAGGAGTATTGCTATATCATCGGCGTATCCCATCGTATAGAATCCTTGGATGTTTAGTTTCGTTATGAGTTAATTTACCAATAGTGTCCACAGAAGTGCTGTGACTTGTCTGCTGTGTAGCATATTTCCTGTCCAGTTGTCTATGTGTATGTTTTGGAGGGATGCTTTGTCAAAGGCTCCTCCGATGTCAATAAATGACCCGAGTGTAGTCATTTTGTTTGCCAATGCCTGTTCAATCCTTGAGACCACCAGGTGTATAGGCGTGTTGGTTTGGATGTACAGATTTGGCCTTGAGAATGTTATCCCTAATGTGGCGATCACATAGCTTCTTTAGCGTTTTTATCATAAACGAGAATAAGCTGATCGGTCTAAATGATTTTGTGTTTGTTTAGTCGTTCCTGCAAGGTTTGGGAATGAATACTACTTTTACGTAACGGAGCTCTAGGCAGCCGCGGTAGCTGGCCCTGAGCAGCGTCACGAGTCCAGGTGCTTTCCATTGGAACAGGGCCGGATATATCCCATCCTGGTCCTGGGGACTTGTATGGTTTGAATGATTTAATTGCCCATGTTATGGTTTGGTCTGTAACTATCTTCATAGCTAATTTCTGAACCTCGTCGTTCGGTTCGGTTAAGTTTTGCTTGACATCGTGTGTATCGACGTCTGGTGTTTTGCACCCGGGGAAGTGCGTTTGTAGCATTTGTTAAAGGGTCTCCTTTTCGTTTAAGGTTAGTTCTCCATCTTCTTTTCTTATGCTTCCAAGGTAATAAGGGTCCTCGGATAGTACTTTTTGAGTCAAGCAGCAGTGCTGGTGGACTCATGTCCTTGCAGTACTTCCTCCAGGCTTGTCTTTGTCCCAGTCTGGTTTTCTCTTGTTGTTCTTTGCCCTATTGTAAAGCTTGCGGGCTTTTTTTCTGATGTCTTTGAGGCAGGTGCTTCACCACAGTGTTTTCCTCCCTTCTTTCAGGGTACTTACCGGATATGATTCGTTGTAGGCTTCGATGAGGGCAACAGTTAGTTTGTTTGTTGCATCTTTGATTTCCTTTGTGTTATTGTATGTATTGTTGGCGTGAAGAAGATTCCTCGAGAACTTAACAACCGTTCCTTCACATTTTTTGATTTGTATAGTGAATGTTATCCACCGATGGTCTAATATGGTTGCCTCATTGTGCACCCTCCAGTCCATTATGGTGCGTGTTATGTTTTGTGATGCAAGTGTGATATCGATCACCTCTTGTCTCACTGCGTTTATGAACGTTGGTTCGTTGCCTTTGTTTAGTATGTATAGAGATGTGCCTATTAGATATTCTAACAGTGCTTCACCTCTTTGATTTATGTTGGTGCTTCCCCATACAGTATGATGTGCATTGGCGTTGCAGCCAATAATCATGTTTTTGCCTTCTACCTCACATTGGTTCATCCATACTCTCCAGTTCTGGTGTTGGGGGATGGTGCTGTGAGTCATAAGATTAATGAGCCAGGCCAAATAGACATCGCTGCCCTGTAGCCTGATTACCGTTAGATCTCCAGTTGTCATGCTTGGGACGAGGTAACCTGTGAGATTTAGAGATAGGTATATGCAGGTTCGGGGTCTTTTTGTTGAGTATTTTTCCAGGTAAGTTTCCAAAACCTGTTATTTTCTCAATGACCATCCAGGGTTCCTGAATTACTGCAATCGTGTTTTTTGTTTCAAGTAGGTGGTTGCAGATTGTGGTTACCGCGAATCGGCAGTGTTGAAGTTTGCCTGAATTATTGTAATAAGTTGAGCGTACATCTTATTAGTTATTAGTACAAGACGATGTGTTAGGGTTAGTAAGCATTGTTGGAGATTTGCTCACCTGATTTTTATGTCCCCTTAGTTGTGATCGTTTGTTAGGGGAATACTTGATTGTGGCGTTTATATTGTAGGCCTTACTCACGCAACTATTCTGAACTCAATGCCCTGCACTAGTTTGTACACGTCCTTCAGGGGTTGCGCGTGGAATCCTTAGGTACCATTTGACTGTTCCCAAATATGAACCGTCTAAGGTTGTTTTTAGCTGTGCCCTATATAATTTCAGTAGTCCTGCAGCTTGGTTAGAGTTAGTTCCTTTTATTATGGCTCTACCATGTTTAAGGACTAATCTGTTTTCCCAGTATTTCTAGTTTATGTTTATTGCGAATCCATTTCCTGACTTCTAGGCGACACTCGATTTGTTTGTTATGCCCAAGACAGGTTCAGGTCTTATAAATTATATGGTGGCTCTCTGCCTTGCAAGCTCGTCAGATTGTTCATTGTCTTCGATACCAGAGTGACCCGGCATCCAGACAAGTGTGACCTTGTTCTGTCTGGCCAGGTCATTCAGTGCATAGAAGCAGTTATCGGACATGATATAGATTTGTCTGTCTCGACAGTCCCTCTCTATGTTGGTTCTCACGCATTCTATAATTGCGAATATTTTGGCTTAAAAAACTGATGTCAGGCTGCCCAGTGATTGAGCATTGAGGATGTTTTTATTGTAGATTCCTGATCCAGTACATGTGTCTGATTTAGATCCATCAGTATACCAGATCATATTTTGCTTGTGAATATCATCCCTAAAGCCATTGCGGTCTATAGTGGTGGATTTAAAGAGTGCATTTTTGAGATATCTGACTGTCATATGGTCCTACCTCATTTGCAAAAGAGGTCCGCCTATCTCTGTCAAGAGTCTTCTATGTGGAGTATCAGCTCTTATGTTGATAACTGCAGCCTGTAGAGTGCCAGTCTCGCTTCCCCCACTATCAAAATATGAAGTACTATGAGGTCTAGTAGCATCTCCATGGCTGCAGTGGGCGTGGTTCTCATAGCCCCGTTATGCTGATGATACAAGCAAGCCTTTGAATCTTGCTGAGAATTTGTTTGGTTGTGTCGCGACTTTAGGCCACCACACCAAAGCAGCATACATGGTTGCGAGTCTGAACACTCTGGTATACAGCCAGTATACCATCGCTGGTCTGAGCCCCCATTGCATGTCCTACATTAGTCCAATTACCGCAAGGGAAATTTCCGATTTGCGTCTGATTTTTGAGATGTGCGAGTTCCAGGTGAGTTTGGAGTCAAAGTTTACTTCTAAGCACTTTACCTCTCCTGACATTTCAAGGTTACCACCCTCAAGGTCAACCACCCGCTATCCTGGATGCTAGTGTTTGGTCAGCAAACGTTGTATAGACCATCCTTTGTCTTAGTATGCAGTCGATGTTCCACATGCAGCTAATTTTCCTCCAACCCCTCGAAATGTGAACTTATATAGTATGACATGTACTTTCCTTTAAGTTTTTATTTTATATCTGCAATAGTTTCTATGCAATATTTCTTTGTTATATAGGTATGACGAAATTATGTTTAGTCCAAATACCAACGGGGTAATGAAAATCATGGAAGGAGTAAAAAGTGACTTTCCTCATATACGACGGTTTCAAGGCTTTCAGAATGAACAGAAGCTGGAAAGGAATTTAGTTGCTGCGAATAGTATTTCAAAAATCGGTGTTGTCTTCGATGATAACTTAAAAGATAACGCAGAGATACCAAATAACGTTAATATTACATTAAGGTAAGATTTAAACTATATTAATACTCTTTTAGAGCACAATTTTTTATTTTTCCTGAATAATTAATAAATATCTAATAAATGGTACGTATGCTCAATTGCACCAATACGAATTTAACTAACTTCTGTTGGTCAATTGAGCATGATACTCGATTTTCATAATCAAACGAATCGATTATTTTTATTGAAATTATCCCATCACTAATCAAAACCGGCTTACGGATCATTTCCCGGCAATTCTCAATGTTTGAGATTTAGGGGATCGATTCCTCTCATGAATCTTAAAAAATAGTCATTATTTTAGTTACTTATTATTATTATTATATCTAATTGGCACCCTCACTTGACAGTAATAATAAATGTCGTGTCATTATAGAAGAAATTAACTTTTATTGGCACAATGAAAATAATACATACTATTATACAAATTCAAACATAATTCTCACTCGTATCCTGCATTAAAATTATACAAACGGACAAAAACAAAAGCAAGAGATCGAACGACGGCAAAAAATCTAAATAAACATCTCTTCCTTCAATGTACACCACGCTCGGCAGCTAGCTACATCTCCATAGTCTTATTCTCCTTAGCTCTTTCACCACCTCTACCCCTCTACCCCTCTTCCGCTCTCACATAAACTCTTTTCACATGTACTACTTTTTATACTTGGTTTTATTTGTACCCCAGCACGCACATTCATCTAGTGCTCCCATTCATCTTTCTCCCTTCCACAAAAAACACACTTCACATATTCTTCTCCCATCCATACCTTTCTTCCATTTTCTTCACTCCCACATCTGTACCGAGCTAGTAAATGCACATTCTCCCTATTCAATATTTTATAATACCGCGACGGCACTGTAAATACCCTATATGTTGTTAAAGTTGAGATTATAAGTGCTTGTTTGTATATTCTCCTACCGAACCTGCCTTTGCTCTACTTTAAAGCACTAAGACACCACCTCATTCACTCTAACCTTACACCACGTTTCTCTGTATACTTCATTCACCCAATTCACAATTTGCTCTGATAAACCCATTCCTTTCAATCACCCAATCAACAGCTGTTTCTCTACCGAATCATACGCCGCTTTCAAGTCCACAAACAACAGGTATACTTTTCCTCTTTTTAACAACTCTCTCTCAATAAGCCAGTTCAATGTAGCTCTTTGCTCCACCGTTGATCACCCTTTCCTAAATCCTGCTTGGACCTCTGGTAGTATACATTTTTGCCTCTCTAGCCTCTCTTTCACCATCATCATGACGATCTTATAGAGACTGTCAATTAGTGTGATCCCTCTGTAGTTGCTGAGCACCGTTTCGTCTCCTCCCTTATGTACAGAAACCACAATTCTCTCCCTCGACTCTTTTGGAAACTCCAACTCCCCTCTCCAAATGCCGTTCAGTATATCTAACATTTTTCGTTTTCGTTTAACGCTGCACAACTTTCAAGCCATCGCATTTATACTGTCCGGCCCTGCCGCTTTTCTTCCTTTAACCATACTCAACGCCCACTCCAACTTTTCCTCACTAAAGTCCTCTGCTCTACTAAACCTCCCCCTCTTATCTAAAATTCTTCTTTCGCTGTTTTCCGTCCCAACCAGCACCTGGAAGTATTTTCTCCATTTTTCAATTGCAATGCTACCTCCTTTTGTTTTTTTGTGTTCTTTTCCTTATGTATGTCCACAGCTGTTTTTCATCTCTTATCTTTCATCTTCCTTTAACTCCCCCTTCGTCCATTTTTCCTTACTTCTTTTGCATGTTTCGTCAAACTTAGTCTTTGCCGCTCGCATCTCCTCTTCACCCACACTCCTTTTCCTACACGCTCTTATTGCTATCCGTAGCACTTTCTTGGCATCAATGCACCTCTGATCGAACTACTCGACTCTGCTTTGTTGCCCTATCCACACTTTTTGTCTGGTCATCGCCTGCTTAACCCCTCTCTTCAACTGCTCTAAAGATTGTACCTCTTTAAAACACGCTTCCTTTATTTTTTCCCTGAAGTTATTTTTCGCCTAATTTGACCAACACCATCTCTCTTTCCTTCACATCTGTTTTTTTATTTTCCCTTAAGGGGATACATATGTGTATTTTGCCCCAAATTTTGACGATGGTTTAAAGAAAAAGTACTCATGCGATTGAAACGTTTTTTTGTATTCAAAAGATTTATTTTTTGAGAATATAATACGTGGTCGGCAACTGCCGCGGTCATCGCGGTCATCTTGAAAGCGGTCATTTTCAGAAGTCCATATGCATCCCGGTGCCCACTGCTGCAATCAGATGGGTGGTGTAAACAAAAATTCAGTAAAACAGGGTTAATTGTAAATATATTTAGCAACTTGTGACGTTCCAACATTTTGTTTATAATAATTAGAAATAATATAGCGGCAATCTGAAAAAAAAATCGATTTTTACCCGTGTTTTTCAAAGTTTACCCTTGAATTAAATCATGAAGGAGTACTTTTTTTAAAAATGTTAGATCGTCACAAGTTGCGTAATATTGTTAAGAATATGTGTACAAAATTCCATATAAATCGGTTGAAAATTGAGCGAGTTCTGATGGGCACGGGCTTTGAAAATGTAGTTTCGAGAAAAACGCGTTTAAAGTTTTAACACTGCGTTTTTTGAATAACAAACGTTCTATCAGTTAGTTTGAAATAAAAATAACGACCCGGAGGGTTTTTGGGTTGCACATCACGAATATAAGGTCAAAATGTCAAAATTCAAGATGACGGACAAAACATGGCGGACAAAACAAGACGGACAAAACATTAAAAAAAAAAAAAAATGTTTAATGCTTACGCTCAATCATCAATTCCAAATCCACAATCACATTTTCGAAATCATTTTCAATGTTGACGTCACAATCTCTTCTCAGGTTCAATTTCTTCGCGCTAGTGCAAACGTATTCTTGACGTTCTGCTTCATTGGGATTTATCGGCCGCTGACGTTTCTTATTCGAAAGACAGTTGACTATCTGACTAACAGTTAAAATATAAATATCAAACTAGAGCCAACACAGTATTTAATGTAGTAATACTCAAAATATTGTCGACCTTTTAGTAGTGTTACCGGCGTTTTATCGAAAACGTCGTAACTTGATTATTTTATTCACATTCGCGAAAACATCGGACTCCATTTGTTTTGCTCATTTCATTTCATAATCATTTTAATTCCAAATGACTCAAGTTCGTAACCATTCATTCGATGTTCTTTTGTATATATTTTTTTCTTGTAAATATGTAAATTAGTCCAACATTGAATTCCCCCGAACGTGACCAACAATGACGACTTGCAAACCACCCCATCATTAACCGCGCGACCAGCACCGGCCGATGTTTACAACCCCGAGGAAGGTCATAAAATTCCGCGCCTCCGAGGACCAGCGCCATAAAACCCATGGCGCGCTGTAGATGTTTACGACCAAGAAAACAAAGCCTTTGGGAATTTCTCAAAATTTCGGAAAAACAGCGAGAACAAAGGTTTATTGTCGTAACATCTGCAGCACAAACTTCGACACGCCGGAGCAGTCGAAAACCAGAGGCCCAAAACTTTTTGGCCTCAGGTAAATATGAAAACTCCACCCTCTGCTTCTTCCACCACGTTCTCGACCAATCACCGTCACCCCCAAGATACATGGCGGGGGTGAAGACAGCGGTGGTTGGGAAGATAAGAGACAGCGGAAAACAGAGGAAGGGCAGTACAGTTCGAAAACTTGATTCGGGCATCACAAGTCAGTCGAACTCCAGACATCAAGTTCAAAAACGCATTCAGGATACATGGAGTGAAGTTCGAAGTTTTATCAAGTTAAGTTTTCATCATTTGTAAGTCGTCGCGTACCTATAAGTTGTCGGTGTCATTATTCATTGAATCGTCACATCACGTTCGTTCAATTTCATTCATTTGTTCATTTCATATATCTTTATCATCGTTCATTTTATCATTGTCTGTTTAGCTTAATCATTGTATTTCTGTGTTCATTTGTTTCATTCATTACATTTTTGTTGGTCCTTTTTTTTCTTGTTAATAAATTTTAAGTGTTGTTTTTTGAAAACAATAGTCATTTTAAATTCATACAAAATTCAAACAACCTTTTTTTGTATACAATAAAAATTAGTGCCTTTTGACCAAGGATATTTAGGTAAGTCAATTTATTATTATTATTTTGTGTGTGACCAATCCTGTGCCACCGGAGTTGTTACGGAGGAACGTCGTTAGTGTATAACTCATGCTCTTTATAAAAATTAGCACAACAGCAAGCGACGTCCCGCACCCCGATAACAGTAGTAATATTTGCCCTTGACAGTTATTATATTTTTAATTATTTTTACAGCAGTTACAATTGTTTTGACATTATGACGATTTCTAAAAAATATAATAGTTTTTTTGGCTGAAATTGAGAGTTAGGCCAAAATGTGAATTTATTTAATGACTGACACCTCAATATTTTTATAAAATCAAACAATCTTACAAAGAGATACATTTTTAACATAAATTGACTTTTTTTACTAGGAGTGATTATCACATAAAGTGTCGTTTTTTTTATCAGTAATTGCAATTTATTAAATAATAAATGATCGATTTGTTATTAACTGATATATTTGTCTTAAATTGATACTGTTGAAGTAAATTAACATATTTAACATAATTGTCATTTTTATAGAAAACGAAATTTTAGAAGAAAATCGTCGATTTTTTCATCAATAGAGCGCTTTAAGAAGGGCTAATTTATTTTATGCAAAAAGCATTATTTCAAGCAAAAAAGGATTATTTTAGATATAAAAGAAGCCCTAAAAATATTAAAAATTGCATAACAATGCACACTTTAAATTTTTCTGACAGATACAATAAACAGTTTTTTTTTCTGATCATTTGTTAGAATCCTCTATTGTTTTTAAGGCTTCTTGGTTGTATTGAACAAAACAGAAATATGTGAATAACTTTCTTATTTAATATCTTTATGTAACGATGTATCTCCACTTTTTGGTTAAGAATAATGTTCTTTATTGGTCGGTAATAAAATTTACAAGGTGTTCCATTTAAAAAAAAACTTTTATTATCTTAATAACCTAAAAATACGATGTTCAATTATTTATCTGATTTGACTATTGTGATTGTCATTATATTTCTTACTACTTTGCTCATTTAACCGACTGAAATAATAACAATGTTAGCAATGGTGCGCACTTAATTCTAAACATAATGTATACAGGGTGTTTCAAAGCACCCGTATACGTTTTTTTTTTTTTTCTAAGAAAACTGCTAGTCCTAGAGAGTTGGGACAAAAATTATATTGTTATTTCCCAAAAAGGTTGACATCTCTGAGAACTCAAAATGTCAACATTTCCTGCTTCCATGGTCTTAGAGGAAAAGTACAAGAGTAAACAAAAATTAATAGAAAAATGAGACCACACAAAGTATAATAAATCTACAATAAATCAACGACCCGAAAAAGGTTGAAAACCCTAGAACAGGGATGGGCAAAATGGCTCTTTTCAGTGAGCTGGTTCAAAAGATCTGACTCACTTTAAAGAGCCGGTTCAGTGAGCCAGCTCAAAAGAGTTACATGACTCAGTTAGCGATCCGCCGAGAGTTCTGACTTAGAGATCCATCTGATTCGCCAACTCATTGAATTGAGCGAGGCGGTTATTAATTATTTTATTTTAAAGATAATAATAATCTAGTTTTCAAAATTTTGTTTAATATTATTTGAAGTAAAACTGACATGGTAGCCACAATCTGAAATGTTAAATTTTTCCGACATTTCTCTGATTCAAGATTTTTTTCCCTGGCATTTTAATATAACTTTCTTCTGTGGGAAACCCCCATTTTGTTAAATTGTTTTCATTGTTTTTGTCTATATTTAAGTTAATTTTATAAATGTTTACGTGTTTTGTAATTTGTCTGCTGATTTTGACAAATTTAATAATACCATATGGCTTTTTGGTTAGTGTTTTGGCCAATTCGAATATAATTCCATGACTTTTCTCTGACTTTCCCGGTTTTAATGATATTCAGTAAATTTTTTATTTACGTAATTTTCAGGCATTTGTCGATTTTATAATAGAGTTCAATTTGAAGTTTTGAACGGGTGTTTCCACTCCCAAATAATAAATCAAATTTATTCTTACAGGATTTGTATTCGTGATTCGAAAAAACAGGATTCAAATCTTTGATTTGGATCATATTTATCTCTTACGAATCCTTTATTCGAACATTCGTGATTCGAATCATATTAGGTGATTCGGATTCGTGATTCGATTTTACAAGGATTCGTCCCAGCTCTGATACATAGAGTGTTGTAATAATAGGAAATAGTCTATTTTTGGCAAACGTGGCGAATATTTTGTAATTATGCCTGTGTGAGTAACGTTTCTTTATAATCTTAACTTTCGAAACATTTATGAAAGTAAAAAATCAGTCAAATGCTTCTCCCCCCCCCCCCCCCCCGGAGGGAATAGCATATTTAATCTTTTATTAACGATATCAGTGTTAATAATAAATAATCATGTCTACACGAATCATCTGTAAACTGATTACAAGTCTTTAGTCTGAATTTGCAAGTTATGCTACTATAAGTCGAGTTTATTTTATTTTCAATTTCCTCAAAATAAAAATTTAAAACACAACGAGTGTATACATTTTATTTTATACAATAAGAGTTCTCTTCCCACTAAGCAAATATATTTAGGAGATAAAATACAAAATAAATTGCCAGTACATATTTTTTTCAAAAAGTTTACATCAACGTTACAACTGCATTTCATACTGTGGCTTGAACATCATATTTGCTCAGTTGATTTACTGAACTCAACTTACTAAGTCACATGTGTAAATATGTTTTTTTTTATTTACAGATTTCCTTCTGAATTGCATAAATTTAATCAAATGAACGTTCTGAACTGGCACACCAATTTGATTTATTCGTTCCAGACATTAACTGGTTTTAGGAGTCCTGATAACAATTTCAATGCACAACCAGGTAAGTACTTGAATGTATACTATATTTGTATAGCAATATCAATGGTATGAATGTAAGGAATACGTATACATATTTTTTTAGAATATTACGAGGAAGGTTTTCTAACTCTGCAAAACTCAGTTTCCCAATCAGTCGTGAAATACTTAAAACAAGATTTAGAATATCCTTCAGTTTACATGCAACGGTATCCGTATCCGGCATACGATCAAGATATCCTCCTTCAAACACTCCAAGTATTTTTTGGAATGTTTTTCATGTTTGGGTTCCTCTACAATGTCAGCAAAATCACAAAATCTGTTACAATTGAAAAAGAACTCCAGCTGAAGGTAAGAGAGTTTAATATAATATCGATGTAATTTAAAATACTACTTAAATATTTTTAATGTCCATGACGCTGTTATTGCTCAATAATGACATAGTATTTTGATACGTTACCAAGTAAATAATCCCTGCGGGTGTTATTTTTCTTGTAACAGTCCCTAGGGCGTTATAAGGAAATATATCCCATAAAAACAAACGTGTTGCCTATATACCGCAAGGCTAAAATAGTTTTACTTTTTGTGTATATTTTATTCTATTTAAATTATTTTAAATGCATTAAAAAAGTCGGACTTTAAATGTTGACGGCATCATGAGCGTTAAATTGACAACGACCTCAGTTGACGTACACTTCTCGGATCAAAGTGTCTCGGATTGCTCACCCTCGGGCGTTGTCATTATTGTAACGCTCTTGATACTTTAATTCTTAAAATACGAAAATTAAGGTCCTCGTCAGTGTGGTCCCGATCAAGTGCTGAGTTATACTGAACATTTCAGACTTTATCAAACACAGTTAAAAAAAGCAAAAACTGGACAGCTATCGCCATCTATTGCTCTCTGGCCATGGCAATGGTTATACATGCAGGGAATTTATCTTTTAAGTTGTTTTTAAATAAATAAATCGTTTATTGACGGGATTATCCCCAATTTCAAAATTAAATACATAAAATGTACAAGTAATATCACCTCTAACTAACTAAACAATTAAAAATAATACTACAAATCAATAAGTCGGATCAAAAAAACAAATTTGTTTGAATATAAATGCCCATAATTAAAATTATAATAAACATAACAAAAATTACTAAAATTAATTCAACTAAATCAATAATTTTAAATTTCGTTTAAATAAACTAAATTCGCTACCAATTAAATTAAAACGTGAATCATTATTAAGCTGATTAGAAGTTCTTAATAGTCTATTAAGCGGACTATTAAAAGTATAATTTGTTTTATTAATGCCAAGCTTAAATAATGCAAAATTCCTAAATTTTGTACAATAAGTATTCACATTGAAATTGACCAAACCTAGAAGCTCCGAACATTGTATATTTCCTGAGAGTAATTTGTGGAAGAAACATAGCTCTAATTCAAGTCTTCGAGACTGTAATGTCTTGAGATTTAAATCATTTAAGATTCAGTAATAATTGCTGGGAGCAATGAAACCTAATTTGAACGAAATCATTTTTCTAAATTTTTGTTGCACACATTCAATTTCTGAAATTTGAGTAACGTAAGAGGGGGACCAGACAATACTACCATATTCTAATTGTGACCTTACCAACGAGCAATATAAAATTTTAATAGTTGATACATTAAACATAGCTATTTCTGAAAATGAATCCTAGCATTCTCATAGCTTTCCGAGTGATTATTTCGATGTGTTCTCTAAAATTTAGCTTTGAAACAAAAACAATCCCTAAATCATTAGTACTGCCAACCTCGTCCAAACGTAACCCTTTCATATAGTATGTGCAGTTTAAATTGGTATTTCTTCTAGAAAATACTATATGTTTACATTTATTTATATTAAGGTCGAGATCATTACGTTTTTATAAGTGTACTTATCCCGTTGGTTATGTTGTAAATGTTCAAGTATTCTAGTGATGTTAGTAGCAATGTACGTCGGTAATTACCACTGGTAATTTAACGTAAATAACGGTACATTACCTTGGTGTTTCGGTAATATTTTTTCTTGCGCATGCGCAAGGAATGAAAACATGTCAAAATCTTGTCCTAAATGTAATTGCTTACGCAATTACTCAGGCAATATAAATGTTAGACATTTGAGTTTTGGGATGTATATATAAATTAACTATAGCTTGGTAAGCCAAGGAATTGTAACTAAGTTGAAACATTACAAAGTATTCCGTGAAATAGTCATGTTACCTAAAAACAATTTCCAATTACATCGAATATTTTTTCCAGTTGCCGGCAAAAATTGTTAAATGCCAAAATTAAAATGTCCGAAATTCTAATTAATAAACGCACTGTAATATGAACATTTTAAATAGCACACTCTGCCTTTTTTGTAATCGTATAATTCTGAGTAAAACTTCCTATTCAATTATGTATTGCAAGTTGATATCAGTTCAAGACTAATAAAAATAAATAATAAAAATAGCTAAAAAATTAACGCTACGTTATTCTTAGGTAAAAAAAAAAACGTTGAATGGACTATCATAGACATTTCACGGCCCATGTTTTATCCTAGTTACAATTCCTCGGCCTACTAAGTGAATTTTGAAAAATATTAATTTTGAGGTTAGTTTTAACGTAAATATCACCTTGTTGTACATCATTGAAAAGGGAATTTAAAGAGAAATATGACATGTTAGAAAGATGTTGGGGTTATGATTTAAAATAAGAAAAATTAAATCACTTCCGGCAAAACCGAAAGTAGTATTACAAGTTAATGCTATGCCAAAATGAAACTATAGTTAAATTATAGATAAATCCCAAAACTTAAATGTCTACCATTTATATTGTCTGAGTAATTGCGTAGGCAATACGTTCATAGCCACCCAGTATATTATATACTTATTGAAGTAATTTATTTAAAAATAATTAATAACAGTACACCGGGTGTTGATTCGATCTGCTATACATAGGGATTTAACATGTAAAACCACATTTATGCATTTTCCTGCTCTTCGGGTCATTTTAGAGGAAACACAAGAGTGAACAAAAATTGTAAAAACAATCCTACGTATTTAGGTGGCTATTTGGTTAAAATCCGACGTCGTTTACTATTTTTTATCCAGTCTTGAAAATCACCAAAAATTAAAATAAATAGTCTCCCGAACACCCGTCTTCATTCATTACTTTTGATATGGACGCACTAGAATCACGAAAGAGGCATTAAATGAACGCTACATATGCGGCGTTGATGATTTTAGGCATAAAAGTCAAGTATTAGACCCCTAACGGGCCGTAATCACGTGCTGTATATACCCATATTATTTTCTTATGCCCGGCTTGAGGCTAATTTATTAAATTTTCGTATATTTCAAAAATTGGTTAAAAATAGTAAACCACGTCAGATTTTAACCAAATAGCGACCTAAATACATAAAACTTTTATCTCAATATATGTTTACTCTTGTATGTTTCCTCTAAAATGACCCGGGAAGCAGGAAAATTTATAAATGTGGTTTTACAAGTTAAATCCCTATGTATACCTAAACATATTTTGAACTTCACTAGAAATCAGTGTATTATACGCGTGGCTCATGAAGTAAAATTTCGAGTTCAGAAAAGCCTGAAACCACATTTTAAGGCTTTTCTAAACTCGAAATTTTACTTCATGCTTAATCAAGGAGTGGAAGACAGTCGTTAATGGTAAGCAATTTAACGCTATTAATTGTCTATGTATAAAATGACTTTTTTACCAACATATTTTTGTTGAATTTGAAAATGTCGACATTTTTAATTGGCTAGCTTTGTTAAATTTACCAGTTTCATTCTTCGTAATATTTTTAATCAATTTTGTTATCTTGAACAAGTTTCTCAGCTTTCACGCGGTGAAACATATTTAACTATGATTTAATAAAGGAAACACTTGGTTAAATTTCACTAATATTTTGGTTTTTTATTCCAACTAGCTTCGACATTGAGTCATTCTCAAGGAGTACAGGAAATTACATTTTTACAAACATTATATACAAGAGAGGTTAATTTAAATTTTATGGTTAGGCAATAAGGGCTGTCATGATGGGTGAGCTCCACAGATCTTCGATGTCATTAACAATTGGTTTTCCCTGTTTTATTGCTTTCAAACAAACAGAAAAACTTCACAAACTAAGGACATCAAAAGAAGAAACCTGCATAAAAAAGTGGACATTAAACACTGGTGAGCATGAACATGTTAAATTCTACCCTTATTAAAAAACCTGACAAATATTAAATTAGATAAAGTGGAAACAACTCTATTGGAGAAAGGTTTAAAATACAGCCCTAACATTAAATCTAACTTAATAATAGAATCAGCAGGAATTGACGCAGAAATAATTTGTAACAAAATCAATTCAGTCCAAGATAAAGCATTAACAAAAAATAAAATCTCAGAAATAATCACTCAATATAAAAGCAACCTGACACACAACAAAAAACATTCAGAACAAAAAACAATAAGTAGTATAAAAAATAAATTAATAAACAACAATTTGATACTCACAAAAGCAGATAATGGAAATAAAATAACCATACTTCATAAAAAAGACTACATACAAAAAACAGAAGAATTATTAAATTCAGAAACATTTAAAATTTTGAAGAGCGATCCTACATACAAATACCAAAATCAGCTGAAAGAAAAGTTAAAATCATGTAAGAATTTAATAACAGAAAAACAGATATTCAAATTAACAAAAATGAACCCAAAAGCTCCGATTTTATATGGATTACCCAAATTGCATAAAGAATTGGGTTACCAATGAGGCCTGTAGTCTCATATCTATATGCACCCACATATAATTTATGTAAATATCTCAATCATACTCTACCAAACTTCATAAATTTTAAGTCAACGTCCGCAATAATAAATTCTATAGAATTAGTTAAAAATCTGGAAACATTAGTTATCCCTCCAAATGCAAAGCTCATATCATTCGATGTAAAAAGCTTGTTTACGTCTATTCCAATAAATGAACTCAAAATAAATTTGAATAAGTTAATTACTGATAGTGATCAACCAAACACACACAACGATGAAATGATGCAATTAATCAATATATGTATCGATCAAAATTATTTTGAGTTCAATAGTAAAATATACAAACAAAGTGATGGTCTCCCAATGGGTTCGCCGTTGTCACCGTTACTATCAGAAATATTTATGGCACACTTTGAAAAATATTTATTCCAACAAAAAATAGCCAAGAATATATTTTACTGGAAAAGATACGTAGACGATGTGTTTTGTATTTGGACGGGCACTAACAGACAATTAGAAATATTTAAAAGCGAGCTAAATAATATTAATAAACATACACAATTTACCGAAGAAATAGAGATAAACGATAGCTTAAACTTTTTAGACATAACAATTACAAGAACACATAATAAGTTAGAATTTAAATTTTTTAGAAAAGATACATTTTCAGACGCCATTATCCCAGAAACATCAAACACACACCACAAAATTAAATATAGCACATTTCATTCATTAATTCATAGATTAATACATATACCTCAAAGCGAACAAAACTTTTTACAAGAAAGAAAAATAATAAAAACAATAGCAGTAAATAATGGATATAGTGAGCAATTAATTGATAATATGATAGCAAATAAAAAACAAAACAGTACCAAAAATATATTTATATCCGAGACAAGAAAGAAAACACAAGTTGGTGTAAGTTAGATTTTGTTAGCGACTTTTCTCCAAAAGTTAAAAAATGTATTAAAGGGCAAGAATTTAACATAATCATGACTAACCCAAAAAATTTAGGCAAACTCCTAGTGAATAGTAAACAAAAAACTGATAAATCTAAAAAGTGTGGAGTGTATGAAATCCAGTGCGACGATTGTGACTCAATATACATTGGTCAAACCGGGAGGAATTTCAAAAAACGACTGGAAGAACATAAAGCTTTAATCATAAATAAAAAATATTGTACTGGGTTAGTTAAACACTGCATTGACAACAATCACTTTTTTAATAATCAAACGCTAAAGATTTTATACACAGGCAATAAAGGACGTCATCTCAACTATCGCGAAGGACTGGAAATCCAGAAAGCAATAAAACAGGGAAAACCAATTGTTAATGACATCGAAGATCTGTGGAGCTCACCCATCATGACAGCCCTTATTGCCTAACCATAAACTTTAAATTTACCTCTCTTGTATATACTGTTTGTAAAAATGTAATTTCCTGTACTCCTTGAGAATGACTCAAGTCGAAACTAGTTGGAATAAAAAACCAAAATATTAGTGAAATTTAACCAAGTGTTTTCTTTATTAAATCAATTTTGTTGATTTGTGACACACAGCCAGCTCCAAATGCGGGACAATAGGACATTTAATGTTCAACACTTGAAGTTTGAGCAGCTTGATACTTCAATCGCCTGAGATACTTGATTTTCCCATCACTAGTAATGCTATCTGATCACCATTTAAATGACACAGGGCTAGCTTCAAATGTTGGGCAATAAGAAATTAAATGTCCAACGCGTTATGTTATAAATATTTTAAAAAAATATTATTTTTATATTTCTTCACTACTTTTAGAAATTCAACCACAGTAATCCTCGGGACATGTATACCTAAAAGAAAAATTCCCTGAATAGGCCAACCTTTTGTCCACGAAACAAAAAGAAAGAAATGGACACCTAGATCTTTTTTGAAATCGTATTTTTATTTTAGGAATGTATGAAAATTATGGGTTTGCCAAATTGGCTACACTGGACTGCATGGTTTGTCAAATCAATTAGTATCCTGTTGATTGCTGTTATATTAATAACTATTTTGTACAAAATTAATTTCAATAACCATGATCAAGGAGCTGTGTTTCCTAGGAGTGATGGCTCGCTGGTGTTTCTTTTTTTGTTTCTATATGTTTCTGCTGTTACTACGTTTGCGTTTTTAATAAGTTCCTGTTCAACATCAGGTAAACTTTTGACACGCCAGTACTAAATAATTAGTCAATTGCTGAAGTGAGCTGAAATCCGATCATTTTTATTATTATTTTTTTTTTTAGCAAATGTTGCATCAAGTATTGTAGGCTTTATATTTTTCCTATCATTCATACCCTATTCAGTTTTGGCAAACTCCGAAAATCCAACGCCATTAAGCTCTAAAATTTTAGCTTCTCTTTCGTTGAATACAGCTATGGGATATGGATTCCATACTATCTGCGCTCTTGAAAGTGCTGGAGAAGGTAAGAAATTAGAAAATTACTATTTAAAATTTCCCAAAATTGTAAACTTCTAAGCTTTGAGGTTCAGAACTCCTGGATAAACCATGAAATTGCAAATCAATAACTATTAAGAGATAGCCACACGTACAAAACACTAGTTTTAAATGAAGTTCAAAATGCACGTCTTTAGCATACTGCTTTATTAGCGTCTTGTGAACTTCACAATAATTTAGTGCTTTGTACGCGTGGCGCATGAGTAAAATTTCAAATTGAGGAAAGCCTGAATATTTGGTTTGGTCGCGTAGCGCGTTGCGCTCGCGACCAAACCAAATTTTCAGGCTTTTCTAAACTGGAAATTGTACTTCATGCTTAATCTGGGAGTGGAAAACACTTGTTTAATACTTTGAATTGAACTTTGTAATAAAAATAACGAATATCTGAAGATTTACTGCATATACATGGGATATGTATACATTCTGTTTTTATCAAGTGCTGACGTTATCTGTCGATGCTATTAATTTGAGTATTGGTGGATTCGCCGGGGAATTGATAAACTGCTGAATGTGGACGAATCAACCAGGAAGTTGATGCAGAAACATCTAAACTTTTAAAATAGCGCTCTTTTTCTTATTGAAGGTACCATTGACTTTTGATCAATAGATGTCTATCCATGGGCGCCCACATATATATATATATATATATATATATATATATATATATATATTACAGAAAAAACATGAAATACGGACAAAACGCGAATTGTCCAATGTTTTTAGATAATAACCGAATAAAATTGCATTCGCACATTGTCTAGACAAAATGCATTATGTCTAAAGGCTATCAGACAAAATGCGTTTCAAGATTTTACATTTAAACAAAAAAAAAAGTATTGGAAAATATCACTTTGTTTTATAAACAATCTGTCAAATTATTTATAAGGAATATATTTTGAACTTCACTTAAAATCAGAAGTTTGCACGCATGGCGCATGAAGTAAAATATCGAGTTTAGAAAAGCCTAAACATTTGGTTTGGTCGCGTAGCGCTACGCGCTTCGCGACCAAACCAAATTTTCAGGCTTTTCTAAACTCGAAATTTTACTTTATGCTTAGTCTATGAGTGGAAACACTCGTTAGAAGTTTAAAAATGAACGATTTTATAATAAAGCTTTTATAAAAATGCTATTTTTTATAATTGGAATTGATTAATTATCAAATAATCAGAATTGGTTTGATATTATTTGAAGTA
The DNA here is from genome assembly GCA_932526585.2 of Philonthus cognatus. Lineage (NCBI taxonomy): Eukaryota > Metazoa > Arthropoda > Insecta > Coleoptera > Staphylinidae > Philonthus > Philonthus cognatus. The sequence continues at coordinate 79,198,497 of OW052243.1, read as the reverse complement.
AAACTAATACTTATAATTCTTGAGTTTTTTTTTAAATCAAGTAGTTTTATTTTAATTTAAATATAAAAAATATCTAAATTAAAATAAAATTAATTGATTTGGTTTTAAATAATGTTACACAAATCCATAATAATCATGTTTCAATCATTCTTTGATAGTGATAATTTTCACTAATATTTTGAGACAGTTGTAAAAATGTATTGTTTGTCACTCCAATTTTGACATTTTTGTCTCACTTATTATGTTTATTTCCTATTTTTACATAAGTTGTGTTTGGCATTTTTTTAAATCAAGTGATTTTATTTTAATTTAAAATTTAAAAAAATATATTTAAATTTAAACAGAATTAACTGATTTAAATAATGCTATCAAATAATAACATGACATATAAAGTAATCACCAAGTGAATAACGTTTAACTGATTACTCATTAATCACTTGGTAATTACGTTGTTTCACTTTATATAAAACTATTATTGATATCAGTTATTTTTTGACACCATTTTTCACGGTTGTGATATCTTCGAGAGTCGTAAAAATGATTTGCTCATTTGTAACTTAATCGCTTTTGACATTTGTGTGTTAATTATTATGTTTGTTTTATGTTGATATTAACCCATAAAGAGAGTTGATATAATTAATTATCTAAACTATAACTACAGTTGAAGTAAATCGTTACCTAACCTAACTTTAACACCTAGCTTAACACACCCTGACGATGTTGTATGTCAACCTAACTTGACATGCTGACAACGTCGAATGTGTTAAAAGCTAGACTAGGTTAGATGTGACATTGTCAAGTTAGGTTAGGTTTTAACCTAAATGTTTTATACTATTTTAACAGTTAATGTTATGTTATTTTATGTCATTTCTCATAAAATGGAACACCCTGTATAACATTTCAACATAATTTCATATTTCTACCGACTCATTTGAGTTAAATGTTACGCTTTTTTACTAGCACTAATAAATATATTATTATAATTTATGTAAATTAACATGAATTATAATTATTTATGTTAATAATGTCATTGCCAGTGTGTCAAAATCGGTTTGCATTTCGTCTGCTTTTTAAGTCAAAATATAAAAATATTTCAAGAAATTATTGCACTTCTCGTTTTGAGTTTGAGATATTATTAATGTATCGTTAAAGAAAAGTACATTTATATTCATTTCAAGGAGATTAGGATACCAAACAAATTCATAACTTTTAAAAAATCATTGCTTTGCCAAAATATGGGAAAATATAATAACACTCCATCCATAGTTTTTGAATTATTTTTAATTGAACATAAAACACAAGAAAATGGGAAGTAATTCTTTTAAGAAAATACAGATATAAAAAAATCTAACTCCAAAACGCAATACAATATCTTTATTAAATTCTGTATGGAAATTGAACAAATATTGCGTTTTTAAATACGTGAAAATCCAAAAATAATAAACAGTTTTTGAGTTATTTTCACAAGAAAAAAAATGTAGTTTTAGCGAAATTAAGATTTTTAAAAATTCTAGTTTGAAAGCGCTGTAAAATATTTTTGTGAAATCGTGATATTGGGTAAACATCACTTTTTAAAATATGTGAAACTTCAAAAATACTTCATTTGTAGTTTTTGAGTTATTTTCGATTGAACATACAGGGTGTCTGTATTTCAACAGAATGTATGGGGATCTCGGTTATTTGAAGAGATAGAGAGTCGGTTAAATTGGGGCAAAGTTGCGTAATTAAGGGCTCAATAATAATCTAAAAACAAATCGGAAATATTTTCTTTCGTTTTTGAGATATTGTCAAAAAATGGATTTTTTGAAATTTCGTTCTTATTTTTTTATTCAGAAACTATTGAATCTAGACATTTACAACTTTAACATTATACAGGCACTTTTTAACGATTAATCTAGTAATGTATTATATTTTAAGATAACTATAAAATTTACCCAGGACCATAGTCAACTTTTGTTTTTGTCATGGGCGCCATCTTCGATGTTGATATTTTTTGGAAGAATTTTTTTTTCTAAATTCAATGATGTACCACACTTATAGTTTATTATACATTTTATATGTAAAATTTTAATCTTTTGTTTTTTGTAAAGAGTGCCTTGGAAACAGTTGAGTAACTTACTTATTTGACAACTCCTAGGGCCCATAATTTGCTTACATTTCACCCCTGGATATATACGCGTGGCGCATGCAGTAAAATTTTGAGTTTAGAAAAGCCCCGCAGCGACCCGAGACAAATTTTCTACGCGGGGCTTTTCTGAACTCGAAATTTTACTTTATGCTTAGTCTGGGCGTGGATTACACTCGTTTGTTTAAAATACATCACAACTGTTAAAATATGTATCGTCGGATGCCCGTCTGGGAATCGAAGACACTTGCCATTCCCAGACTGAGCATGAAGTAAAATTTCGAGTTTAGAAAAGCCCCGCGTAGAAAATTTGTCGAGGGTCGCGCAGCGACCCGAGTCAAATTTTCACAGGACTTTTCTAAACTCGAAATTTTACTTCATGCGCCACGCGTATAAACCACTGATTTACAGTAAAGTTAAAAATATATAACGCTTAGATGTGGTGGTGATCAATATTTACCGAGATGTGGCGAAAAAATGCAATTTTTTGTGAATAGTTTTGGAATAATATTAATAAAAGTAGAATAAATTATTTTGTGAAACTTTTATGGGATAATCGATACTTAATATTATTATTACAAAAGATTGACAGGTAATAATTAATTTTTAATGCTAACAATGATTGTCTGCTGTCAAGATTTTATTGATTAACAGATATGACGTCATTGTTTCCAAGGGACTGTTTGCAAAAAAGAAAATATCACAATTTTAAATATCAAATCTAAAATAAATTATGAGTGTGATACATCACTGAGTTCAGAAAAAAAATATTCTTTTAAAAAAATGAAAAACCAAAATGGCGCCCATATGAAAAACAAAATATTATAGTTATCTTAAAAAAATATCCTACTAAATTCCTCATTAAATAGTGCTGTATATTGTCAAAGTTCTAAATGTCCAGATTCAGTAGTTCTTGAATAAAAAAATAAAAACGATTTTTCAAAAAATCATTTATTTGTTGATATCTCGAAACAAAGAAAAAGATATTTTAAATATGTTTCGAGATTATTCTTAGGCCTTAAAATACGCAACTTTGCCCCAATTTAACCGACTTTCTATCTCTTCAAATGACAGATCCCCATACATTCTGTCGAAATACATACACCCTGTATAAGAAAATGTGTAATTCTTAAAGTTTTCGAAAAATATCGATTTGAAAATAATTAAATCTTTAGTTTTTATGATCGTTGTCTTTCTTGTAAATTTATTAAATACCAAATATATAAGCAATTGCAAAACCAACAGACATATATTTTTTGACCAAATAACACAATTTTTATACACCTAAATAAGTCCTTAGAAACACAATGAAATTGACAAATTTTATACAAGGTGTCCCATTTTTTGTTTAAATATGACTGTTGACACATGTATGAAATATTTTTATACAAATTAGTAAAGTTGTAATAAGAGAAGCTTAAAGTTAACCTAAATTATTGAAAATATAAGAATATTTTGCTTAAATTGCACATACCCGGTTGGTGCGATCAGATATACATAGGGATTTAACATGTAAACCACAGTTACCCATTAACCTGCTTCCAGGGTAATTTTAGAAGAAAAGTACGAGAGTATCCAAAAATAAAGTAAAAAAACCCTACGTAAAGTAAAAAAACCCTACGTACGGATATTTAGTAGAAATTAGACATCATTTAGTATTTTTTATCAAGTTTCGAACATTTTAAAAATTACAAAAAAAATGCCTCAGCAACACCCGTCTTAATTCATAGTTTTTAATACGAATGCGGTAGAATGCGCTTAAATAAAAGCTACGGGTGCGGCGTTGATGATTTTAGGCATAAAAGTCAAATATTAGATCTCTGAATGGTCGTAATTACGTGCTTAAAACGCCCATATTGTGTTCTGTTACCCGGCTTGAGGATAATTTTTTATATGTTCCTATTTTTTTTAAAATTGATAAAAATAATAAACGACGTATGATTTTAACTAGATAGCGACCGAAATACGTAGGGTTTTTTTTTTGCTCTTGTACGTTTCCTCTAAAACAACCCAGGAACCAGGAAAATGTAGAAATGTACTTTTCCATGTTAAATCCATATGTATACCTAATCGAATCAATATCCTGTACATAAAAACAAATAAACAGATTGTAAGAAAATATGATTTTTTGTTTTCTATTAAAAAAAACAACGAAATTGAGCTAACAAAACTAGAGAAGCTAAAAGTTGGGACTAAATTATAAAAAACATTTTCATATTCATACTCTTTAAGCTTCTTTAGTTTTATTGGCTCAACTTTGTTGTTTTTTACATAGAAAACAAAGAATTGAAAATGTTCTTATAGTTAGTTTCTTTTTTATTTTAAAAACATAAAATAAATCGATCAAACGTTACAATATGTCATAAAATAACATTAAGTGTTCAAAGTGGTATAAAACGTCGAATGTATAAAAAGTTAGGTTATGTGTCACATTTAAGTTAGAACCTAATCTAATTTGACAATGTAATATTTAAACTAACTTAACTTTAAACACATTCGAGGTTGTCAGCGTGTCAAGTTAGGCTGACATACAACATCGTCAGGGTTTGTTAAGTTAGGTGTCACTCTGATAAGTTAGGTTAGGTAAGATGTTTAACGCTTCGATTTACACTAACTGTAATTATAGTTTAGATATTAAATTATATCAACTGTCTTTATGGATTAATATCAACGTAAAACAAACATGATAATTAACATACAACTTAAACTTATGTAGGTCTATACAGTGACATGACTCACATAGACTGGAGTAACTTATCTGACCATATCGATGTTAATCAAGCCTGTGACCTTCTTTATCAGCAACTCTATTCGCTGTTCAATAAGCATGTTCCACAAACTTCAAAGAAACTTTGTGCTCAACCATGCACACCTTGAATACATGATGATATAAATAAACAATTAAGATTAAAAAATTAATATCGAATGTTATATTTTAAATATAATATAAGGAAATCTTGCAAATACAGTATATCTGTCGCACATTCTGAATATATCGAAAAAACTGATGAACGAATTGGAGACCAACCAAATATATTATTTAACTGTATTAACAATAAAAACAATTCAACTCGGCTACCTGGAGAAATGTCATACGAAAATTTTAATATCACTAACCCGACGGATATTGTAGAGTGTTTCAGTGAATTCTTCAGCAAAACGTATTCAACGGGTTCTACGTATGTGGATTTAGGTCGAAGCCAAACTTGACTTGGTAATTATATTATTTGTACTACCTATCTTAAACACCATCTTCACAGTATGACATCTAAACTTACTGCATGGTTCCGGAAATGATTTTAAAAGATTGCTCGGAGGTGCTGTATAAACCACTTTCATTCATATTTAATTTAATGTTACAAAAAATCGATATCCCTGATATTTGGAAACAAGTTCGGATTTGTCCAATCAAAAAGTCTGGCGATGCAAGGAAGATTGAGAACTATTGTCCTATTTTAATATTATGTAGTTTCTCAAAGGTCCTGGAATCAATAATGAGTGAGAATATGTATTCACTTGTTATCGTACAACTTTCGATACACCAACATGGTTTCTTCAAAAAACGATCTACATCTACCAACTTATGTAACCTGGCACAAATTGCAGCTGAAGCAATGGATTCTGCCAAGCAACTGGACGTAATTTATACAGACCTAACTAAAGCCTTCGATAGATTGGATCATACTATCTTGATTAATCGTTTTTATGCATTCGGTATTAATCAAAATATAATTAGTACAGTAATTTCATATTTAAGGAATCGCCAATTGACTGTGGAAATTAATGGATTACGATCTAAATGGCGCACACCAACTAGTGGTGTGCCACAAGGGCCTAATTCAGTGTTTATTTCTAATGTACGCAGATGATTTAAAGGTATTCAATATTATAGAAACAAACAACGACTCCCTTCGGCTTTTAAATGATTTGAATATAATTTGTGAGTGGTGCACTTTCAATAAATTATTAGTAAATTTAAAAAAAATGCTCAGTTCTATCATGTTCTCGTAAAATCAACACAGTTTACTACAATATACACTTAATAATATTACTATTTATCGCTGCACAGAAGTAAAGGATCTGGGAGTAACATTCGATAACTCGTTAAGGTTTGAAACCCATATCAATAATGTTGTTTGTAATTGTTTTAGAACATGGGAATTCATAATGAGAAACTGAAAAATGTTTAGAAATATAAATGTGTTAAAGATTCTTTTTTCCACTTACGTACTAAGCAAATTAAATTATTGTTCTGTTGTTTGGTCCCCCATGTACCTTAAATATATTAACCTTCTAGAAACTTTCCAAAGAAGATTTTTCTGATATTTGTATTTGTATTGTATATCGATTTGACATACCCTATAGGGACCTATTATCAGAATTCGACTATTTATCAGTACACGACCGATTTCAATATATTTCTTTGTGTCATTTATATAAATTATTACATAATTCTATAGATAATGCTACTTTTCTAACATATTTTATATTTAATATTCCCAGTCTGCCGTCACGTAATGGCCAAACATTTAAGTACTCCATTCCTATACAAATTATTGTTTAAATTCGCCAGTTTATCGATTATCACGGTTGTATAATGAGTATCAGTATGCGACAGATTTTTTTGTCATTCTCATTTTTAAAATTTATTGAAAATATTGTATTGTAGTTTGTAAGTTTATATATTATAATATAATGTGTACCGGGTGAGCGAAACTCGATGTCTCAGCTCTATTATGAGAAAAGGAAGAACGATAGAAGAAATCTGATAGAGGTTCATAAATGGGATTGAGTAAGGTCCATTTTAAGCTAAAAGTGCATATTTTTGTACACTTGGAATGTAAGGTAATGACGTCATCGAATATTTTTTTCCCAGAAACATACCTATATTTTTAGATATTTAAAAAGAGCTAATTTTTCTGAATAAACTTTGTGAAATAGAAAATTTGCTATCTTCTTCCGTTAAATAATTACAAACAAACTTTAAAAATAGTATTATCAAAAATTCACAATTGTCACGACTTCAACAAGTAGCCTTTGAAAGCAAATACAACGTCGCATCTGTCAATAATTAAACTAATGGTTGACAAATATTGTTTTGTTGTCATTTAATTTTGAAAAATGTTTACGCACAACGAAAATGTCGACATGTTATTAGTTTATGAAGAATCTCAAAAGAACCCTAGAATAGCAATCCAGTTATACGCCCAGAGATACGCTGAACGTGTTATTTCAACCTTAAAAATATTTGCAAGATTGGAACGCAATTTACGTGCAAACAACGAGGCATTTTCTGCTCGAAAGGGAGGACAAATTGCTAAAAGGATCAATTCTGACAATTCTGTTGCCACTATTTCGCAGTATTTTTAAGACCATCCAAGGAACTCGATTCGGCAAGCCTGTCTTGAGTTGAATTTAAAATATTGTTTGGTACGACAAATTTTGAAAGGAAATGGTTACCACGGTTATAAACTTCACAACTTAGAACACTTGTTAGATCAACATCAACGAAGAATAAATTATTGTGTCCAAGTGGTGCTAAACTTAGAGATCAATGACAATCGATTTTTCTAGCATGTGTTGTGGACGGATGAAAGCCGTTTTGTTAGTAACGCTAAGACCAATAAAAAAAATAACATTTTTGGGCTACTGAAAATCCACATTTTGTCAATCCGATTGAAAACCAAGGACACTATGGTATTAACATTTAGTGTGGTATTATTTATGGGCATTTGATTGGTCCATATTTTTACGAAGGAGTTTTACGCAGTGAGCAATATTTGCAATTTCTTCAAAAACAACTTCCTGTGCTTCTCGAAAATGCCATTATAGCTGCGAGCAAATATGTGTTTTTAGCATGACGGAGCTCCACTGCATAAAGGACGAGTTGTCTAACAATATTTAAATGAAACTTATGGAGAAAATTGGATGGGTATAAATGGACCGATACAGTGGGCGCCTAAATCACCGGACGTGACCCCACTAGACTTCTCCTTGTGATAAACTTTGAAAAATAAAGTTTACAAAACACCATCTGTTAACTTGGAACATTTAAAAGAAAAAATCAGACATGCTTGCGATGAACTATCTAGAGAAATGTTACGTAAGGCTTGAGTAATAGAAGTAAGGCGGAAATTGGATAAGTGTTTAGAAGCAGAGTTGTTATGTTTAAAACTAGAGATGCACCGAATATTCGGCAACTATTCGGTATTCGGTATATTCGGCACGTTTTTCACTATTCGGCCGAATACCGAATAGTTGGCGTCACTATTCGGCATTTGCCGAATAGTGACGCGTTTTTTTTTTTCTAATTATACAATTTAAAAGGTAAAAATGAATCATTTAAACAAATTTGACAAAAGAAAACAAACTCGTGTACTATTTATTAATAAATTATACAATTTAAAAGGTAAAAAAGAATCATTTAAAACAAATTTTGCAAAAGAAAACAAACTCGTGTATAATTATTAATAATAATGAAATATATAAACTTATAAATGATAATATTATTCTTATTTTTAATACATCTATTATAAATCAAATATTATATTCAAAATTTATTGTGGTAAATTGTGGTGCAGAAATACTAGATTTTCTGCATTTGGTGGCAATAGTCGGTTTATTTTATCTTCATATACGTTCCCAGCTTCTGAGAAAAGTCTTTCACTATAAACACCGCTCGCAGGAGCAGACAGATAAATGGCAGCAAATTGTGTTAAATACGGGTATTGATTTCGATTGGATGCCCACCAAGTATAAAGATTGTCATTTCTTGCTATGCGTGCAGTTTCCAAATAACTGTCAAGTTCAGTTGCAATATTGTTTCTCTTTTTAGGAGATTCACTATTATTTTGCTGTGCTGCGATCTTCTCCACTTCATTATAGCAGTCCCAAAAACTTAAATGAGTGTCAGACTCAAGGCTAGATTTGTTATCAGTCCTAATATTATTTTTATTCGCAGGTGTCACAGCGTCAATATCAGTATCGCTGTCAGTACTTGATTCGTCACAACTGTTTTTTAAAGCTTCTAGCATTATTAACTGCCGAGCCTTTTCAGCTTGATTCTGGCCCATGAAAAAACTCGTCTTAAACCTTGGATCGAGTAGAGTAGACAGCAAATACAACTTTTCTGTTTTGAGCTTGGCGAAGCGGTTTTCCAGCTCCGCTTTAATAGCAAGCCTTGTACTCTGCAATTTGTTGGTGGCCCGTGCAGTTTCTTCTTTATTTACATAGCACATAAGCGTTTCTACATGTGGTATGGTCTCTGACACACAGGATAAGCCTAAACTTATGATTTTTGTGATCTCCTCAAACGGTTGTAACAGTCTCAATATCTGTTGTAGAAGCTCCCATTGCGATGAAGACAAATTGGGAATATTTGAATTATCCGTTAGATACAATGAAATAGAACGCTTTTGCTCGAGCAGTCTTGCTAACATATAATAGCTTGAGTTCCAGCGCGTGATAACATCTTGAACCAACTTATGTTGCGGAAGGCTTAACTCTCGTTGAATAGTTTGCAGTTTTTCTTGCGCTGAATTCGAGTGATTAAAATGGGTTACGATTCTTCTTCCTGCACTAATCGTTTCAGTAACTTCACTCTGGATTTTTAATGAATTTACGATAACTAGTTGGAGTGTGTGTATGAAGCAGGTAATAGATCCATATCCGGTATCTCTCACACCTTTAACCATATTGGCACCATTATCATGTATAACAGCATGTATTTTGGATCGTGGAATATCCCACATAGATGAAATTTCCATCAAAGCAGAGGCAATATTTTCTCCAGTATGTGGTCCTGCGAAATGCTTCATGTTGAGAACTGCATGGTTTAATTCAAACTGGTCATTGAGCCAATGGCCCGTAAAACTCAAAAAACTGGCGCCAGTATGGGTACACGTCCACATGTCAGATGTAATCGATATTGCATAAGTTCTTGTTATGTTATTTTTAATTTTATCAACAGTTTTTTTATATATATCAGGTATTATGTTTTCAATAAAGTATGTTCTGCTAGGTATGTTATACCGAGGTAGAGCCTTCTTCATCAATCTCATAAATCCTAGTCTCTCAACCATAGCTATAGCTTCGTTATCTACTGCTATCATTTCCTCTATTAGTAGTGGTATTCTTTGGCCCTCACATCATTTATGTCCCACAATTTGGACTTCTCTAGGCATTCTGATAAACATGGTTGCTTAAACTTTAAAAGTTTTTGATTGGTTGCTACAGCAACTGATGAGCATTCTTGTAGTTTTAGAAATTCGTGGTTATGTTTATTTCTTACGTGATTAATCAATCCAGTTGCTGTGGCTTTTCTACCTTCTCCTCCACGCGAAATCTTTACATCGCACAATCTACACTGGACCAGCCTAGTACTCTCCGTGCACTCCACAAAATACTTCCATACAGGCGATTTTTTACACTTTGCAGAAGACATTGCGCAATATTATACAACGAAACAACACGCGGTGAATGGCGAGTGCGGTGTCTGACTGTAACGCCGAGCGGAAGACTGACTAAAATGCCGAGCGCAACGCGACGGCTAACGCCACGTGGCCACTTCGCTGATCTGCCGAATAGTTGCCGAATATTCGGTATTCGGCACGTTAAATCCGCCGAATATTAGATATTCGGTTATTCGGCAAAACCGATATTCGGTGCATCTCTATTTAAAACACTTTGTTTTGAAGCAGAGTTTTAAACATGTTTAGAAACAGCCGTAGTATTTTAAACGGTTTTGTTTTAGATCTTAAATTTGTTTAAAACATGTTTTAAACGTTAACTTTGGTTAAAACGTTTTTTTTATCATCTTAAATTTGCTAAGTTATATTTTTTTGTTTACATTTTTAAATATTAAATAAATTGTTGAAGATATTGCAAATTACATTAATAAACTTAACATTTTATTACAATGAAATATTACAACTGTTTGTGCAGTAATGTGATTTTTAAATACGGGAATTTTTTCTTTCAGGTATACGTATGCATACACTGTAAATTTTACGACATTCGTTGCTTTTTTAAAAGATTTCAATTTGAATCTTTAAACGAGGGTTTTCTACTCCCAGACTAAGCATTGAAGTAAAGTTTCGAGTTTAGAGAAGCCTGAAAAGCGTAACTTGGATTGGCCGTTCCGCTTTGCTACGCGGCCAATCCAAATTCTTAGGCTCTTCTAAACTCGAAATTTTACTTCATGCTTAGTCTGGGAGTGGAAAACACTCGTTAAAAGCCCCAAATTAACCGCTTTGAAACAACGAATTCCCGCAAATTAAAAAAAAACGCTGCAATTGTCGGGATATGTATACTTAAAAGAAAAATACCCTGTTGCTCTGTTTTAAACACGTTTTAAACGTGTTTTAAACATGTTTTAAACGTGTTTTAAACATGTTTTAAACACGTTTTAAACATGTTTTTAATCGTTAATGTTTTAAACGTTGTTTCGATGAGAAAAACACGTTTTGTTTCTTTCAATTAAAATGATTTTCTTTTTAACAATCCTGTTTAGAAGTAAGAGGTGGTTACATTAAAATTTTGTTGTAGTGATTGCCTACATACTTTGTTTCTTTCTGTATTAATTTGTTTAGTATTAAGCGCGATATTTATTTATTGTAACTTATGAGTATTATTATTTTGTTTTTATATATTTTTTATAATGTTGTAAAAAGGAGAAATCCGTAGATTATTAAATAAATAATAGTATTATGTGTTTTTTAATGTATTATTATTGATAATTAATAATACTAATTAATAATGTTTCATTACTGACAGATGCGACTTTGATATTTGCTTCCAAAGGCTACTTGTTTAAATAATGACAATTGTGAATTTTCGATAATACTTTCTTCTAAGTTTGCTTATAATTTTTTTAATGGAAAAAGATAGCATTTTTTTTTTCTGTACTGAGTTTATTCACAAAAATCAGTTCTTTTTAAATATCCAAAAATATAGGTACGTTTCTGGGAAAAAAATATTCGACGACGTCATTACTTCAGTTTCCAAATTTAGAAAAATATGCCATTTTAGACTAAAATGGACCTTACTCAATCCCATTTATAAACCGCTTTTCAGATTTTTTCTATCGTTTTTCCTTTTCTTATAATAGAGCTGAGACATCGAGTTTCGCTCACATTGTATTTGTATTGCATATATATTAAGCGCCCTGTAATAGGACTGTAAGTCTGTTGGGTTTTGAATAAATAAATAAATACAAATGTCCAAGTGATTAACTGACAAATAAACAAAACATTTTCACGACTCTCGATGATATCACAATCGTAAAAAATAGTGTAAAAAAATAACTGTCAGTAAATGTATGATCACAAAATCAACTGATATTAATAATAGTTTTGAATAAAGTCAAACAAAGTAATTAATACGTAATCAGTTAATGTCACATTTAAGTTAGAACCTAACCTCATGGTTTATTAAGTTAGCTGTCACTGTCATTAATATTAACGTAAAATAAACATAATAATTAACATACAAATGTTAAAAGTGATTAACTGACAAATGAACAAAAGATTTTCACTACTCTCGAAGATATCATAATTGTGAATAATGGTGTCAAAAAATAACTGTCAGTAAATGTATGATCACAAAATCAACTGATATCAATAATAGTTCTAAATAAAGTGAAACAACGTAATTACCAAATGATTACTTTGTATGTTTCACTTCATTTGAAACTATTACTGAAATCAGTTGATTCTGTTTAAATTTAAATATTTTTTTAAATTTTAAATTAAAATAAAATCACTTGGTTTTTAAAAATGCAAAACATAACTTACGTAAAAATAGCCAACAAACATAAGTGAACTCGCCCCAGTTTTATGTACCTGTTTCGACGACACACTTCGACATTCCTGTAAGTTTTCTGTTTATTTTATTTTAATATTTTTTGTATTGAAAGTCTAAAGCATAGCTATACTGATAAGGGATAAATCTCGAAACGCGTCTATAGATGGCTTAAGACAATTAAAATTCATTCCCTGTATTTTTCAATTTATTTCAATTTCCTGTTGTTTCATTTAGTTTGGTGAGAGAATAATTTGACCTGCATTTTGCATATAAGTTATGCATAGAACAGCAGAGCTGTCGTGTAACTCAAATATTTATTGTATAATTTAATATCTGTCGGGGTATTAGCTTGAGAAGTAGTTGTTTCAATGAATATTTGGAGACTTGTTTCAATGAGACAAACATTTTGCAGAAAGTCGATATTCATTTTAATTCGTTTTTATATTCTGTAAATATTTTGCAAACTATTGACAAACTCAATTTTTCTTTATGATAAATTGTCTTTATGTTAAACATAAGTGAGACAAAATGTTCAAAAGTGATGGAGTGACAAACAGAACATTTTTACGACTATCTAAAAATATTACAAACTTAAAAAATGGTAGTAATGTCATCAAAGAATGATTGAAACATGATTATTATTAATTTGTGTTACATAATTTTATACCAAGTTAATTGACTTTATTTTAATTTAGAAAGTTTTTTTAATTTTAAATTAAAATAAAACTACTTGATTAAAAAACACTTAAGAATTATAAGTATTAATTTTACTTTAAATAATATCAAACCAATTTGGATTATTTGATAATTAATCACTTTTAATTATGAAAAATAGAATGTCTATACAATCTTTATTATAAAAGCGTTTAATTTTAAACTTCTAACGGGTGTTTCCACTCCCAGACTAAGCATGAAGTAACATTTCGAGTTTAGAAAAGCCTGAAAATTTGGGTTTGCCGGGGCGCGCGTGCGAAGCCGGGGCGCGCGAGCGAGGCCGGGGCGCCCTGGCAAATCCAAACTTTCAGGCTTTCCTAAACTCGAAATTTTACTTCATGCGCCACGCGTGCAAACCACTGATTCTAAGTAAAGTTCAAAATATACTCCTTATAAATAATTTGACACTTTCTTTATAAAACAAAGTGATGTTTTCCAATATGTACTTTTTTTTGTTTAAATGTAAAATCTTTAGACACAACGCATTTTGTCTAGACAATGTGCGAAATGACAGACGAATGCAATTTTATTCGGCTATTGTCTAAAAACATTGGACAATTCGCGTTTTGTCCGTATTTTGTGTTTTTCCGTAACATATATATAAATCAACCCTTGCTTATATGTGTGGGCGCCAATGGATAGCCATCTATTGATGAAAAGTGAATAGTACCTTCAATAAGTTTCTCTTATTGGCATCTTTAATAGCTGAGTACAAATAAGTTCAGATGCAGAAAGCTGTTTCGCCCACATTCAGCAGTTTATCGATTTCCGGCGAATCTACCAAAACTAAAATTAATAACATCGACAGATAACGTTAGTTCTTGCTAATAACTGATATGCATCTGCAATGATCAAATAGCTTGTGTTTGACTTTATAGAAAACAAAAATCCGATCTTAAATTTATCTGAATCTTTTTAGGTTTACAGCGGAATAATATATGGTACACGGTAACCCCCGATCAAAATCTAGTGATGGGGCACATTTTACTAATGCTACTAATCGACACCATTCTCTACATGCTACTAACACTGTACATAGAAGCCGTTTTTCCAGGAAAATACGGCGTTCCACAAAAATGGAACTTCATATTCATCGGGTGGAAAGTTTTCAACAACCGAGTTGATAGTGAGTGTTTCATTACAAAACCCCATTTTTTTAAACCACTGACACAGCCCAATTTTTTATAAGTATTTAAATTAAATTAATTTAATTAAGTACATTTACACACTAGAGTGGTGTTTAATTCCCCAAAATCTCTGACAAGGACTCGAGTAGATTAGCGCCTAGTATCGCCCTTACTCCATCACTTCATATAATAATATATATATATATATATATATATATATATATACACTGGACAGGACAGGACAATATTCGACGAAATATATATATATATATATATATATATATATATATATGTATATATATATATATATATATATATATATGTATATATATATATATATATATATATATATATATATATATATATATATATATATATATATATGTGTATATATATATATATATATATATATATATATATATATATATATATATATATATATATATATATATATATATATCAGTGGCGTAGATAGCTTTTTGTGATGGGGGGGATTTGAGTTAGTATTTTGTTTCATAAATTTATATTTCTAAAGTTATATAAAAACAAGTGGAAAAATGATGATGAGTCCATCGTAGCACTTTCTCATTCAAACAATTTATGATTGACATACTAAAAGTATTCCACTTGTTAGTTGATTAAAGACCATTTCACATTAAATAAGCGTTTTATACGGGTGACGCATGAACTAAAATTTCGAGATAAATTTGTAGGCTTTTCTAAACTCTTAATTTTACCTCATGCTTAATCTGGGATTGGAAACACTTGTTAGAAGACCAATCATAAACTTATTTTGCAGTTTTTTTTTATTGTAAAATTTATGACTAAAATAAACAGAGTTGATGTTTTAGTCAACTTTTGGCGTATAGAATTTTTTTTCCAGTTTGACTAATTTTTAATTTGATAACGTTGAAAGAATGGTAATAGTAATTTTTCTAAATTTCATGCCAGTAAATCTGAGGTTTAGTTGATTTTTTAAGAATAAAGTATTTTAGTTTTACGTACTGTAACTGAAAATCTTAAATTTTTTAAAAATTACCATTTTTAATAATTCAGTCCAGAAAATGATAATATTGTAACGTAAATTTAAGTATATATATATATATATATATATATATATATATATATATATATATATATATATATATATAAATATAAATAAAATCTAGAGGTTGCAGGTTTAAATCCTCTCGAAAGCTTTATTTTTTTTTTCCATATATATGGTGAGTATTTTTTCATGTTCTCTATGGAGATCTCGGAAACTGTAAAAGATAGAGAAACGGTTAAATGGGAAAAGTAGTAAACAGAAATTCTTGACCCAACGAGTCAATATTTTAAAGACACGTATCGACAGACAGAAGACGTTTCATTCGACCGCAACTTTTTTAACCATATTAATGACTGGTACAAAGATTTTTTTAAGACAAACCATCAATTTAATGCTGCTGAAGAACTGACAGAAAACAACTACCTCACAACACTGAAAACCGGAAAAAAACACCTCCCCAGGACAGGACAATATTCGACGAAAACGGGCATTATCACATGTATTCATAAACGAGACCAAGACCACTCCCGTGTATCCAGTTTCCGACCAATCACCCTTCTTCCTGTTATTGGCAAACTGTACGAGTCCCTTCTCAAACAAAAAATCCTGAGTCACATATCCCACTTGATTCCTAACTACCAATTCGGATTCTTCCCTCATAGATCGAGCACACTCCCTCACAGTATCGTTACCTTAAACATTCAAACAACACACCTCGAAGGTCGATCATCTACCGAGTTTTTTTCTAGACATACAAAAAGCATTCGATTCCGTGTGGCACAGAGGTGTGTTGTTTAAATGTCACTCCTTAAATTTACCTACCCATTAAATCATTATCCTCAAAACTTTCTAGAAAACAGATCCCTAGTAGTCAAAATCGTTAATACAACATTCAAAAGTTTCAGTCCCGAACAGGATGTTCCACGAGGATCACCACTATCTCCTATCCCATATAACCTCTATTGTATCGACCTATATAACCCCGACCTCACGTATTTTAATCAAGAATGATATGTTTTACAATATGCTGATAACACAGCCCTAATCACTCACGCACCTACCCTACCAAAAGCACTACAAACGTTACAGCAACAGCAGAATAAAAATTAATCCAAACAACTCCTAATTCCATACCACTGCCAAAATAATTAGCATTTTTATCAACCAAAATCCTACTTCACCAACATCCCATAATAAATGCCTTGGCATCACCTTTGACAATAAACTAAATTTAAAAAAACACTTCTTCATAATAAAGCTCGAGCTAAACATTTCCGTAGTCTAACATATCGAAATCTAGGCATTTCAAGAGAGAATGCAACAAAAATCTACAAAATGATACGTCGACCAATGTTAGGCTACTGCTCCATCCTATTCATGACAGCCCCCAATCGTACTATTCATAACACCCAAGTCAGTGAACGTACATCCATTAGATCCCTTACTAAAATTCGACATCCACTTAACCCCCTTTATAATCCATCAAATATCCTTCTTTATAACTTAACCAAAGTTACTCCCATCGTTGAACGCATCCTTTGTCTATCTAAAAAAATCTCCAAAAACGAATCTAACTTCGAAATCCTTTCCCAATTCTGTATCCCCAGAAATGATTTCATTAACCCCAAATTCAAAAATCCCCCAGAAACACTGTTTCAACTCATCATATTATAACCAAAATTAATTAAAACTACATACATGTTTTTGGTATATATATTTATATATTTATTATGTTGTAAAAACAATGTATATGAAAGATGATAATAAAGATATTTGCTACTACTGGGAAAAGTAGTGCAGTTGTACTAGTTGATTAAAAAGACATTTGTAAAATTTTCCAAAAAGTCAAGGGTAACTAGATATTTTGAAAATCTGAGAAGTGTCGATTTTTACAAATCATTTTTTTTTCAATTTTTAAAAGAGATAGAAAAAAAACTGTCAATACCAAAGTTTTACATCATTTTACACTAAATAATAACATGTTGTCAGTTTTTTTTTATCGACATTAGCTTTCGAGATCACAAACTTGCATTCTTTTAAATGAAAACCATAGTTGGCTGTCATCATGAAAAATTGATTTTGTTTTCTTTAAACTGATATATCACTTGATATACTTATTTGCAAAAATAACCGAGTTCTTAAATATTTTCTATTTCATCAACAATAAAAAATAGTTAGCCTTGAAATAATAACTATGATAAAACAATTGCGATTATTTGTAACAGTTAGTTCCATTGTTGTATTTTTATCAATTAATTTAGTGTTAAAAACAACTGATTTTTTATGGACATTTTTTCCTACCAATTTCCAATTCTACCTGAACATAACTTTCAAATAAATTTATTTGACAAATATTTTGCAATCTCCTAAATTACAAAAAACCACAATTGTTTTACAATTGTAATTTTTTCAACTATTTTTTTGTTATGAAAAATATAGAAAATTGTTAATAGCTCAGTTATTTTTATAAACAATTATGTCGAGTGACAAATCAGTTTAAAGAAAAAAATCCCTTTTTAATGATAACATAGCCAACTATGGTTTTCATTTAAAATAATGCAAGTTTGTGTTATATCTCGAAAATTAATGTCAATATAAATTATCCGGTAACATTTTATTATTTAGTGTAAAATTATCTAAAACTTTGCCATATATAGTTTTTTTTTCTATCTCTTTTAATAACTGAGAGACGTCGATTTAAAAAAATTCGGCATTTTTCACATTTTTCAAAATATCTAGTTACCCTTGAATTTTTTTTAAACTTTACAAGTGTATTTTTATTCACCTCGTAAAACTGCACTACTTTAGCTATTTAACCGTTTTCTCATTCATGAAAAAAAATCACCCTGTATAATGAGGAAACTCATATAGGATTAAATTTATGTAATTAATTAAATTTTTTAGACACGAACCCCATCCCGAGTGTCACACATGCCGAATCCAGCTACGAACCAGAACCGACTAATGTAAAACCCGGAATACAAATAATCCATTTGAATAAAACCTATAAAGGAAATCGAGTCGCTGTTGATGATCTTTCACTGAGCATGTTTGAGAATCAGATTACTGTGCTTTTGGGACATAACGGTGCAGGGAAAACAACGACTATTTCCATGATTACGGGTCTTTTCCCCCCAACGAGCGGAAAAGTGCTTATAAATAGTTACGATATGGAAACTGAGACTAGTAAAGTTAGATCTAGTTTGGGTTTCTGTCCCCAGTATAATGTTTTATTTGATGAGTTAACTGTGACAGAGCATATTTACTTCTATTCGAGGTTGAAAGGACTTAGAGGTTCTGAGTTGAAGGCGGAGATTGATTATTATATTCATTTACTTAAATTAGAACCGAAGGTAAATATAAATACATCAACGAGAAAACATGTACACACAGGCAATTTTTTGTTAACTATACATATTCCGATGAATATGCTATAGTTCAGGTATTCGTTGTCTTTAAAGTTCAATTTAATATTTCTAACTAGTGTTTTCACTCCTTGATTATGCATAAAGTATAATTTCTAATTTAGAAAAGCCTGACATTATATTTTATACGCCACGCGTTCAAAATTCTGAAATATTGTGTTTATATTTTTCAGTTTAAAATATATACCTTATTTCATATCCCACAGCAAATTACTAAAGGCTCGAATTTTTAAAGCCCGAGATTTAGTTAGGCGAAATAAACTTTTAAAAATGTATTAAAGTGGGATTAAACATGTATTATGTACGTGGCGCATGAAGTAAAATTTCGTGTTTAAAAAATAACCTGAAAATTTGGATTGGTCGCTTCGCTTTGCTACGCGACCAATCCAAATTTGCAGGTTTTTCTAAACACGAAATTTTTCTTCTGTTTAATCAAGCAGTGAAAATACTCACTAAAGGGTTTAAATTGTTTATTTTTTTGATAATAACAACGAATGCCTAAACATTTACAGCGTTTATACAGGGTGTAAATCATAAGTTCACAAGAAAAATGTTGACTGAATAATTGTTGATGATCAACTGTTTATTACAAAACAAGTAGAAGGATTTAAATATTTTATTTCTTCTAATTATATTTCGTTTCAGAGAAAAGTTTAAGCCTGAGGCAACTAATATTTTCAAAGCCTTTCAAAATTTTATTTCACATATAACATCACTTTTCAATTTCAGAATAAATCAGTGTTTTATGGTGGTGCATGAAAATTTGGAGCGCGAAGCGATCGGCAAATCCGAATGTTCAGGCTTTTCTAAACTCGTCATGCGCCAGGCGTATAAAACGCTGATTTATTTAGAAGTTCAAAAAGGCCCATTTCATGAAGTTGAGAAAAGTTTTAGGTGTGAAATTGATATGAGATCTTCTTTCTCATATCAATATAATCAACTTTTATTAATTATTTTTTGAAAAAATATCTGTTTTCAATATCATTTTAAAGACCTCGAAAATATTAGTTCTCCCATTTTTTTGACATTCAATTAATAATGTTATTGAAACTCAACAGCGGGTTCTGCGAGTAGTGCTCAGGGGGGCGGCGGTTGATCTTCAACGGTCCCCCGAATCTCTTTGACGACCATCAGAGGACGGTACCGCCCCCGTTGGGAACCACTGGTGCAGATGAACAAAACGGGACATAGGATTTTCAATGTTAATGACTTTATATTGGAATATTATCTTCCCTGATTATTTCAAAGTAAACAAATTAATTTTTGTGGAGAAAAAATGTATGCATGCACTCATGCTATTATTTATTTTTTTGGATTGATAGAAACCCGAAAAATTATAATTATTATTACATCTAGGGAAATATCAAGAGATTATTTCCTGAAGTTGGCTAGTTACATCCCGACGGCGAAGCCGGAGGGATGTATACTCAACTAAGAGAAATAATTCATATTTCCCGTGTTGTAATTAATAGTTTTTTCTCATTTAAGCAATACCTTTCTGAAAATAGGAAAATATTGAATTAATTTTTTGAATTTATTAATAATATTGCTAAGAGTTATTTTTGTAATTATCATAGTAGACTGGTCTGTCGTCGGTTTGACATTTTCATCATGTCATAATTTGAAATGTCGTACGTGCTAACGCAAGCGGCGAAAGCCTGTGAATATTTGGTTCCAGCCAAATCTAAATCTGCATATAAAAAAATTTATGCAATTTTCACGAATAATAATAAGTGAACAGTGCCGCAGCAAATATTTTACTGACGTTTTTTGAAGATTTGGTAGATTGTTATAATTTTTGTTATTTTTAAGGTACGACTTGTTTATTCTCTCCGTGGTCCCAGAAATATTCATCAAATCAATGAAATGTTACATTTTTCCGGCATTTCCCTGATTCAAATTTTTCTTCCCTGACCTCTTAATATAACTTTCTTCTGTGGGAAACCACCATTTTGTTAAATTGTTTTCATTGTTTTTGTCAATATTTAAGTTAATTTTATAAATTTTTACGTGTTTTGTAATTTGCCTGCTGATTTTTTTATTTACGTAATTCTCAGGCATTCGTCGATTTTATAATAGAGTTTAACTTGAAGTTTTGAACCGGTGATTTTATTCCTAGGCTAAGCATGAAGTAAAATTTCGAAATTTTACTTTATACGGCACGCGTACAAAACACTGATTTGAAGTGAAGTTCAAAAACACACATATACATCTTTAATCTCATTCTCAGATTCATGGACATAAAACCCGACACAGGCATGACATTTGTTTAAAATCAATGCGGTTAACTAAATGTCACAATGGCGTAAACTATTATGGACCACAACTATACAATGCAATTCCTGATGCAATAAAGTCGTTGTCCGCACTTCAGTTTAAACATAAAATTAAATCATATCTACAGATGAAAGCCTTCTATAGTGTTCATGAGTGCCTAACATATGAGTTTCAGCACCTCTGTGACACATAGTCACATATTGATTTTAATGTGTTTGTACTTGTATATACTTTATATTTTTTATATTTTAATATTTTTATTATTATGACGATTTTAATATGTTTGTACTCGCATATATTTTATTTTTTAATGTCTTTATTATTATTTATTCAAACTGTGATCACATTTTGTTTTAATCACTAATTTATATTTCTTAATACTACTGTATGTTTAATCACTACTAATTATACTCACTGACTTATGTACACCGATGTAATACATGAATAAACTTTACTTACTAATCAGAGTGGCAGGGAATCAGATATTTAGTGTGTTATCAACGATGTTCAGTGTTAATAATAAATAATTAGGTTTTGAATATTTTTGTTAAAACAACTGGTAACGATATTTATATATTAATGGTTGTTAAAAAATAATAAATCAAATTTATTCTTAAAGGATTTGTATTCGTGATTAGAAAAAACAGGATTATAATCATATTTATCTCTTACGAATCCTTTATTCGAGTATTTGTGATTCGAATCATATTAGGTGATTCGGATTCGTGATTCGAATCCTTTTTACGAGGATTCGTCCCAGCTCTGACTAAGACCTAAACTAAATCCCACCAAAAATATTCAAGTTCTAGTTTTTAGTGGGAGCAATCCCACTTCTGGGCAATGAATTTAATTTCTATTCATTACGTCTTAAATATTGATCAATTTTAGGTAAATTACCAAGAACTTTAAACTTTGATGAAAAATTTCGATTTCTTAAAATTTATCAAATAAAATTCCTCTAAAATATTAAACAATTTACACTAAATTCTCATTTTGTGTAGCTGCAGTATCACTTCTAGGTGAAAAATTCAATTTTTGTTGATTGTATCTTAAACTTTCAAAGCTTTATTCCATTAACGGCTGAGCAATCATAGCGTTAACTCTAATAGTTTATTTTTGGGTAAAATTCTGCACCAATTTTTATGATATCTATGAATGACTTATTAAATAAATTAATTTAATCAATTACATTTATCAAATGACTTATTATATTACATTCTAGGATGTTTTTGTTTTAAATATACATAATGTATATGCTGTTAATTTTTAGGCTTTCATCGATTTTATAAAAACGTTCAATTCAAAGTTTTAAACGAGTGTTTCCACTAATAGATTAAAGATGAGGTAAAATTTCGAGTTTAAGAGAGCCTGAAAATTTGGTTTGGTCGCGCAGCGAAGCGAAGCGACCAAATCAAATTTTCAGGCTTTTCTAAACTCGAAATTTCACTTCAGGTGCCACGCGTATAAAACACTGAAATATTGTGAAATAAATGAGTAATAATCAAAATATTTACATTTTCTACATTTTTTAGTCAGGTTAAATAATATAATGTATCAAATTACTTACTGCATTATTGCATCAAGTACGCTTAATGAGTTAATGGAAAAATTGAACTTTTTATTTTATACACAATAATACTAAAATAAAGTACAATATTTCCTTAGTTTCCATTTTGAGTAGTTGGAATTTCACCTTTGCTTCTTAAATTACATTCCAGCTGATGTAGCAGCCACCTCATAGTACCAAGGCGCTCCACATACACACTCCCTGAAATGCGAGGGTAGTACATAACCCTCGCATTTCAGGGTGGACGGTGCACGCCCTCTCCACTATCGGCACCACCACCGCACCACCTGACCAAGTTTGGGGTTATAAGTTCCTGCTCCGAACCCTAAATAGTCAGTCTTGGTAACTCACTCGACTCAGCTTCACTAAATAGCTTCTGCTAGCGCTCCTGAATATGGACCTAGATTCGGACTATCTAGACTACTGTTCGAGATGAATATACCAAATAACCCAGTATATGTATGTGTTTGTAAAAGGCTTTGTACATAACGAAATGAACTTGTTTCTAAATCGTCTCTCCGTCTTTCGGCATTCAAACCCCGGTACACTGCATCAATTTTAAGCGTACTTTCGTGAAAAACGCCAATACATTTTTACTCTACAAAAAATGTATGTTTACTCTAAAACAATTAGGAAAGATAATATTCCAATATAAAGAAATTAACAATGAAAATCCTTTGTTCATCTACACCCTGTATCGGAATATGTATACTTATACCCAGTTGCACCAAACATGATTAACTGGTTCAACTCTGAACTCGAGTTCAAAGTGACATTAGAACAACAGGAACTGTCATTTTGAACTTAGATTAACTTTAATTCGAGTTCAACGTTTTTGATTCAACTAGGCCTTAAAAAAATGCCCTGAATTATATAGGGGGGGGGGGGGGGGCAAATGTGGTCTAGTTAGGAACCTAATATTATCTGAAAAACAGAGTTTAACTTGGGCACTATATTTCTTATAATAAAATGTTTTATCATATTTATTGTATTTCATGTCTGTCTGTTAATACTATAGAGAAAAGTTAGATCTGCTCTATTATCAGGAGGGATGAAGAGGAAATTATCTGTTGCAATGGCTTTTTGTGGCAAATCAAAAGTTGTAATATTGGATGAGCCTACTTCTGGAATGGACCCAGCTGCTAGGAGGGCTTTATGGGATGTTGTTGAATCCGAAAAAATAGGTATGTCAATGCCAAATATACCAAACAATAAAAGGAATTCTCTAAAACCCAAAAAAGCCATCAAAAATCGACGCTGGGTTTGAAATACTTTCACAGGCCCTTCAAGGTTTGTGTTGGAAATTTGCACTACGTTGCGAATTTCATAGCGCGAAGTAGCGCTGGCATTCAGCATATTATTCTATCTGCTATCAGTTTGACAGATTTGGTATAAAATATTGAATAGTGTGTAAGAAAAGAACAAATAAGACACACTTCGGAAGAGGAGAAAAAAGACGGAATAGTATAAAGCGACAGTTGAATTTGGTTTACACCAGTGGCTCTTAACCGGTGTTCCTTGTGCTCCGTGAACTTAGATAAAGTGTTTTACCAAAATTTGTTAATCAATAAAAATCTAAAGATTATTTAAAATAAAAATGTGATGTGACCATCAAACACAATTTTTTGCAAAAAAGGAACTACCTGCTTTGTAAAAAAATAATAGTTCAATTTCCAATTATTTACTATCAACAATTTGCAGAATTCTTATTATGTGTTTTTTTTAACTACACAGTGATTCTGTATTTTATAACCTAATATTTTGGGTTTAGAGAAGTCTAAAATATTTATTTCATGCTTAATCAAGGGTTCTTTCGTTTTCCACGCACAGCTCGCCCTCATCCGTTAATTGTTTTGTTTTTTATTTTCTGTTTGTAGTATAATTTTATATTTGCGACTGCGACTAACAGAGGAGTAACAGTCACTCAAAATTAAATAAAATAAATGTATTCTCTCGAGTGCTATAATTCTTGCTTTAAGGTTAAAAAACATCATTTTGATCAATTTTACGCAAATCGTTGAGAAACTCTCAGACTTTGTTTCAACGTCAGAAAAAAAGCAAAATTAGGAAGAGTAATTACAGTCTCTCGAAATTGATTAAAATTAATGTATTTTTCAAGCGCTGAAAATGTATGTTTTCTAATTTAAAAAAATCGCATAAATTCAAGTTTTGATAAAATTCACCGTAATAGACTTTATTTCAACGTCAAAAAAACAAAATTGATGCGCAGACAGGGAAATTACAGACGTTTAATGTTGATTATAAAATATAATCACATTTATTTTCTTACACAATTATAACTTTGATTTGATATTTTGGAAAATCCATAAGAGATATTTACATTTCGAATGTAGCCAATCAAAGCTTATTCATTTATGTGTTGATTTGACAATCTGTTTTTTTTTTATAATTAAACAAAAAACATTGTTCTAAAAATCGTTGATTGTATTGCATAATTTAGCTTTGGCTCAATATTTTATTAAAACAAGTTGAAATTTTTTAATTTTCTTTAAAACAGATGTTAGTTTCATTAAAAGTAAGTATATTCTGTAAATTTCCTGTTTATTGTGCAAAACTTTGATTTTTTACAATTTTCCAAACTAAATAAAACCCTTTACAAAATATAAAAACGAATTAAAATTAATATCGATTTTCAGCAAAAATATAGTCTCGTTGAGACTTCTACAAATATTCATTGAAACAACTACTTCTCGAGCTAATACCCCGACAGATATTGAATTATACAATAAATATTTGAGTTCCACGGCAGATTTACTGTTATATGCATAATATATTAGCTCGAGAAGTAGTTGTTTCGATGAATATTTGGATAAGTCTTAATGAGACTAAATTTTTGCAGAAAGTCGATATTAATTTCAATTCGTTTTTATATTTTGTAAGTATTCTGCAAACTATTGGCAAGTTCAATTTTTCCTTATATAAAACAGCTTAATTAATCACTTTTAGTTTTACGAAATTTCAGCTTTGATTTGTTATTTTAGAAAACCCAGAGATATTTAAATTTTAATGACAGCCAAACAAAGTGGATTTATGCCTGTTCAACAATGTGTGTTTTTAAAATTTAATTAATTCGTCAAACAAATTTATCGTAGTTCTAGTTTATTTATTGTCAAACTAGAAAATTCTATATTATTAATTTCAGGAATTCATTGTTTTTTTGAAACTGTTTAATTTGAAGCTTCGAACGAGTGTTTCTACTCCTTGATTTAGCATGAAGTAAAATTTCGAGCTTAAAAACGCCTGAAAATGTTGGTTTAGTCTAAACTCGAAATTTTGCTTTATGCGCGACGCGTATAAATCACGGAAATATTGTGTAATTAAAAATACACTGTTAAATCAGTATAAAAAATACTGCTAAGGTTGGGTTAAAAATATACTGCTACACAAGAATATTTTAAATTTAACAATATATCAGTGTTTTATACGCGAGGCGCATGAAGTAAAATTTCGAGTTGAGTAAAGAGTGAAAATTTGGTTTGGTCAAATTTTCAAGCTTTTCTATACTCGAAATTTTACCTCATGTTTAACCTGGAAGTGTAAAACACTTGTTTTAAGTTTAAAACTGATAAAATAATTTTAATAATTATAACTATCGTTGTACAATATCGATTATTTCATACTTATTATAGAGGAATGTGTGTTCAATAAATGCTAAAAAAATATAGATGTATAGGCTGAGTGATATTAAAAAGTAAACACAAAAAAGTAATTAGTGTTATTAAATTAAATAGTTGAAATGTTTCACAAAGTAACTGCCTACACCACAAAATATTCTCAGGTGTAGTTTGCGTTCTGAAATTGTTTAACTTTAAACATTAATTGCACAAAAGAGCTGTGTCCAAAAAATCTGAAACTTAAAATTTTAGAAGGTTTGGACTATCTAAAATGTAATAGTATTTTTTGTTAGTCAATTCTGGCTTTTATTTTCCCTTCTCCCACTACCGCTGGTGCGTTCGCGTGGATCGTCCACAATTTGCTCCATGAGATTTAAAATGTAGCACACTTGGTTTTGTAACATAAAATGGCACAAAATACACATGTACGTAGTATCATTTTGCATCGATATATAATCGATTGTTTTTAGAACCAATAGCAAATAGTTATTTTTACTAAATCACAATTAAATAATTATTTTTCTGTTTTTAATTGTAACTTTATTCAATGTATTCAACCCACTGAGCAAAGTGAATTTATTGAAAATTATGTGCTTAATTTACATATTTGTGTTTTTTAAAGTTTTTACATTCATTATGATTTCAGGAAGAACAATCTTAATATCGACACATTTCATGGATGAGGCAGATATTCTGGGAGATCGTATTGCCATAATGGCTAGAGGAAAATTGCAATGCTGTGGCTCGAGTTTCTTCCTTAAGAAAAAATACGGATCTGGCTACCTCCTAATTTTAGAAAAAACTCCTGAATGCGATGAAGACCAAGTTACGTTTTTACTATCAAGGCATATAGAGGGAATACAGCCTAGAAGCAACATAGGATCAGAACTAACCTATCAGCTGAACGAAAATGATACACCTGTCTTCCATCAAATGTTCAGTGACATCGAAGAACAGGCAAGCCAGTTGGGGATTGTTAGTTATGGCGTTTCATTAACTACTTTAGAAGATGTATTTTTAAAGTGAGAATCATTTAGTATTACAAAATCTTGTATTATGTATGTATAACATTATTCTAAATCGCATTTGCCCTACTTAGGGCCAGTTGCACTAAATACGACATAAACCAGTTGGTTTATATCCAGAGCTGTTCCAAATACAAGTAAAATGTACTCGAATAGAATAAATTACCCTTTATTGGCACATAATAAAAAATAATACATTCTATAATACAAATTCAAACATAATTCTCACTCGTATCCTGCATGAAAGTTATACAAACGGAAAAAAACAAACGCAAATATGAAACGACAACAAAAAATCTAAATAAACATCTCTTCCTTCAATGTTCACCACGCTAAGCAAATAGCTACATCTCCCTGGTCTTATTGTCCTTAGCTCTTTCACCATCTGTATCCCTCTTCCGCTCTCACACCAAGTCTCCTTACGTGTACTACCTTTCATACTTCCTTTTATTTGTACCCCCGCTCACACACTCATCCAGTGCTCCCATTCATCTTTCTCCCTTCCACAAAAAACACACTTCAGATTTTTTCTCCCATCCATACCTTTCTTCCTTTTTCTTCACTCCCACATCTGTACCTAGCTAGTAAACGCACATCCTCCCCATTTAATATTTTAAAATAATGCGGCGGCACTGTAAATACCTGTGTTTTCTTATAATTGGGATTATAGCTGCTTTTTGTGTATTCTCCTGCCGAACCTGCAGCTAAACTTCCCTCAGCCACTCCCCAAATTTTACGCCTAGCTGTTCCCACCGCTCTATTTTCTCTCTTACTATCAATCTCCACCTCACTCCAACACCTTTTACCTGCCATTCTCTGTCTGGTTCTGGTTCTGGTGCAAAGGGGAGTGTGCAGTTCTGCACTGCACTTAGGCCTCATTTGGCCCATTGTGCCACCTCCCGTAGATCACCTATCCTCAGTTTAGCCAGCCCACCTTGTTTAGGTATTCTAGCATAGCTGATGTACCACATATCCTGGATTTTACAATCCAGGGTTCCTGTATTAGGGCTACAGTATCCGTAGTTAAATCGAGGCGGCGGCATAATGTTGCCGTGGCCGCTCTCGAATGACTCAGATTACCTTGGATAAATCTAATTACCTTGATAGCCATTACCCCAGTGATGTGCGGCCGGTCCCGTTCCACCAATCTCTCTCCGACCCAACGAGCGTGGACTCGAGCTACTCAGGAGGTGTGGCGTCAGACCTTTCTTCGGCCAGTGGTGATTCCATAAGGACATCCTCTGGGACAGGCCCTTCCCTTGCTGGGGAGCCTGGTAGCTGCTCTGAATTAGTCGTAGCAGCCACCTGCTCAGCCTGCTGAGGGGTGCGATTTTTAAGAAGAGGCGAGTTAGATTCCTCAGGTGTGATCTCAGTCACTTCCTGACTTACCCTATCCTTTTCTTCTTCTTCCTTCTTGGTAGACTTTACCTTCAGATACAAGGAGGTAAACCTATAACTGAGGCGGTTTCCCCTTGTACATAGAATCTTCCGATCCTCCTCGCCGACCCGAAAACGAGCAGCTGCCCGGGTGGGTCTGCAAACTCAGCCCGGTGAAGGATCGGCCATTCACTTACCTTCAGTTCTGGGTTCTGTCTCGCCAGTCGTCTTACGATGACTTCCTCCCCTTCAGGGGTCTCGAAATCCTCCCTCGGAACCCAGAGGGTGGAAGGCGAAAGCCTGCCAAAGGGATTGGATCCATCTGTGATCACCAGTCTAAGGTGACTCTCCGCTGCCTCTTTGTAGGATAAGCGAGGTGGACTGCTTCCTTGCTCCGCTGTTGCCCACTCCCATTGGCCTTGATGACGTTTCGGGGTTGGCTCAGAGGAGGTGGTGGAGCGCTGCCTCTTGTCACCCTTACCTTTAGCTTTAGTTGCAGTCGCAACTGGCTGCTTCGATGGGTTTGTTTTGATCCGGGCCGGTCGACTTGGTCCGGGCTCAATCTTTTGGGGTTTTTTTCCGTTCTTTTGAGGCGAGCCAGAGGCGGCTACCTTAGTCGTAATGACTGGGTTCGCACGAGCCTCTTCTTCCCTCTTCTTCTTCCTCCGTTTGGCCTCAGCCCCACATATTCGGCTTCTTTTCCTCCTGTACACCCGGGTGAAACCTGCCAGGTCATCCTGTGGTGGTCCTAGGGGACCAGCCGCAGGTTGACCACTTGCAGGAGCACCTGAGGACCCACCCACCTGTGGGAGCGGCGTGCCCGAGGGCCCTGCCACTCCTCTAGTGGGGGTGCTTTGTGCCAGAGCTGGCATCATTTGTGGCGTACCAGAAGGCTCGTCCACTTCGCTTGGTTTAAATGACTTCTCCATACAGTGACCATTTTGTTTCATCTTTCCGGTTCCCACCCACCACGGAGTCCACAAGGGGAATGTCAACTTGACATCCAGGATTGCCGGTCCGATATAGTTCCTAGGAAGCGGTCTGCAGCATGAGAGGGATCCCCACCACAGAACTTCGGCTACCACACCAAAACCCATAGTACGGTCCTCTTTGCGCCTGCCATAGCCCAGGGTCTACCCTGTCGGCCCTCTGACGGGACAACGCAGCCGGGTAACTCCAACCGCCCGTCTAGACGAAATCCAGGCCAAAGTGGTGTATCGAGTCCACGCCCCCGCAGGTGACGTTTCCTCTCAACCACCAGGATTCCTTCATCCGTCGACACGGGTCGCCACGCACGGCACAAACACGTGGGGTTGGTATTTAGCCTCGTCTCCAGGAACAGCGATAAGGTACTCTGCTCCTGGAGGCGAGGAGCCCCCTCACCACGTCAAGGCCCCAACCATATTCGAGGGGGCCATTCTCTGTAACAAGCATACTAAGCTTCCCTCACCAGTCTTTCTTTCCATAACTCACTCACTTTTCTCTCAAACTTTACCACTCTCTTCGCCGCCGCCCATTCCATTGACATTCTTTGGCACTCCTGCAATACTATATAATTCGGAGTCGTTCTCTTCAGACCTAGATTTATTTTTAGGTATTGCAGTTGTGCTCTCTCCAACCTCTCATTCCCACTTACTCCCAATACCTCAGCCGCATACAACAAAATTGCCTTCATACATGCGTCCCACCATGCCATTTGCATACTAACACACAAATTCAAAAGTGTCGAGCTCTACCACCACTTTCAGTACTCCAAATATTTAAATTCATTTACCCGTTCCACATTCTCTTCCGTCCATTCAAGCTCCTCTACCTTCCTTCTACCACCCCTATTCTTACATACCATCCACTTTATCTTCTTGACATTCCCCTTTAGTCTTCTTTTCATAAAATACCTTTCAAGCCTCTCTTTCATTTCCTTCAGTTCGCTTATAGTCCTTGCCATCACAAGCACATTATTAGCATACGCTAGGCTCCACACTATTTTGTTTCCGACTACTATTTCTCCTGCCTGCCCCAACTCTAACACTCACTTCAAATCGGCTACGTACAGATTAAACAGTAGTGGGCTAAGTGGACATCCCTACCTCACTCCTCGCTCTAATTTAAAATACTCAAACACCACCTCATCCACTCTAACCTTATACCACGTTTCGCTATATACTTCATTCACTCAATTTACAATTTGCTTTGATACACCCATTGCTTTCAAACACCCAATCAACAGCCCCCTCTCTACCGAATCATACGCCGCTTTCAAATCCACGAACAACAGGTATACTTTTCCTCTGTTTAAAAACTCTCTTTCAATAGGCCAGTTCAATGTAGTTTCTGCACCAATGACCCTGCTTGAACCTCTGGTAGTATATATTTTTGGTCTACTTCCATCTCTAGCCTCTCATTCACCATTATCATCATCACGATCTTATAGAGACTGTCCATTAGTGTGATCCCTCTGTAGTTGCTGAGCACCGTTCCGTCTCCTCCCTTATCTACAGGAACCACAACTCCCCCCCCCCCCCCACTCTTTTATAAACTCCAACTCTCCTCTCCAAATGTCGTTCAGTATACCTAACATTTTTCTTGTTCGCTCAACTTCCAAGCCGTTGCCTTTATACTGTCCGGCCCTGCCGTTTTTCCTCCCTTAACCATACTCAACGCGAACTCCAACTCTTCCTCAGTAAAGTCCTCTGCTCTACTAAACCTCCCCCTCTTATCTAAGATTCTTCTTTTACTGTTTTCCGTCCCAACCAGCTCCTAGCAATATTTTCTCCATTCTTTAATTGGAATGCTACCTCCTTTTGATTTTTCTTTGGTGTCCTTTTCTGTATGTATGTCCACAGCTGTTTTTCATCTCTTATCTTTCCAACTTCCTCCAACTCCTCCTTTGTCCACCTTTCCTTACTTCTTTTGCATGTTTTAACAAACTCCATCTTTGCCGCTCGCATCTTGTCTTCCTTCCCTGCACGCTCTTTTTGCTCTCCGTAGCACTTTCTTGGCATCAATGCACCCTGATCAAACCACT
Organism: Philonthus cognatus; assembly: GCA_932526585.2. Classification (NCBI taxonomy): domain Eukaryota; kingdom Metazoa; phylum Arthropoda; class Insecta; order Coleoptera; family Staphylinidae; genus Philonthus; species Philonthus cognatus. The sequence continues at coordinate 79,166,349 of OW052243.1, read as the reverse complement.
CGACTCTACTTTGGTGCCCTATCCACACCTTTTGCCTCTTCCCAACTGCTCTAAAGATTGTATCTCTTCAAAACACACTTCCTTTATTTTTTTCCTAAAGATATTTTTCGCCTTATTTGACCAACACCATATTTCTCTTTCCTCCACATCTGTTTTCTTCTCTTTCTCAACTAACACTACTGACACTGGAAAGTGATCTGATCCACTTCAGTCTTCCACTTTAAAACTGTTTATCTGGAAACTGACCTCCCCCCCAACCAAAACATAGTCAATCACCGGTTTTTCCCTTGGTCCCACATAAGTTATTTCCCCCTCCCAATCACCTTATGTACACCCATTCAAAACTTGTAACCCTTGCCCATCAGCCCACTCTATCCACTGCCCCCCTTCTTTAGTTACTGTTGTATCCTTGGATTTCCTCGTTTTCGTCACCTTTCCCTCTTCGTTTGACCGTTGAGTCTCTAAACCTTCTATCCTTACATTCCAATCACTTCCTATAATTCCCTCTTTGCTGTACTCGAGTATTGAGTACAAGTACTCCACGCAAATTGTACTTGAGTACTTAGTACAAGTATATAATCACGAGTACTTAAGTGCACTTATGAGTACAAAGCACTGAGTACAATAAACGAAAATACGAAAAACTATAATTTTGAACTTCACTTGGAATCAGTGTTTTAAACCGCGTGGCGCATGAAGTAAAATTTCGAGTTTAGAATAGCCTGAGTTGGGATTTGGACGCTACGCTTAATCCAAACGCTTAGGCTTTTCTAAACTTGAAATTTTACTTCATGCTTAATCCGGGAGTGGAAAACACTCGTTAAACAATTGTTTGATTTTTTTGATTATCTAATGCTGAAAACTAAAATATTTGGACAAAAATAAACACACATACACAAAATTAAATGCTGGTATTTTTTGTAGACTTTCATTCAAAAATGCACCAAAAATGTTACAATAGCGGATATTATTTATCAAGAATATGAATTTGTGTTCAGTACTCAATTATTTACCAGATAACTATATACGCGTTTCAGGCATCAACGCCATCATCAGTGTAGTCCCGAACCAGTGCTTGAAGAATACTCAACATCTTTGACAATTTATTATGGCCTGTGCAATTTACATATGTTCGAAAGCGTAAACGCCATTTAATGCCCATTTGCTTAAGTAGCATCGACAATAGCTGGCAAACTAAACGTTTGTACACAGCAATTGTTTGTTTACAACAAGGCTTTATTTTATTAAATACAAATATCAAGAGTATGAATTTGTGTTCAGTACTCACATAGATTACTTTACTTCTTTTAAAGAAAAAACTAGTTGATTTAAAAAAAAACATAGATTAATTTAGATCTACTACTCATATAGGACCTAACGTTTCGTGCATTTGAATTGCCACGCGATGCAAGAAATAAAAGCATAATTGAAGTATAAAATTTATATTACAAATAGTTAATGCATGTAATATTTATAACTTATTACAAAATAATTAATTACATATTCCCTCTACAATTATTCGACTTCAACAACTTACACGAAACATTATATTATATACGTTACAAGAAATATAATATTTTTTATTTTTATTAAAAACAGTTATTAAGTAATTATTTTTTATAAAATAGCGTACAAATTATTTTAAAGTAATTTGAATATCATTAATTACATATATTTTAAATACCAATATAAAAGTACACATACAAATCTGGTGATTTATCTAATTAATTCTTCGTAAAAACAACTGGAGAACGTGTTCAACTTTTTAAGGCCTTATTTATATAAATAAAATAAAAATTCTTATAAATAAAATCCAAAATTAAACAAAGAATGAATATCAATTAAATCTAGAGAAAAGTTATTCTACTAAGTACAATATCGTCTTGTTACAATTGAAATCCACTAAGTCTATTTTTGGCTGTTGTTAATTAAGCCCACCAAGCTTATGTACTCATGGTTTTGTACATGCTGGTGCAATCCACTAAGTCTAATTTAACTAAGGACCAGCATGTAGAAAACCATAAGTACAAGAGCTTGGTGGACTTAACTAAGAACAGCCAAAAATTGTCTTAGTGGAATTCACTTGTAAGCTGACGATATAAGGTATGTTTGTTCATGTACTAGTGCAATACCCCTTTGTTCCTAAACGGGTAGGATCAGTTTTGTATGTTTAGCTTTACCAAATCTTTCTCGACATCTTCCATCGTATTCTCAGTCGTTCTGGTGGACTATTTCCAGCTGGTCGAGATTTTTTGTTGCCCTGTTTGTCATTCGATTTACATGACCCAGCCATCTTATCCAACCGGCCCTAACGAATCCAGTGATTGTTTCACCCTCGCAGAACTCAATGAGCTCATCGTTCATCCTGATCCTGTAACCTTCTGGAATTTGAACAGGTTCATATATGCTCCGCAGGACTCTTCTTTCCAATCGCATCAGTAATTGGTCCTGGTCTTGTGTGATAGTCCATGCCTAGGTACAATTTTACCCTTTTAGTACCTTAAAAATTAAAAATATTATCTAGTCTGAGATTAACATTTTGTCTGAAGGCTCTGGATTGTACTATGTATATTGTTAAACAATTCTAAGAAATAAGAACTTATAGTTGCCAAATAATAAATCTATACTATTGTTGGTTTCATTTCTATAGAAACAATATTTAAATAAAACTTGTATAATCATCAAATCAACAATATACAGCGTGTAAACGAACTACTGTACAGGCTCTCTACCACATAAGGGGCAGCGTTTAAATAAACAATACCTGCATTTGAAATTACCATACCTTTAGTAGATAGCTCACAAATAATTATTAAAAATAATTAATAATAATAGGCCACATGTTTGTGGTATCTGGTATACGCGCACATTGCGTATTTTAAGAGAGATTCCACATAGACTGGTAGTTTTTAAACGATTTGGATATCGAATTACACCATCCAGAGAAAAGTGGGTCAGATTGTGAAGAATTATGTCTATGTTATCGTTTTCATAAGTACCCATTGCTGACTAAATTCCGAATATTTTCTAAACGTGTTAATGAAATTCAATATTTTTCCTTATTAGGTTCACACTTCACTTTATCTCCACTCTTATTGATGCTGTTTAGTCTATGGTGAAACTTATTCCATGAAACATCTACATTTTGTAACATGGCGCGATACGTTTATTCAAACATTGAATTGGCAGACATGTTTCTTATTTACGGTGAAACTCGGTGTAATTCCGCGGAAGCTATAAGAATTTATCAAGAGCGATTTCCTGAACGACACTTACCACCGCTAAACCGATTTAGAAATTTATTACAAAGAGCACGCGACACTGGAAGTTTGTTGGCAGCCCGTCGCCGGAGCCGCCGAAGGTGGTGACCGTCCAATGCGATATTTGCGAGCGGAAGATGAAATTTTGAATCTGTTGGAAGCGGATCCTGGTTTAAGTACCCGTATTATCGTCGCTCAGCTAAATGTATCGCACACATTTGTGAGCAGTGTTATACGAGACAATAATTTTTATCCGTATCACTACCAGCGTGTACAACATCTTCAACCCCATGATTTTCCCAGAAGAATTGCATTTTGTCAATGGATTTTGGCACAAAATGTTCAAAATCCTAACTTTACCAAAGACATGTTAGTGACCGACGAATCGTGCTTTACGCGTAATGGAAGTTTTAATTTCCATAATATGCATGTTTATGCAATAGAAAATCCTCGTGTTACGCGTAGAACTCATTTCCAGCATCGCTTCTCCCTTAATATCTGGGCAGGTATTTTAAATGATCAATTAATTGGGCCATTTATGTTCCCATTTAATTTGAATGGAGAACGATATTTACAATTTTTGCAAGATGACCTTTTAGATCTTCTAGAAAATGTACCCTTAGCGGTTCTTAGAAGAATGTAGTATTTGCAAGATGGTGCGCCAGCTCACTATGAAAGGCGCGTTAGAAGATATTTGGATGATGAGTTTCCAGGACGTTGGGTTGGTCGTGGAGGCCCTGTACCATGGCCTCCAAGAAGTCCGGATTTAAACCCCTGAGATTTTTTTCTTTGGGGATACTTTAAAAGTGAAGTCTACACTACGGAAATTGACAATGCTGAAATGCAACGAGTAAACGCCGCGGCTAATACCATTCGTGAAAAACCTCGTGAAATGTTTGCTACTGTTCGTGCAAATTGGATACGTAGAGCCTAAATGTGCATTGAGTGCGGCGGACGTCAATTTGAACACGTATTGTGATTTTTTTTATACGTGACCCAGTTTCATCTAGTAATTCTAGACAGTGTGTGTGTGTGTGTGTGTAGTGCGTGCTAAGTGATTTATACGTCTTGCAGTAGTAACAGTAAATAAACAATACCACAAATGAGTGACCTAGTTTCATCTAGTCATTCGAGACAGCGTGCGTGCGAAGTGATTTATGCGCCTCGCAGTAGTAAAAGTAAATAAAAAATACAACAACTTACGCATCCACGAAAAATATCATGAACACAGGTAACCAGAAGTTCTCACAAAGTAAAAAATTCATGAAAAATTATGAAAAATCCAATATTTTTTTTCCGATTTTATTTTTGCTGCAATTAGTGTCAAAATATTTTGTGTATACGCCCTTAAGAGGATGTACATTAGTTCGATTACACGCTGTATTTTTGTACGATCAATTGATTTAGGTTCTTTTAAAACCTATTTACAGAATCGTAGGTTGCATTTACTATATTGGTATGAATAAATTTAAGGAATGCTAAATCGAAAATAACTTAAAACTAGAAAATATTTTCAATACTTACGGTTTTGTTTATTTATGTTAAAGCCGGCCTCCAGACAAGTTCGCCTTATCAGCATTCTTGTGGCATCACATGTTAATCGAAATATGTACCCCGCTTCCCACAACTAGGTAATTGCGGCAAATTCGAAATTTCAACATTGGCGCCCTCCTAGCAGGCGATACACCTAACTAAATTTACGAACTTACGAAATTATATGGAGTTGATAGGGCCTGAGTACTCATTCATTTACCGGATAACTATATACGCGTTTCAGGCTACAACATTATCAGTATAGTCCCGAACCAGTGCTTGAAAAATACTGATTTTTTTTTATCTTCCTGTTTTTAAAATGTAGTCAAGTCCTTTAGGACTTATGCCAAGTCGCCATTCTGTCCTTGATTCAGAGGTGTGAATCAAGAATGTTCCAATTTTAAAATTGGTATCTTCTTGGGAGTATGCTTTCACATATCCCTGATGCAAAATTCAAAATCGAGGTCCTTTCCAGAACCTCCACTTCGAAAGTGGATATCATCGGGGTTGGTGGTAGTTCTGCTGGGTGCCATCGGATCTCCAAGGGACATCAAAGTCGACACCCACAACGAATCGCGTGATGAGATGATTGATGTGATGAGGTGCACGACTCGTTGTGAACTACTCACGAAAAATACTGAACATCTTTGACCATTTTTAATGGCCTGTGCAATTTACATATGTTCGAAAGCGTAAACGTCATCTAATGCCCATTTGCTTAAGTAGCATTGTCAATAGCTGGCAAACTAAACGTTTGTATACAGCAATTGTTCGTTCACAACAGTGCCTTATTTTAAAGAATACAAATATCAAGAATATGAATTTGTGTTCAGTACTCATTTGTTTACCGGATAACTATATACGCGTTTTAGCCTTCAACGCCATAGTCAGTATAATGTAGACAAACAATTGCTGTACACAAACGTTTAGTTTAGCTATTGACGATGCTACTTAAGCAAATGGGCATTAGGGGGCGTTTACGCTATCGAACATATGTAGATATTATTTATAATTACGAATATTTTATTTATAAATAACCATATTTTATTATACAATTCAGACAAACGTGAAAATTCTGGTAAAAGTCAAAGTTATAAGATAGTAAAATCAAAACATAATATTGTATGAAAATACAATACACAAAAATTAATTAACGAATTATCTAAATTTCAAATTATTTAAAAACATCAATTTTTTAAAATAACTATTTTAGTTTATATTTATAACACACCCACTGAACACGGAAACATTTGAAACATTGCACGAATATTTAACATAATACTAAAATAAAACATTGTATTAAAATTATTACAACAAAGTTTTAGCAACGCTCAAACATTGTATACAACGTTTCAAAAACATTGTGGGAAAGTAACACAACGTTATATAATCATTACAATCTGACTTTTATGCAACATTGTATTGCAAACATTGGATATATATTGAAAATGGTAACATTACATTTTTAACATTGTATAATTGTTGAAACTGTTGCTGTAATGCAGCATTGTTGTTTACACATTTCATGGACATTGAACATGCACAGAGTTTTTCATTTAAGTAAACATGTCCTAATTATTTGCTGTAAATCTTCAGATATTCGTCATTCTTTTAAAAGAGTTCAACAGAAAGCTTTAAACGAGTGTTTTCCACTCCCAGACTAAGCATGAAGTGAAATTTCGAGTTTAGAAAAGCCCCGTGAACATTTTCGGGGCTTTTTTAAACTCGAAATTTTACTTCATGCGCCACGCATACAAGGCGCTGATTTCAATTGAAGTTCATGCACTTGTTAACAATATTTTAATGTTTTCAGAGTTTAAGGGTACTGGGTACTTAGGTTCCGGGGTACTGTCTCCCCTAGACTACATATTACTTTTTGTAAGACAGTTTTTTTTTGTTACCAATACATATTTGTATTTTTTGATCCATTTAAACCCAAAAATGAATTTTGCGTTAAGATTACGAGAGAAACATTCCTATAACGTTCACTTGATTGCTGCACATCGGGTTGTATACAGTGCAGATTCTATGCATTTATCGTATGCCACTTAACATGTTATGTTGGGCTGCATATATATAAAAGTAATCGCTCGTGTTGCATAGGCGTTGCTTTGTCAACGGTGCAGTAACATTTTTCTTTAAATGTTACCATGCAACGTTCCTGCAGGCGGACATTCAGCGTTTATTCAATGTTTTTTCAACATTTATGCAATTAAAAACGCAACATTTCGTGTTGCGCGGTAACATTGATACAACGTGTCATGCAACATTTATTTGCTCAGTGAGCAGAAAACAAAAATATGATGGTTATTAGATCGAAAAATCAAAATATAATATTGCATGATACAAAAATAATCTATTTTCTTATGACTTTAATATGAAAATGAATTATGGCGAATATTGATCAATCAGAATAAATCGTAACTCTTAATTCCTTTTCACCGACCGCTCAATTCGACTTTCTATATATCCATAAATAATCATGTTATACATCCCTCAGCCACGTGTAAATACCTAATTATACAATTCGATCCCAAACTCACATTTAAGAACCACTCTATAACCCTCAACGAAAAGTCAAGAATCGGCCGGCACACTTCAGAAGTTTGATCTATAATAAACAATACAACCATGATATGCGGCTCCTTACTTGACTATGCTGCTATCCTTTTCCATAATACCTACCCTGTGACGCTTAGAAATATGCAAGTTGCGGAAAGATCGACCCATAGAGTGCTAACCAAAATGTCAAACCCCGAAAACCCCCTTCATAATTCTTCAAACACGCTCCTGTATGAGTTAACAAAAGTCATCCCCATAAAAGATCGCCTATTCCACTTAGCAGAAATATTTGCCTCAATTCCAATCCTCCTCCGGGGAATACATAGAGGGTTTCTATGTATTCCCCGGAACAAAAACAGCAACTAAACGAAAACTACCCATCACCACTATTCATGAGTTCATTTTATCATTTCATGACATTTACGATCACGACAATTGAAGGACAGTACCATTTTAACAAAACAACCGACGGCATTGATAATCACGACCCTTTTGTACACCATTATCGACAATGACAGAATCTATAACATTGAGGCGGAAAGACCAATGGTCGATAGCTAATTGACAGAAGAATGTATTTTATTTTTATTTGTATTTTTTGTATTTAATTTGATTTATGTAACCAATTCTAGCAAGATATTTATATATATATAAAAATGAATTAAACAATTATCTACATTTAAAATCAATTTTAAATCCTCAGCTTAGTTTAAAAGTTGACTAATTTTTTTTGTCCAATACATAAAACAAATATATTTAAAATTTATTTGATAATTTCGAAAATTTTAATTAAATTACAAGAATTGATGAGAAAACGTTTTTTAAAATGTAGGATAGGATAGGAGTTTCTATGAAAACATACAATACTATTTCAAACTTTGATATAAATTGACTATTTGTATTTAAATGTGGATATAATATGACTATATTATTCATAATTTCGATAAAATTGACTATTTCTATGTAAATATTAGTATAGTTTGACTATATTATATTATGTAAATTGACTATTTCTATAAAAATGTTAATATAATTTGACTACGTCCATTCAAATGTCGATGTAGTTTGACTATTTCTATTCAAATTTTAATATAATTTGACTATATTCATTTAAATTTTGATATAATTTGACTATGCTTATTTAAATGATGATATTGTTTGACTATTTAAACTCGAGTTTTAATATAAATTGACTATTTCCATTAAAATGTTGATATAAATTCTGTTAAAATGTTGATATAATTTGAAAATGTATATTCAAACTTTGATATAAATTAACTATACCTGACTATTTTTATTTAACTTTTCATATAATTTGATTATTTACATTCAAATTTTAATACAACTTGACTATTTTCATATAAATTGATAACTTCCATTTAAATATTGATATAATTTAACCAGTTTTATTCAAATATTGATATAATTTGACGATTTACTTTCAAATTTTGATATAACTTAACTATTTTCACTAACATTTTTATATGAATTGATAATTTCCATATAAATATTGTTATATTTAAACTATTTCTATTCAAATTTTGATATAATTTGATTATTTCCATTTAAATTTTGATATAATTTAAATATTTTAGTTCAAATTTTGATAAAAATTAACTATTTTCATTCAATTTTTGATATAATTTGACTATTTTTATTGGAATGTTTATATAATTTAACTATATCTATTTAAATTTTGATAAAAATTTACTATGTTCATTCAAATTTTATTATAATTTGACTATTTATAGAGAATCTATTTACATTTTGATAAAAATTTAGTATGTTCATTCAAATTTTATTATAATTTGACTATTTATAGCCAAGTTTTAATATAAATTGACTATTTTTATTTAAATTTTAAAATAATTTAACTATTTCTATTAAAATTTTGATGTAAATTCACTGTTTTTGTTAAAATGTTAATTTAAGTTGGCTTTATCTATTCAAATATTGATATATTTGACTATTTTTATTTAAATGTTATTATAAATTAATTATATCAGTTTAAAATTTTAATATAATTTGACTTATTGTATTAAAATATTGATATTAATTAACTATCTATTCAAAATGTCATGTAATTTGATTATTTCTATTCAAATTTTAATATAATATGGCCATTTCCATTTAAATATGACTATTTCTATTTAAATGTTGATATATTTTGACTATTCCCATTCAAGTTTTGATAGAATTTGACTATTTCTATCAACATTTTGATATAATATGACAATTTATATCAACATTTTGACGTTAAACGTAAAAATTGATCGTAAAATGAACTTAAGTAGGTATGTACATCCGAATGTACTTAAGTCCATTTTGCGAACTACAAACACATCAAGCACAAGTACAAGTACTTTAAAAATAAAGTACCCGTGGACTGAGTGCCGAGTACACGAAAAGTACTCAGAGTACAAATTTTGAGTACTTGTACTCGAGCACCGCGCAGCTTTGTTTATATCTTAACTTAAGTTCTAAGTGCCATTACAACAATAAGAATGTATCATTTCAATACATTTTAGAGTTGGTTCTGATACAGACCAAGAAAGTGAAGGAACGCCATTGATAACCTTCGACAACCACATGGAATCGGTATCTCTTAAACTATACACAGGACGAAGATTGATTCGAAATCAAATACAAGCCATGTTTTTGAAGCGGGCTTTGACTACTCTCAAAGGAATCATAATACTGATTCTTCAGATTACGGTCCCAGTGATAATGGTTTTGTTAACGCTTTTACCCAGTCACATTGGGGACAAGACAAGAGAATTACCAAGTTTGAAGATCGATTTTGGAACCTATGATGCGCCTATAACTGTGCTCTGTTCGGATGATGCGAGTAATTCGTATTATCAAAGTGCGAAATATATGCTTGATGACAGAGGGTTGCCTATTGATGATCTTGGGAATAGGGATGTTAGGGAATATGTGTTGACGTTGGTGAGTAATATACATACAGGAAATTTTTCTTCTTGAGTATACATATCCTGATGTATACGCTTTAAATGTTCGGGTATTTATTAATTTTATAAAAGCTTGATTAGGCAAGAAGTAAAATGTTAGTTTGGAAGAGTCTGAAAATTTGGCTTGGTCTCGTAGAAAAGCGTAAAGTTTAAAGTATACTTTTTAAGTTTGATCTCATGTTAATAATTTCTACAAAACAAGGAATTTATCCAAATTTACCAAATGCTGTAATTATCGAGAAATTTATATTTAAATGAGAAATTCTCTGTATTGTAGATAGATAAAAACGTTTGATCACCTTACTTTTTAAATATTTTAGACGAAGAAGAATCCATCAAAATCAAATCACTACATCGTTGGAGCATGCTTCAATAACACTAATGCGCTTGGTTGGGTCAATAATATACCTTTACATTCCCCACCACTGGCGCTGAATTTAATAACGAATTCAATAGTTAAGAGCTTTGATAAAAACAAACAAATCACGGTCTACAATCATCCAACACCATACACTCTAGAATCAAAGGTAAGTTTTGTTTTGTCCTGAGTGTGCCAATTAAACGTCATTTGATAGCTTCTTCCAGTGGTGTAGATAGGAGGGGATTTAGGGGAACAATCCCTCTCCATCAGTTTGGAAAACAGGAGAATGGAATAAAACACTCTTTATCTGTTAGCGGTAGGGTTGCTATAAAAAAGTTACTTTTTTTAAATTTTTATCTATTTTGTTACTAACACAAACACGTTTTATTCTAATAAAATAGGTTCTTTTTTAATGAAATAAAACACTTTAACTTTGTTTATATAACACACTATTTTTATTTTCGTGACTGCAGTTTTATGCATAACCTGACCTTAAAAATCTTGAATTCATCATTAGCCCTTAAACACATTAAAATGTGGCACCGTTATGTCGACGATATCTTAGCTTGTTTTGTAGGCACGGATAGACAATTAAAACAGTTTATTGATTTTATCAACAACTTTCACCCTAATATTAAATTCACCGCAGAAACAGAAGTTAACAATAATATTAAATATTTAGATATTTCCATTGCTAGAGTCAATAACTCATTCTCTTTTGATATTTATAGAAAACCTACTTTTACAGATTCCCTCATTCCTAATAATTCTAGACATCCCCTTAAACACAAAACAGCCGCATTCAACACAATGATCCACAGAGCCTTAAGCATCCCTTTATCAGCTGTTTCGTTAAACAAAGAAATTAATACCATAAAACAGATTGCAACTAACAATGGTTACAACTCTAATTTAATTGACAACATGTTGAGAAAACATAATATCAAGAAAATCGAAAAATTATTATATGCTGGTAATCCATCAACATTGAAAACACCTTTCCGATCAATTACATATTTCGGTAATATTAGCCTACAAATTAAAAACATCCTTAAAAAACATAATGTTAACGTTGCTTTTAAAACATATTGTAAAACAGAAAACCACATTTTTAATAACAAAACAAAACATTGTAATCTTAGTAAATCCGGTATATATAAACTTGTTTGTCCCGATTGTGAAGGAGTATACATTGGTCAATCTGGTCGTAATTTTAGCACTCGGCTCAAAGAACATCAGCGCTCTTTTCGGCTTAATCAAATAGAAAAATCAAATTTCGCCAAACATCTAATCGATGAAAACCATTCTTTTGGCGAGGATGTACATAAGAGGGGGGGTAGGTGCTCGGTTGTCAATTCTGGCCGCTGAGAGTGCTCCACCGATACCGATTTATAAATAAATATGGCCATACGGCGAAGATATACGAATAACTGCGAAGCGCCACGAAGCGTAATGAGTCAGTGTTGCTTGTACCATTTGCGCTCTCGAAATTCATGCAAAATGTTTTACGATTCAAAGACGCCCGTTCTTTCTCTCTCGCTCAGCAGTACACGGCGATTTACGATCGGGCTATTAGTCACGTTCAGTTTCAGCAGACCAATCCGAAAACGTAGAAAAGCGCGTCAAGCGAGAAACGAGCAAGGTTTGAATTTGGACTAGCGGGGATGGGATGTGAAGGGTTCCTAGGCCTACAGACCTGCACGGGCCGTATATGGTTGTCTCTTTTCTCGCGTTTTGACCATAAAAGTGTTTGAACCTGTTGGTTTAGAAATCATAAGTGTTAACTAATATAATTCATTACTTGCTAAATGTATCCCGTTTTAAATATCTACTAATACTTTTAAAATCTAATATACAAACAATTTTATAATTGGCATAATTCCACTTCAAATCCCAAAGTTGTATTTTCTTATTCGCATTCAATTGTCATATAATTTATTGAAAATATGATGATCATAATGTTTAGTAACGCGTGTAAATTAATGTACTAATAATCACCATTGTCTGATATTTTAATTCAATTTTAATTCATAAACATATTTCAACGACATGTATTTTCCAAATTAAAACATGTAAGCTTACAAATATATTAAAGGTACGAATGTTTTCGCAAATCAACAGGTTATTTATTTTAAATAGACGAAATCAATTGATACAACTACTTCCTGGCTAATAGTTTACTATTTTGTTAATCAATATATTTTTTCTATTCATACAATTAAAGAATACGTGCCCTTTGCAATACATTCAAGGAAATAAGGTGTAAAATATCTAAAGTGAAAAGATCGTATGTTACACTCCCCAGTTAGCATAAAACTGACCAAAATCACCAATTAAATGACGGCTTTTAAGCCATTAAATCACGCGGATAAGTCACATCTAGACTAACTTCAGTTAACAATGTTTATATAACGTTACATAATGACCAATTTAGTACGTTGTTTGAAGGTCGGTAGTTGTGCAATAAAAAGCCTCATCAAATAGGTTCGTATATTAAAAAAAATCAAAAATAAATACATATTGACAAAAGTAATACTAATTAATACAAATTCTTAACAATGACCACATATATATGGCAATAAATACTTACAATGATATAAATAAACACTTATATGGTAATAAATTGTAACAATGAAATAAATAAACATTTAACAAAATAATCAACAAAACAAACAATAATTAATACAAATTCTTAAAAATAAGCACATGTAGGTATATGGTAATAAATATAATAACAATGAAATAAATCACTAAACAAAATGTTAAAAAAATATATAATGAATGAATAACAAAACAAACAGTAATTTATACCAATTCTTAAAAAATACATATAATGATAATATATAATTACAATGAAATAAATAAACATTACACAAAATGCAAAAATAAATACATTGAATTATTAATAAAAGAAACACAAATTATTACAAATTCTTAAAACATAAACACAAAAAAATTAAAACCCTTCAGGTCACACGCTGACGTATGTGTTTTAAACTATGCAGACGATACTAATTTATTAATAAAAGGGCAAACATTCATTGACTTAAAAAGAAATGGTACTCAAGCTATGTCATCAGTGGAAAACTGGTTTAAATATCATACACTCGACTTGAACACCGACAAGACAAATTGCATATTTTTTAAAACAAATCAAAGTTTAATCACACCAGATGGTATATCTTTAAATACAATATATTATCCTTTCATGAAATCAGCAAAGTTCTTGGGAATAACTTTGGATGAAACACTCAATTTTTCTGAACAAATTAATGTTGTATGTCAGAAAGTTAATAGAAGTTGCTATGGTTTAAGAGTACTTATCAATGCAAGCAACTACAATATTTCTATACTTTTTTACCATGCCAACACACATTCACACATCCGATATGGAATTATTTTTTGGGGAGCAAGTGTCGATGTGAATAAAATTTTCATAGCACAAAAAAAAGCTCTAAGAATTCTCCACAACCTGAAATACCGCGACAGTTGTAGGGGTGTTTTTAAAACGAACACAGGTTAAATTGTTACGAGAGGGGTGCTTACTATTCATGCCTTAAAATAGTAAACCATCTGCCAAAGAAAATTAATAATGCGCGAAGTGTGCACTCTAAGAAAAAAGAACTATTCGATTATCTATGTAGTTTAGAGCCTTATACAATGGAAGAATTTCATGGGTCTATAATACATGATTAAGTTTTGTTTTTGCTCTAATTTCTTGCATATTGACTAGTTTTTCCTGTACAGTGTTAAGTATTATATGTATTCTTATATGTAATGTCTGTAATATCTGTCCAGAGAAGAATAAATAGATTATTATTATTAAATACACCCAGTTTCGACGTCATAATGGCATATGTAAATACTAATGAGTGATTAAAAAAAATATACCACTGATTTATTTTTATTAGCATAACTCAAGTTTCGACATACTTAGTGTCATTTTCATACACACTTGAAAATTACACTAAATATGTCGAAACTCGAGTTGTGCTAATAAAAATAAAAATAAATCAGTAATATAAAACATAGTATTATTTATCTATAAGTTATTTAATATAAAATTCTTATTTATTTTTTATTTTGTTTTTAGCTTCTAAAATATAATCCGGATCTATACACTTTTCTCCTCGTTTTAAATTCCCTCGTACGATTTCTGGCAGCACACAATGTACATAAAATGTAACTAATTTGTCGACCATCATGTCTTCCCAACATTATTACAAGTATTTGGTTCACAATTATCATGTTTTCCAAATACATGTGCTGGTCCATTCCCCAAATCAGCAATCAATTGTGAAATATCGCCATGCGCGTTATGATAAATTGCACTTTTTGCTATTGATTGAAGATCTTTAATTTTCTGAACAGTCAAAAGTTTTCTTGCAATCAGTGCAACTGTTTTGTCATTTTTGATGTTGAATAGCCTTTTGCCATAATTTTTTATGGCATGGTTCGTACATTCTACTTTGACAACTTCATTGCCATATTTTACGTCCTTTTTAATTTTGGAGAAAACGCTGGAATCTCCATCCGCAATGAATTTATTATATTTAAGGCCATGCATTTCAATGTTTGCATTGAAACCTTCAACAATAATATCTGCTTCCATACTGGATGAAGACCCAGTCCAATTTTTGAAACAAATATGTTTACGTGGCTGGCTGTTACTATTTTCTGCCTTTGCACATATTATACAAAATGTATTCCTTACCCCTAGATACAAGACCTTACCAGATGCCCGTCCAATAATAACAGCAGTTCCTGATGCGGCATTATACGTGTGTCCGTAACTCCGTTTACTCCATCCTCCATCCAGATATACAGATATACATGGCACCCCGTCCTTATCTAGATCACCTTTTTCCATTGCGACTTCAAATTCATGTTGCCCTGCTTTTTTATATCATCTAAATATGAAGCCATAAGTATATTATTTAAATGATCTTGCCTATCATAAAATGAATATGATGATATACAAGGTATGTCCATCACACACAAAAATTCCTGTAGATGTTTATATGTGCTTCCAGTAGCCAGTTTTCCCCAAACAGCCTTTAGATTTATGGATCAAGACGGTGGCTTTTACGTAGATCTTTTAAATTCCATGTTACACATTGGACATTTTAATGTAATAATGCTGGATAATCCTATTTTATTTTCTTCTATTGCTACTAATCTGCCACCAGTACACCGTTTTGCATGTTTTGTTGTTATATCCATTGACCAATTTAAAACATAATTTATGTCAACTATTCTATTTCATGTCAATACAGGTTCATTCTTTTCGGTTTCCATGTTTAATGTGCGTCCCATAATATCTTCGAATTCGTTTTTTGGATCCCATGGATCTACATGATTTTCCGTAGATTTTGTATCATTCGGAGACGATGAAGGTTGGCATTCGCCTGATAACTGATTATCATGGAATGATTGCAAATTTTGAGATAATCGATCTTCTATGTTTTTTGCAACCATCTCTGATTCGTTACCTGAAGACATATATTTTGTTATACAGGGTATCCGTATTTCGACAGAATGTATAGGAATCTCGGTTATTTAAAGAGGTAGAGAGGTTAAATTGTGGCAAAGATGCGCATTTTAGGGCCTAATAATATTTAAAAAAAAATTGAAATATTTTCTTCTATTTTTTAAATCTTTTAAAAAAGCTGATTTGTTGAAATTTGTTTTTACTTATTTACTCCAATACTATTGAATCTAACCCTAACTTTTTTCAAACTTTTAATATTCGTCTCTAAATTCCCTTTCCAATGATCTATAACAAGTTGATATTTACGTTAAAACTAACCTCAAAATTAATATTTTACGAAATTGATTTAGTAGGCCGAGGAATTATAATATATACACCGTTCCATTTGTTTCTGGATCTCGCCTAGCCATGCTTTCGTGTTGTTATGTTGTAGTATCAACATTTACATTTTTTATTAATTGCCACTCCTGATTCCTTATTTTAACAGTGTTGCAATAATTTATGATATCATAAGTAATCCTCTTTTTAATTTTCAAGAGGTTTATTGTTAATCTTGCAACAATTATTTCGCCACGCGGTCGCTTCTTCGAGCATTTTATTATTAAATCAAATTAATCTAGTGTTGCAATGCTAAATAATAAAAGTGGAATGAGGGCTTAAAAATTGTTTTACATGAAAATTATCAGTATCACAAG
Source organism: Philonthus cognatus (assembly GCA_932526585.2). Lineage (NCBI taxonomy): Eukaryota > Metazoa > Arthropoda > Insecta > Coleoptera > Staphylinidae > Philonthus > Philonthus cognatus. Next base: position 79,149,475 of record OW052243.1, on the reverse strand, counting down.
AGGGTGGGAATAAATTTGCAATTCTACAAAAAAATACTGAGGGCCAACAGAAGAGAGAATGACCAAAATTAAGGTGGATGGATGGAGTTGATCAAAATGTGTTAACGGGAAGACCCAAGCGAGAAATACAAATGGATGACGAAATAAGTTTGCAGAGCCGAATTCATTATATTTGTTATATACAATATTATTCCTGTGTTTGTATGTACAAAAACCAAGTAGTAAATTTTGTTAATCTTAAAACTGCATATTATTATCCTTTTATATCTGAAAATTTGTAAAACAGGCAACAGTGTAAGATCACAATAGTCAGAAATTATAACCTTAAAATCGAACATCTGACAATGACATTTAAAAACCCTGATTTAAAACACAACCAGCCCCATTTACAATACTTAAACTGTCACTTTTCCATAGCTAGGCGAGATCCAGAAACAAATGGAATATATAATATATTGTAATAACAATTTCTAATTACATCGAATATTTTTTCCAGTTATCTAGAAAAAAGTGTAATGCCGAAAATTAAAATGTCCAGAATTCGAATTGATAAACGCACTATATTCGTAATACGAAATTTTCAAATAGCACACCATGTTTTTTTGGTAATCATAAAATTCTGTTTAATATTTCCTATTCAATTATGTATTGCAAGTTGATATTTGTTTTATCTAAGAATGAATTGTTAGACATTATTATTATAATGCCTACTTAGTGCAAACTATTAGAAATTCTAATATGATCAAGTTTCTAATTTATATCAACTTGCAATACGTAATTGAATAGAAAATTTTAAACAGATTTTAATGATTACAAATAAGCATGGTGTGCTATTTGAAATTTTTATATTATAGTGCGTTTATCAATACGAATTTTGAACATTTACATTTTCGGCATTAATCTTTTTTGTAGGCAACTGGAAAAAGTATTCCATAAAACTAGAAATTGTTATTAGGTAACATAACTATTTCATGGCCTTCTTTGTGATGTTTCATTCTAGTTACAATTCCTCGGCCTACTAAATCAATTTCGAAAAATATTAATTTTCAGGTTAGTTTTAACGTAAATATCAACTTGTTATACGTCATTGGAAATGGAATTTAGAGACGAATATTAAAAGTTAGAAATAAGTCTAGGTTGCCATTTAAAATAAGAAAAATAATATTACTTTCGGTTAAACTGGAAATAGTATTTGTAGTTGATCTATGCTTAAATCAAGCTATAGTTAATTTATATATACATGCCAAAATTAAAATGTCTACCATTTATATAGCCTGAGTAATTGCGTAGGCAATACTTTCATGGCCACCCGGTATAATGTTTTGCAAAAATATATATACTCACGACATTTACTTACCTTTCTTTGATAAAAAAATTTTGTACAACTGAATTAGCAAATTTTGACCGAGGAGTCATTTTACGCCGGTAGTCTTTTCCTTTTCCCATGTCGAACACTCTCACAAAATAAAACTTCAAAACAATTCAAATTTCAACGATACACAACCACGTGCTGTCAAGCGTGTGAAGAAATCTATTATAACCAACAACAGATTTCTGTCTTAACATAACGTAACGCCATCTTTCGGATATCGCTTGAACTTCTTGGTCACTTCCAGACGCTATACAATATGGTGGAACATTTAAATTAACATTGGGTATATGGAAGCAAAGCTATCTAACTACACAAAGTTTATCGTTTCCATTTATTGTATTTTTCTTTCATACACGTCAAGAGTAACCATTTTGCAATAAAATGGCACAGGTAGAATTCTTGTTCGAACTTTTGTTTCCAAATAAATACAGAATTATTGAATTTCGAAAAGTCCTTTAGCCAAAAATTATTTCTTAGTTAAATAAAAACATTACAAAAAATCTGCTTGCGCCATTTTGCTACGAAAGCTTCAATACACATCTCTGTAAAAAAAAATATTGAATAATATTATATTATAACAATGCTGAAATGAAAGTCGTAGCATACAAATATTACATAGTCAAACCCCCCTCTTAAGATCATCCATTATGCCGAAAAGGGCCGAAAAATGAACCTCCTAGAATCCCTGGAGATACAGAAAGCCCGCGCTAATCCGGGAATCCCCCTAATTAACGACCAGGTCGATCTAGTGTACATACCCCCATTTTTAATGCTATTTTGTAAATAACCATTTTGTGTATATATACCTGTACCATACCGTAATTTAAGTTACTCTGTTTGATAATGGCAAGTTGAATTGCCGAAACTGCAGTCACGAAAATAAAAATAGTGTGTTATACAAACAAAGTTAAAGTGTTTTATTTCATTGAATTAACATGTATAACGAAGTAGAAGCGTCCACAGTTCATAATTTAATTAGGTTCTTTTTTATTTAAACAGAGTTTAAAATAAGAAAAATTCTAAATTGTCATTATTACTACTATACTATCTTAAATTCAAATTCAAAACTATTTGAATTCGAGAAAATAAGCTTACGCTTCTTATAGTTTGCACACTTTAAACATAATATATAAAATTACGAAAAAACTATTCGTGAAAATGCAAACAGTGTCTTAATTAATAAGACAATTTAAGACGATAAATATCCATTGAACCAACTACTTCCCGTGCAAATACACCTCCGGATATTGAATTATACAATGAAATATTTAAAATCTTATTTAATTTGATTTGTTACAACGCTCTATTAAAGTATATGTAACGTTTAGGTCAAATTCTCTTCAAACCAACTAACAATACAAAAATAAAATGAGAGATAGCAACACATTAGAAGTGAATGGACTTGGATTAAAACCAATGTCTTAGGCCATCTATAGACGCGTTTCGAGATTTATCTCTCTTCAGTATAGCTTTGCTTATGACGTTTAAAAAATTAGGAATTTAATTAAATCAAACTTACTTGGAAAAAGTGTTGTGTGTGGAATGATCAGGTACACAGAAATGGAATGAGTGAAAATGATGGTCGGTATTTATAGGTAAAAAAGGGGATTATGTCATTAGCGGGTATGAAGAATGTTAGACCTTATTATTTACCTTACGGTACAGTTCAAACAAGATAAATTCAAATTCAAAACTATTTGAATTCGAGAAAATAAGCTTACGCTTCTTATAGTTTGCACACTTTAAACATAATATATAAAATTACGAAAAAACTATTCGTGAAAATGCGAACAGTGTCTTAATTAATAAGACAATTTAAGACGATAAATATCCATTGAAACAACTACTTCCCGTGCAAATACACCTCCGGATATTGAATTATACAATGAAATATTTAAAATCTTATTTAATTTGATTTGTTACAACGCTCTATTAAAGTATATGTAACGTTTACTTCAAATTCTCTTCAAACCAACTAACAATACAAAAATAAAAGGAGAGATAGCAACAAATTAGAAGTGAATGGACTTGGATTAAAACTAATGTCTTAGGCCATCTATAGACGCGTTTCGAGATTTATCTCTCTTCAGTATAGCTTTGCTTATAACGTTTAAAAAATTAGGAATTAAATTAAAACAAACTTACTTGGAAAAAGTGTTGTGTGTGGAATGAACAGGTACACAGAAATGGAATGAGTGAAAATGATGGTCGGTATTTATAGGTAAAAAAGGGGATTATGTCATTAGCAGGTATGAAGAATGTGAGACCTTATTATTTACCTTACGGTACAGTTCAAACAAGATAAATTCAAATTTAAAACTATTTGAATTCGAGAAAATAAGCTTACGCTTCTTATAGTTTGCACACTTTAAACATAATATATAAAATTACGTAAAAACTATTCGTGAAAATGTGAACAGTGTCTTAATTAATAAGACAATTTAAGACGATAAATATCCATTGAAACAACTACTTCCCGTGCAAATACACCTCCGGATATTGAATTATACAATGAAATATTTAAAATCTTATTTAATTTGATTTGTTACAACGCTCTATTAAAGTATATGTAACGTTTAGGTCAAATTCTCTTCAAACCAACTAACAATACAAAAATAAATCAAATTAAATAAGATTTTAAATATTTCATTGTATAATTCAATATCCGGAGGTGTATTTGCACGGGAAGTAGTTGTTTCAATGGATATTTATCTTCTTAAATTGTCTTAGTAATTATGACACTGTTTGCATTTTCACGAATAGTTTTTTCGTAATTTTATATATTATGTTTAAAGTGTGCAAACTATAAGAGGCGTAAGCTTATTTTCTCCAATTCAAATAGTTTTGAATTTGAAATTATCTTGTTTGAACTGTACCGTAAGGTAAATAATAAGGTCTCACATTCTTCATACCTGCTAATGACATAATCCCCTTTTTTACCTATAAATACCGACCATCATTTTCACTCATTCCATTTCTGTGTACCTGTTCATTTCACACACAACACTTTTTCCAAGTAAGTTTGTTTTTATTTAATTCCTAATTTTTTAAACGTCATAAGCAAAGCTATACTGAAGAGAGATAAATCTCGAAACGCGTCTATAGATGGCCTAAGACATTAGTTTTAATCCAAGTCCATTCACTTCTAATTTGTTGCTATCTCTCCTTTTATTTTTGTATTGTTAGTTGGTTTGAAGAGAATTTGACCTAAACGTTACATATACTTTAATAGAGCGTTGTAACAAATAAAATTAAATAAGATTTTAAATATTTCATTGTATAATCCAATATCCGGAGGTGTATTTGCACGGAGTAGTTGTTTCAATGGATATTTATCGTCTTAAATTGTCTTATTAATTAAGACACTGTTTGCATTTTCACGAATAGTTTTTTCGTAATTTTATATATTATATACTGTTGTGCTGCGGATTTGTAGCGCTCGCAGCGATCGCTAGGGTTGTTGGAGAATTGCCCGTCACCGGAATTATATTAGAAAACTTCCAATTACTAGACATTATTCAAATTAACGGATTATATAGATTTACAATTTACTGTGTGATGGTTACAATTTCAACGTATCTACCGAACTGCTTATAAAAAATTTACAATATGTTTCGAGAAGTGTGAGTGATGTCGCACGTGACATGGTACGATGTTAACAACCAATGAAATTTGTACAAGCGACATCACCCCATCTTACTCAGCAAAATTTGTATGAAAAAATGCACGTAGCAACAAGTGCAGACATGTCTATATTGCAAATGCCATCATGCGCTTTGCAATATGATAGTGTAATGCTTTACAAAATGGAATTTATTAGTTAACATAATAAAATTAATAATAATACAATAAAATGAATAATTAAATAATAAGATTATTATATATGGTTAGAATATCACAACACCTCCCCCCTTATGAAAGAAATTTGTAATTTGGATTATTGCGAATTTCTTCTCCCTCCTTGGGTATTTCTACCTTACTGGCTTCATCTGTTTTAGATGGTTTTGAAGTTTGTTTAGAGACCATTCTGTTTTTAAAATATGAATAAAAACAAATCGTGATTATCAATAAGATTAAAACATAAATTACGGTATAATGATGAAGATGGTGAAAATTTATAAGTAAGGGTTGTGTGTTGAGGTTTCTTAAATTTGTAATTTCTTCACCTAGATTTTGTAATCCTTGGAAATGTTGTATTATGTGAACATCATTTGTTTCTTTCGATGAATGAGGTAATTGAATATTTGTATTATTCCCAAAAATGTCTTTTAAATTTAATGATTCCGTTACAAAATCTAGTGAATAAGTTTTGTTTAACAATCGTATACAATGGGTATTCAACACAAATTTATCATTATGAATTCTACAACAAGGATTGAATTGAATTATTCCTGAGGAATTTAATTTTAAGGTAGTTGACTCATTATGACAATTTATGTGGATATTTTGAAATTCAGGTGAATTGTAGACGAATCTGTTATTGTCCAACCCGATTAAGAGAATACTTTGGATTTTAATTACGCGAACTTCGCAGGTTTTAGGTAACACTTTAGAGCCTTTATAGATTTCGATTTCACAATCACTAACACTATTCACAGAGAACAATGGCAGTTGTTGTTTACAGATGTACCCTTCTGGATGGCTGACACCCTTCTGTATGTCTGAGGTTGTAAGATGAGCGAAGAAAACTCGAAGTTGATCCATTATCAGGAACTGATGTTTGCTGGTGATGAATGCGAAGAGGTCATCTTTAATGTATACAGGAACACTGATAACTCGTATCAGATCGTATGTAGTCGATGATACCAATGGTATGTGTAGGATAAAATAAAGGGTTGAATTTTGAAGGAAAATTGTAGGCGTCACCAAGGTGTAAAGGATATTCATGTTTCCTGTAGTCAATTTAAAAGGAAAAATTTCTTCTTTTGGAAGATATGTTGGAGCATTTAATAATAGATTTAGTAATTCACGGGACTCATAAGAAAAGGATGTAGTTTACCCTCGTACGCATATAAGATCGTTTCAATTAAGTGATTTTGGTAATCGCGAAATTTATTTAATAATGACTCGAAAACTATTAAGTGAAATTCCAATTTATTTATGAATTGTTCCAAGAGAATTTCATTTCTGATTGCGTCAGTTAAATTAGATAAGTGAATATTTATTGAATTTAAATCATTTACTAAACCATTCATGAATTTAGTTTGCTTTGTAAAAGTTGAGTTGATCGACTCTAATGAATTGTTTACATTTTGATTTAATTTAATTATTTTTTCAGCGTCATTTTGATCAAGTGTACCGAATAAAAATTTCAATGTCGTTCCAACTATGTTGAGTAACCCTCTTTTCCTTCTGGAATTTATTTGATTGTGTAAGAGATTAGTAATTATAATGTCTCGGTTGTTTATTATTTCAAGGGTCGCATTCAAGTTGGGAACAAATTCAGAGCATTGCACAAAATTAATATTTTCATTTTTTTGTTGTTTTACAAACTGAGTTTATGTCTTCAAAGCATTTTCTAAGAGTAATTGGTAATTGGAAGTAATTATTTAGATTTATTTTTGTTGTACACCTCCATTCCGAATTTGAAAGTTGTACAGTCCCGGCGCCTTCAAAATAAATGCCTGAGTTAGGATTTTGCAATTTTGCTATTTCGTTCCTACATTGTGTGGGAATTATCAGGAAGGATAGTGTTAATATTAACGACCTGTAACAGATTTAATCTCGATTAGGGTTAAATAACTTTAAGCGGTTATTATGAACTTTGACTAATTTACGGTTAATTTTTATTGTTGTATTAACAGGATCATTCGTTTCTATCACTTCGTAAGGACCGTTATATAAGGGTTCTAATTTTTTTACTTCTACCTCGGGTATTTACTTCATTTTTTTAACAAAACATGATCACCAATTTTGATTTTTATAGGATTAGTGTATTTATCGTAATAAATTTTTGATTTTTCTTTACCTTGAATTAACGAATTTCCAGCAAGTTCGTGGCTATGCTGTAAGCGTAATTTTAACTCCACGGCATAGTCATCATAATTGTAGTTTAATTCGGGTGGTTGTTGTAATGAGTTTGGAATTTCAGCTTTTTGTCCAAACATTAATTCAAATGGTGTATATGACGTTGCGGAATGTTCTGAAGTATTGTATGTGAACATAGCGTAGGGAATCCATTCGTCCCAGTTATTTTGGTCTTTATTTATAAAATATCTAAGATATTCCGAGATGTTACGATGTGATCGTTCTAAACTACCGTTAGATTGAGGTCTAAAAGCACAAGTTTGAATCTTTTTAATTTTCAATAATTTACAAACATTATGTAGCAATTCACTAGTGAAATTCGTTCCACGATCAGTAAGTAAGCATTTAGGTGTTCCGAATATGCAAATAATTTTTGTAGCAAACGCAGTAGCTACTGTAATAGCTTCTTGATTTGCAATTGGTATGGCTAGACTGAATTTTGTGAGATCATCCTCAAAGGTTAATAAATATTTATTGAAATTTCCGGTAACCGGTAGAGGTCCGACAATGTCAAGAAATACTTTTTCAAATGGACGTTTTGCCGTCGTTGTAATAGTCATAGGCATTCTCGTTGATTTTACTTGTTTATTTCTTTGGCATACTTCACATGAACTAACGTATTGTTTAATATCTTTGTACATATTTTTCCATGCATATTTTGTCTTGATTTTCTTATATGTTTTATGAATTCCTTTGTGTCCTCCTGTAGGAGTTGTATGATATTCATTAAGAATAGTGTTTATTTGTGATTTTGACAAGTCTTCTAGGATGTGGTTATGATAAAAAGTTATTTCTACGTTTGTATTATTAAATATATATCTGAAGATTAATCGAATGTTTTCGAATTTAAATTTACGATAAGGATATACTTTGGCAAAATTTGTTATCGCTAGTTTATTTATTTTTTCAATTATGCAAAAGGATTTTAACTTTAAAATTGAAGTGAATAATTTAGATTCTGTTATTGGATCATGTGAATGATGTGTTTTAATAAATATGTAATTAATATTGTTATGTATAACATGCACAGGTTTATCTACTTCGAGAGGATCTGATTTCATAAGTTCATTCACGTTTATATTGTGTAGGTCAGGAATGTTTGTTAATGATGACGACGCATCGTTTGTAAAATACACGCGAAAATTTGTTTGATCTGTATGACAAATTGATTTTTCACTTTCAACAATGTTTTTATTTATTATTATTGTTCTTTCGGATTTCGACAAAAAGTTATCGTAAGATAAATCTGAATTTGATTTTTTTATTGGGAACATTCGGCTAAGTGCATCCGCATTTGTATTATTTTTTCCAGCTTTATGAACGATTTCATATTCATATTCTGCTATTTTTAATTTGAAACGCATTAATCTAGAACCTGGATCTTTAATTGAAAACATCCATGTAAGCGGTTTATGATCGGTAACGATAGTGAACTTTCGACCATATAGGTAAGGACGGAAATGTTTTACACTCCAACAAATGGCGAGTAATTCCTTTTCGATGGTAGAATAGTTTAATTCAGCTTTATTTAAGATCCGAGAGGCATAAGCTATTGGCAAGTCTTTACCAATCGAGCCTTGTGATAAAATTGCTCCGATTGCTTTATTGCTTGCATCTGTTGTTAATATGAATTCTCGAGTAAAATCAGGATAAATTAAAATGGGTGGATTTCATAAAGTAGTTTTTAAAATTTCGAATGATTCTAAGCAAGATGCATTCCAGTCAAATATTGCGTCCTTTTTTAAAAGTGCATTTAAAGGTTGGGCTGTTTTAGCAAAATTTTGAATATATCTTCTATAATATCCGGCAAGACCCAGAAAACTTTTTATATCTTTTGAACATTTAGGAGTAGGAAAATTTTGAATCGCAGTGACTTTAGATGGATCTGGTAATGTACCATCTTTAGTAATTACATGACCTAAGTAGTTCAGTTCATGTCGTAGGAATTCACACTTATCTGGTTGCAGTTTAAGATTATGCTGACGTAGACGTGCAAAAATCGAAATTAGTTTTTCGTTATGATCATCTAAAGTATTACCATAAATAATTACGTCATCCAAGTACACAAAACATTTGAAACCCTGTAAACCCATCAATACGGAATTCATCATGCGTTGGAAGGTCGCGGGTGCTCCCTTTAATCCAAAAGGTATGCGATTAAATTCGTAGTGACCAAATGAGGTACTAAAAGCTGTTTTATGTTTGTCTTTAGTAGACATAGCTACTTGATGGTAACCTGATGCAAGGTCAAGAGAGCTGAAATATTTCGATTTTCCTAATTGATCCAATATTTCGTGATATTCGGCAATGGATAGGCATCCCCTATCGTTTTCTCGTTTAATTTTCGAAAATCGACGACTACGCGCCATCGTTTGTTTCCATGAATGTCTGCCTTTTTTGGAACAACTAATAGAGATGAATTGTATGGCGAGGAACTTTCGGTGATTATTTGATCAGATATCATTGTATCAACTTGGGATTTTATTTCAGACTGCTGATGAAAAGGTAAACGGTACGGTTTGATGTAAACTGGATTATTATCTGTCGTTGAAATGAAATGTTCTACTGCAGATGAGCAGGAAAGACTATCTCCTTTGAGATAAAATATATCGTGATAATTTTTACATATGCTAAGAATACTGTCTCGTTGTTCACATGTCATGTGATCTGTTCGAATTACGTTACATAATTGTTTAAGTCTGTCTGTGGAAAGATTATTATCTTCCTTAAGAGAATATATTTCATATGAATTTAAATTTTCAATTTTCAATTTAGGATTATCGATTATTATTTCGGATTCATTGTTATTTATAACAGTTACATGGCAATATCCCTTTTTTTTAGGATTTATGATACAATTACCAATAAAAACTCCCTCTGAGATTTCTTGAGATAAGCATAAGGATTCTTCACTATTATTGATTTTTATTTTTTGAATTGACTCTGATCGAGGTTTAAGGATTAATTTATTTGATGAGATTGAATCATTTGCGTAAGACTTCAAGGTTTCATTAGGATTAATGGACCAAATGATTTGATTATTATTGTATAAAAAGCTTAAGATATTTTGTTCGAAATCGAGGTTTACTTTATATTTCGTGATGAAATCTTTTCCTAAGATCCCATCATAAGGAATTGGGAAATCGTCCCTAACAAGATGTATAGGATGAGAAATGACGTCTTTCTGAAGATTAATTTTACTATGACAGATACCATAGGTAGGCACTGTATTATCGGAAATTCCTTTTAATTCAATTTTTTGGTCAATGAAACATAATGTGTCATCTTTAACACATGATTTTTTTATTAAAGATATCTGGCTTCCTGTGTCCAGAAAAAGATTTGCACGATTATTCCTTGCTATTTCTAAAGGAACACTTACACTTTCAAAAGATTTTTTAAGATTTAAAAAGATATGCTTAGGATTTGTGAAAGACCGATTGTTAAGATTTTCCGAAGGTTGAACTGTGGTTGAATTGGAATTAGTAGTATGAGGATTACTAATTAATTTGTGTGAATAAGATTTTGAAGGATTAGGACAGATCAATTCATTGGTGAAAGAATTGTCGGTATTATGGTTATCTTTACGATTTTCGTTATGATTTGTGTAATTGTTTTTGTAAGGATTTAATTTAAATCGTGTGCGCGGCGAGACGCTGGTTCGGCGCTCGCCGGTGTCGCGTTTCCCGACACGGTATTTGATGATGTAGACTGAACTTGTGATTTGAACTCGTCGGCACGTTTTTTCTTATAACAATCTTTAATATGGTGACCCGGTTTTTTGCAATACGCACAATTAGACTGATTTACGAAAACTTCTCTTTTAATTTCGTTTTTAGGAAACTGAGGTAAGGATCTTGAGTGCTGGGCGTTTGATTTCTTAAAACATTCGGATTCAGTATGGCCTAGTTTACCACAAAAATTGCATTTTTTTTTGATGATTTAGGATTTTTAATGAAAAAATTTGAATTTTGTTTTTCTGCGTCTTTCTGCTTGGGATTTTTCGCAGTTTGAATGCGTTCCTCTTTGGCAGCTGCACCAATGGCTTTGCTCAATGTATCGAAACGAGAGGCCTTAATTATTAAGCGAAGTGAAAAATGTAGACCCTCAACATAAGCGTTAAACGCCATTTTTCCATTTAAACTTTCGACGGTGGTACGACTAGTGGCACCCTCGCTTGTTACACAAGCATCATTCAAATCCGTCAGAATTCGTTCAACTCGTGTACCAAATTCACGAGCTGTTTCCTTAAAATTTTTTCTTGAATTTATTAGATCTGACTGTAACTGCGCAATCGATCTGGTTTCTAAGTATTGGTCTTGGAGACAACTTTTTAATTCGGCCCAGGTGTTAAAGGTTCTGTGTTTTATGAGGTTATACGCAGTACCCCCTAGACGTGTTTGAATAAGTTTTAATAAAAGTGGTTTATCTTCTTCCTTAAAATTTGAATAAACTACATTGCAGCAAGAAATGAATTTATGTAGTTCTGCACGTTCCCCACAGAATTCAGGGATTATTTTTAATGCGGTATCTAACGAAAACGACATCCTTTCTGATAAGTTATTTAATGAAGATGAAGGGTTCTCGTCTTCGGTAATGTCAATAATTTGAATGTTATAATGATTCGCCTTTTGTTGACTACGGGTTATGACCATGTGAATGTTAGGTTTAGGAATATTTTTTTTTGAAAGGACTTACTTCATTGGTTTGAGTTCGGCGATGCTTGTTGAATGTTGATCTGTCTTCTCTGGATGTTTGGAATGAGACATGATCCAATGAAATTCTGGTTGTGGCACTCGATGCAGATATCCTCCAACGGATGGTATTTGCGATGTAGGCTTTCGACACTTTATTCACTTTCTAATCACCAACTTTTTCACGGTTTAACCACCAACTACCCCACACCTGACACCAAATTTGTTGTGCTGCGGATTTGTAGCGCTCGCAGCGATCGCTAGGGTTGTTGAAGAATTGCCCGTCACCGGAATTATATTAGAAAACTTCCAATTACTAGACTTTATTCAAATTAACGGATTATATAGATTTACAATTTACTGTGTGATGGTTACAATTTCAACGTATCTACCGAACTGCTTATAAAAAATTTACAATATGTTTCGAGAAGTGTGAGTGATATCGCACGTGACATGGTACGATGTTAACAACCAATGAAATTTGTACAAGCGACATCACCCCATCTTACTCAGCAAAATTTGTATGAAAAAATGCACGTAGCAACAAGTGCAGACATGTCTATATTGCAAATGCCATTATGCGCTTTGCAATATGATAGTGTAATGCTTTACAAAATGGAATTTATTAGTTAACATAATAAAATTAATAATAATACAATAAAATGAATAATTAAATAATAAGATTATTATATATGGTTAGAATATCACAACAATACTATCTTTATTAAAAAAAAAAGAAATACATTTTATAATATATATACATATATGAAAATAATATTTCTCTTTTCTATAAGGGCTATCGACCTTTTTGCCCTGTGCTGTATGTGTTTTTTTTTTCTTAGTCGATTTCAAGATAGGAAAGTAGGGTAAAAGGAGGAGATGTATTCATATGGGGTTATGGGTGGGTTTTTGTATTTTGGGATTGTATCGGGGTTTTTAGGGATGCACATTTTTTTAAGATGTTCGTAACACATTTTTTTAAGATGTTCGTAAGTCGACTCGTTACATGCGAATCGTTCTCCGAGAAAATGAAGTCTTTCTTTTATTGGGGTAATTTGTGTTGTTTCGTAATGGAGTACATTGGATGGGTTGTGAAGGGGATTTTGAGGGTGTCGAAGTTTGGTGAGGGTACGAAGGGAAGATCTTTCCGCTACTTTAAGGTTGTTTATGATGACATTGAATAGATTTATATAAAGGATGGAGCTATAGTCTAGGATGGGACGGCAAATCAATTTATAAATTTGAGTACAGGTATTGGTACTAATTCCTTGATTCTTATAAGTCAGGCAACGGAAATGTTTCGCTCGCTTTACGATGTTTGCTTTTATATCGGAGGTGTGTTTTTTAAAGGATAGTTTTGGGTCTAAAAGGATTCCTAGGTATTTACATAATGGGAAGGAGTATATAGTGAATCCGTTGATGGATATGGAAAGAGGGTTAGTTGAATACGATAGTAGAGTAGAAAGAGTTGGGATTTGTTGGGATTAATTTTAAGCCTCCACTTGGAAAACCAAGTGTTTGATCGGCTTATAAATTCTTGGAAAGAGTTTAGGGTTGAGACTAGGGTTAATGAATGGGTGATTAAGGCAGTATCTTCCGCAAACTGCAGGGGATAACAGGTTGGGTCTATGAAGTTGGGATTGGGATGGTATAAATCGGAGCAATATATATTGTATAATAAAGGAGATAGAGGGCAGCCTTGAGGAACAACTTGTTCGGGATAAAATTTCGAGGATAAGGTTTGTCGTATACGGATTTGAAGTTCGCGATTGAGAAGGAAGTTTTGGATTAGGTTGATGAGGTGGTTGGGTAGATAAAGGATACTGCATTTATACAAAAGGCCTCGGTGCCAAACGGAATCAAAGGCCTTAGATATATCAAGAAAAAGAGTGGCCGACTTTTTGCGGTTTTCATACCAACTGTTTATTGTTGTCAAAAGATGTGTCGTGTGTCATTTTATAAACGTTTTTAAAATTGTTTGCAAATATTTCTGAAATGTCATTGTTTGTTGTTCGTATGTCATTTGTTGTTGGGTCAAACTTCAGAGATAACGTAAGTTTTGTATTTCCTGAGTTTTTTATTTCTTCCAGCCATCTTCCAGCCATTTGTAGGTTTTGTATTCAATGATGAGTTTTTGTATGTCTATGTTTATTCTATTGAATATCATTTTGACTTGGTTGTTCTCTAACTGTCTATAGTCTCTAACTAACTGTCTATTGCCTTTTATATTTTATTAAGCGGAGGATAAATTTGGGCAAAGGATATTTGTAGTGTTGTTTGGAAATTTGTGGGGTATGTAGGACTATTAATTTTGTCAGTAGTTTGTTAAACTGGGGAGTGGTACAGGTTTCTATTTCTGGGTGGTTATTTATAAATTGTTCGATGTCATTCGATATTTGTAGGATGTTTGCATTTTTAAAATTTGGTGTGAATTCAGGTAATATTTGGGTAGGATTATGTTGGACTTTGAGTTTGAAGAAAATGAGTGGATAATGGGTTTTAAATTGTTGGTACATAATAGGATATCAGAAGTGGAAGCTTGGTGTTGATTCATAATAAAGGCTGGATCGGTTTTAACTTGAATAAAATTGGAGTGGGAGAGGAAATGTGACAAATGCTTTTTCTTGGCAGTATTTATATTGAAGTCTCCTATAATAATAGCATTGTCGTATAGGGAGGCCTTCGTGAATATTGTGGCCGACGAAGGATGGATGTACACCAGGAATAGATGAATTTGAAAGATGGAAAATGAAGGGTTGCATGTATACATTCATTGAGGATATTGTTTATACGAGGCGGATTGGCTTTCCCTAACGATATGGAGGGATGGGTTAATATAGAAGCGCTACCTCGTCGGTTTTGGTTATATACAGAGGCAGGAATTTGAATAGACGACCAATTACGGAAGGGTTTGGGGATTTTGTTTCTACCATCATATTGATATGGACAGGATTATTGAAGAGGTAGTGGGTTACTAGTTGGGATTTTATACGTTGGTATATAAAAAACAAACATCGCTAGCCATTTTTACTTACAATTTCCGTTGAACCTGACAGTACGGCTACTGTTGGGATAACTGTGGGAATAATTTCTGGGTAGTCTAAATCGCACATAACGATAAACATTCGATTTCCCGAGAATGATGCATGTGTGTCGACGCGGAAAGAATTTGTAAATCTTTCCTTGCGTTTTTTCAGTAGAGCTTGTCTATCACTGTTGGTGCTGTTATTTATTTCTGTAGTAAAGGTATCTATAATGTAATCATACAGGGTTATGGGCTGGTGGACTCAGGAGTTTTTGAAAAGTTTTGGGTCAATTTGGGATGATTTTTTGTTTGTGGAGTGGATTTGTACATTAGGAATACCTTGAATCGGCTCTAGCGGTCTATTCGGGCACTTGGTCGACCAGGCTCCGTGCGTGGTGTCGCCACAAGCGCGACATGTTGATTGTTGTGTTGTAGATAGTTGTGTGGCGTTTGAAATAGGAGCTGTTTGTTTAATTGTAGTGTTTAATATTTGTTGCAATTATTGTGTTTGGTGTGTTGAGATATTGGACAATAGTTGTTGTAGTGTAGTGTTTGTGGTTTTAGGCATATTTATATTACCTGTTGTCTTTTTTTTGATACTCTGTTTTTTCTGGGCCGTCCTCGTCCTCTCTTTCGCACCGTGGTGACCGTGATGAATTTATCGCCGGCCGCTGCGTTATCGTCCGTGTGTGGAAAATCTGTTTCCTTTAAATCTTCATATGACGAGTTTGAAGAATCCGATTCGTACATACTTTAAAGGGCTGTTGCCCTGATGCGGGTGCACCAGGCTTATGGTTAATGGTTATGTTAACTGCTGACTTGTGGCACTTTTAATTTATATATATTTTTTTTGTTCCTCGATGAGGAGTAAATAATCGCTCGCTCCGTGTACGTCTGCACCCTACGGTGTTTTGCCCGCGAATGTGTCATTAATAAAATTAGGGAAAATCATTAAACTTGTAAATAATTATTGAATTTTTAATAGTATATTGTACAACGAGCATATAATAATAGCTATTAATCACGAGAACGATGTTTGTGGAACGAGCCGTAGGCGAGTGGAGCAAGTCGTTTGAGTGATTAATAGCCATTATATGCTAGTTGAACATTATACTTTGTTCACGACAACAACAATATATAGTACACAAGACTTATTATATAATATATTTATCAAAATTAATGTTGACAAATATATTAAGTTACTAGAAACACTAGAAATATTAACATTATCTATATCATTTACTATATTTATTTATAAAAATGAATGTCGTTACAATTATTGAAAGTTAAACCTGGAAAATTTCAAGTCACATTATCATTATTATCAGTTACGGATAAACGTAAACTTTCTTTTTACTTCTCCACTTCCATACTCTGTGAGATATGCTTTTCGCGATTTTTAGAATGGTAAATTAGCAGACGCTAATTCTGCAGCATCTCTTACCTTCGGTGGAGCGAGTATTAATAAACTAGATGGTAAACTATCCATTTTTCCACAGAAAATTACTGTTTTAATGGTTCGTTTTGTTTTATAATAATTTAACAGATAGATGATGACAGATTGCGGTATCATGATTTGAATGTGTAATAGGGTTTATACCTGACGTCATCATAAATCGCGTTTTGTGAACCAATCAAAACGCGAATTAGCGTGGTTTAAACCATATTAAACACACACATGCGTGTTTAATAAAATTGAGTGTTAAATGCACCCCATTTATGCTACCCACAAAATTAAATAATGCATATATTATAAGATTTTCATGAACAAAAATTGATTATTCTATTTATCAATGTATTACAAAGTCTTTAAATTTTGATTAGATTTGATTGAAATTTTTTCAAACAATTTGTCAGTTTTAAAAACTATAAATTGCCCTATTTTTTGACCTTTGGTTCAAACTTGCAGATAACATTTGCCCAGATATTGTAATATAATATTTACTGTGATCTAAAATCTAAAATAATCAATGATTAAATATATTTTAAAATTAATTGATGCATTTTTTGCATATTAAAGTATTAAATTAGTTAATTTGATACATTGTATCATTTGACCTGACTTGAGAATGAAGAAAAATGCAAATATTTTATTATTTAAATATTTTGATTATTACTCATGTTAAAAAAATATCCATTTTTCCACAGAAAACTTCATAATATTTCAGTGTTTCATACGCGTGGCGCATGAAGTAAAATTTCGAGTTTAGAAAAGCCTGAAAATTCAAAGAGTTCAAAATGCACGAACCCAACTTGGATATTTTTTCAAATTTGGATGTTTTCTTTCCTATCCATGCCGTAAACCTTCAGATATTGGTTGTTTTCTTGTAATAGAACTTGATTGGTCCTTCGAGCTGTAGCCTTTGTAAATGGTAATAAACTTAGTAATCTAGAGGGATCCTTCAATTTGAAACTTCTAAGAACGAGTGTTGTCCACTCCCAGACTAAGCATGAAGTAAAATTCCGAGTTTAGAAAAGCCCCGCGTAGAAAATTTGTCGAGGGTTGCGCAGCGACCCTAGACAAATTTTCACGGGGCTTTTCTAAACTCGAAATTTTACTTCATACGCCACGCGTATAAACCACTGATTTACGGTAAAGTTACAAATATGTAATGCTTAGATGTGATGGTGATCAATATTTACCGAGATGTAGCGAAATAATGCAAAAATTACTTTTTTGGGAATAGTTGTGGAATAATAATAATAAAAGTAAAATAAATTTAGTTTGTGCAACTTTTATGTCATAATCGATACAATATTATAATTATTACAAAAGACTGACAGTTATTAATTAATTTAGAGTGCTAACAACGATTGACTGCTGTCAAGATTTTATTGGTTAACAGATATGACGTCATTGTTTCCAAGGCACTTTGCAAAAACGAAAATATCATAATTTTAAATATCAAATCTAAAATAAATTATGAGTGTGATACATCAGTGAGTTCAGCACAATATTTTTTTTCAAAAAATATGAAAATTCAAAATAAGAAAACAAAAGTTGGCTATGATCCCCGGGTAAATTTTATAGTTATCTTAAAAAAAGTATGGTACTAGATTTCTCATAAAAAAGTGCCTGTATATTGTCAAAGTTCTAAATTTCCCGATTCAGTCGTTTTTGAATAAAAAATTAAAAACGATTTTTCAAAAAATCCGTTTTTTGTTGATATCTCAAAAACAAAAAAAGATATTTCAAAATTGTTTTCAGATTATTGTTAGGCCACAAAATACGCAACTTATCGACTCTCTATCTCTTCAAATAACTGAGATCCCTATACATTCTGTCGAAATACGGGCACCCTGTATTTAAACGAAAAATTAACAGTATGAAATATAATAAGTCATTCGTAGAAATGATAAAAAGAAGTGCAGAATTTAAAATCATCTTTAAGAGTTAATATCTTTTAATTTTTTTGATAAAATGTCAACTAATAATGTAATGAAACAATATGAATTAATTTAACAAAAATTTTGAGAATTTTAAAGTAATTCAGCAGCACATTGAATTGGATGATTTTCTTAACAAAATTTCAATATTGACACAACATGTTTATTGCTGATTATTTATCTACGTGTATTTTTAAGTTGTTTGTCATTTTTAAAATAAATCAAGAACGCATTCTTCAAATCAAATGTTTCCTTTAATCTGGCTATTGTTCAACAAATGAAAGTTTGGTTCAAAATTACAGAAAAATCAACGAAGTATTTGAACAATCTTTGCTGATTATTAAAATTGTCAACATCGAAGTTTTTACATAAAACCAAAATATTATCATATCTGTGTATTTGAACACAATTGGGTAAAATTAGTAAAACCTAATACCGCTGGTTTATAATGTAAATATTTTATTATTTAAGTATTTTGATTATTACTCATGTTAAAAAAGTATGTTTAAGTGTATTTATAACTTCATAATATTTTAGTGTTTCCAATTAACAGAAACACACTATTAAAGATTATCTATCATCTGAGACTAATAATTTGGTCAGAAATTTTAAATACTTAAAATCAAGTATTGTTTTAGGCTCAACTATAGTCCTATTTTTACATTGTTATTGTATAAATACTCAAATAAACAAATTGAGCAGAAATAATTTTAATAATAAGAGAAAGAACCATAAAATTCATTATAAAGGGTGATCAACAATGATTGTAGAAAAGTTAAATTTCCCGCCGAAAAATCTGGGGAATTTGATCGCTCCAAGTTCCTGCCAAGGAAAAATTAATAAACAGTAACTCGATTTGACATTAGCAGCGTCGTGCGTCGTATTTTGCCACTGTGTTAATTCATTCTTCGAATTAAGTTATTTTTCGGAGTACGGTTCGAGAACTGACCCCGAGCAGTCCGTCCCGCTGCACAATTAAAACGTGCGGCCTCCACGTGGTGCGGCCTCCACGTGGTCCACCATATCCTCAATCATCCTTTCAATCACATCCTTTTCAATAATTCTTTTCCCAAATTCCTTTCCAATGAACCTTTCCCTTTAAAAATCCACGTGTATTTCCTATTTCCTATCCCTTGGGGAGGGCAGAGGGCGCAGCAATGGCTGTTTAACTCTGTCCAGATTTTAACCTACACTTAAGACCAATAATTAAGATTTCATCACTCATCCCTTCATCCACTTATTTATTTATTCATACAATCGATACTTCAATAAATTTAAAAAATTATAATTATTATTTCATAATTACTGTGACTGGTCAACAGAGCTTTATTAGCTAAGGCCATTAATTACGCAAAGAAGAAGAAGAAGTTATTTTTCATTCTGTTTCATAGACATCAGTTCTTATCAGGACTACTTTGTATAAGTCTTTGTTTTGTGGTAAGTGATTTGCTGTTTTTAACGTTAGAAAATTAGAAAATTTAAGTTTAATCCTAAATTTACAGATTTTAAGAGAATTCGCTTGTGTTTGTTGATGTTTGCACCACAGCATGATGCTTTCATCCTGAAGGCTCATTATCGAAGTGGAACTATGAATGAAGATGGCACATGGACTTACTCATTACAATCGTGTCTGAATCAATTTATTCAAGCCTTCCCCGATGTCCACATTCCTTACAAAACATTTTCCTCGCATAAAACCCGCATTGACCGTTTTGAGGGAAAGAATTGTATCTGTAAGGGCAAGTCAGCTGGAAGACTGCCTATCTTAACAGAAGAGGTTGTTGGCGTCATTCAACAACGACTTGAACAAAGCCCAACAAAATCTTTAAGAAAACTTTCAGCTCAAACGGGTTTGTTCTTAATTTTAAGGTGCGCACAAATTTTAATGTTTAATCCTTTTACAGGAGTATCGTATGGGAGTTGCATAAATGCCGCAAAAAAAATTCTGCATTTGCACCCGTATAAGGTATCGGTAGTTCAACAACTTCAGCCACTTGATTTCCAAAAAAGAATTGATTATTGCAATTGGTTTAATCAGAATTTAAATGATAATGGTATGTTGGACCAGACCTTTTTTACTGACGAGGCGTGGTTTCACTTGTCAGGATATGTGAACAGCCAAAACTATCGTACGTGGGCTACAGAAAATCCTCATACTTTTATTGAAACGGATTTACATCCACAAAAAATTGGTGTTTGGGTAGCAATTTCGAGACGTCGGATAATTGGCCCAATATTTTTCAACGAAATAATCAATGCGGAGCGCTACCGAACACTCATTCTAGATGAATTTTTGAATCAATTGCATGATGACGAACAGATAATGGGTTATTTTCAGCAAGATGGAGCCACTCCTCATACTGCGTTGGCGACATTAAATTACTTGAGGGAATTTTACGATGATCGCTTGGTAAGCGACGGATTATGGCTACCACGTTCGCCAGACCTCACTCCGTGCGATTTTTATTTATTCGGGCATTTAAAAAATAAGGTTTTTAAAAATCGAATGCATACCCTAAACGAGCTTAAAGCAGCAATTGAAGAAGAGATAAGGAACATAAATCCGGAGGAGCTTTAACGAGTATTTCAAAATAAAAAACGTAGAGTTAACATTTACCTAGAAAATTAAGGCCATCATTTTCAACATTTATTATAAAATTAGGGATGCTAACTCTACGTTTATTAAAAATACACAAAACCTTAACTTACTTCAATTTACTTTGTATATTTAATTTAAATTGTAAAAATTTTATATATAGTTATGATTAAATATTTAATTTATTTTGGGAAAAAATGTTTGCTACGCCAATGGAAAAGCAATCTAGGGGATTTTCTTTTCATATAATCAGTTGTACCAACATTTTTTGGCGGGAAATTTAACCTGTCTACAATCATTGTTGATCACACTGTATTTACAGATACATCTATAAACCTTTTTTAAAGTACAATTAAACTGAGACATTTTAATACACGTTTTCTAAATTATTACAACAAAGTTGAAATTGTGTAATAATATCAAGAATATTTCTACTACGAATCCATTAATCTCGCCAAGAATTGAATAAATATTCATATGGTTCAGAGAAATTTAAAAGAATCTTAACACGTTTTCATACATTTGTAAGCCAAATTATGTAAGAGAATATTTTCTTCAAAAACTTGTAAAAATAAATTATTGTTGTTTAATCACGTCGTATAAGAAAAACTCAATTTATTTTTCAAAACTATTAAGCGAAAGTTGACATTTTAAAGAGAATACGATACAACAATTCAAGGTTCAAGTTCTGTTTGAAAATTTGTAAGAAGTGAACGGATTTTCTAATCAACGTGTAATTTAATTCATAAATATAGATGCGGATGTGCTTCAACTTGCTTTTAAGAAAATGAAAATATCCTATGAAGTTACAAAAATAATTTATATTGCAGTATAAATGTTGTACTTAAGATCTATTAATTTCGATGAATATTATATTTTAAAAATTATGTAAGGACATAATTCCATGGAAACTGGATTATTATTATTTATTTCTGTATATGCCCAACAGAATATAAATATTAGATACAGGACAACAATAAATAATTTATATTAAATTGAACTGCAATATAAGTAAAAATAATACAAAATACAATATTTGTAATTACTCATCATTTTTGTTTTACATAATTTTAATAAATAATAATAATTATTTAATAATAATATTTTTTTTATTGGTGCCAACAACACAAGTCATATAATAGTATAATATGGTAGTCTTGAAATATACGTATACATATTAAAAACAAATTAAAATATTTGAATAAAGTATTACAAATAAGACAAAAAATCACATTTAAAATTGAGCGTGCTAACATTTCATCTCCGAAAGATTGCTATTTAAAAATTCTTCAATATTATATAAGGCTTTGTTCCTAAGTAACTTTTTATGCATTTTTTGAACCTAGGTGCAGATAGCGACTTTACTATTTCTGGTAATTTATTATAAAATTAAGGTCCATAATAATTCACACCGCTACGTGACTTACTGAGTCTAAGTTTAGGCAAATTAATTTTAGATGCTCCCCTTGTATTATGAGAGTGTGTGTGATTGCGTTGACTATAGGATGTTATATGTTCACGCACATAGGGTAAGCATTGAACTATAAAAATGCAGGGCAAGGTTAATATTATTAACTCCAAGAATACATGCCTACAGTCTTCGCGGTAGCCAAGAGAGCCAAGAGTCCGTTTGGTTTTCTTTGCAATTTAAACAGCCTAGTAGTAATGCCGGTATGACCCCACACAACTACAGCATAATTTAGATGCGATTGAAACAAGGGGTGGTATATTTGTACTAGGGCACTTTTAGGAAGCCTGAAATTCTGGAAATTTAGCCTACTGTCTATGTATACTCCAAGAAATTTAACGTACCTTACAGTGGTACTATTATTTAATAAAAAAGTAACGTTAACAGATGTATCCAAATTCAAGCATGGTCTGTTAATGTCAAACCACTGAGATATTTTACTAACTGACTCTTCATTTAACAATACGGATTCATCGGCTGTTTTTGCAGAGGTCTTAATTGTTGTGCCATCGGCAAATAGTATAACTAATGATTTTTCCAGTTGATAAGAAAGGTCGTTGATGTAGATTAAAAATAAGAGTGGTCCCAGAATAGATCCCAGGGGAACCCCAAATGTAGATTTACATTTGTTCGATAGTTGGTTATTAACAAGAACTTGTTGATGTCGAGAGCTCAAATATGATTTTATTAATCTACAACTTCTGCTATCAAAATTGTAATAATACAACTTTCGCAAGAGCACATCATGTGGAATGCAATCAAAAGCCTTGCTGAGGTCTAGAAA
Organism: Philonthus cognatus; assembly: GCA_932526585.2. Lineage (NCBI taxonomy): Eukaryota > Metazoa > Arthropoda > Insecta > Coleoptera > Staphylinidae > Philonthus > Philonthus cognatus. The sequence continues at coordinate 79,126,122 of OW052243.1, read as the reverse complement.
TGTTGCCAATGAATGAGCAGTATTTTCAAAATCATTATATATTTCTTCGACAAGTGCAAGGATTGCATCCCTAGTAGAATAACCCCAACGAAAGCCATACTGATTACACTTAATGATATTAAATTTATTAAGACAGTTAACCATTTGTTCAAATATGATTTTTTCAAATATCTTTGATATGGTTGGTAGTAGGGAAATATCCCTATGGACCAATAGGCCTATAGTTATTACACGTTGACCTGTCCCCTTTCTTAAATCAAATGTTTACAATATTATTTGTATTCGTTTGAATTGCGTCAATTTTCTTAATTTTTCTTAGTTCTGCCAATTCTAGGCTGGATTTGAATATACTTGTCAAATTTTAGTTACTTACAAGATTTTTTTAGTTTCTCTTATAAGAAACAGAAATCGTAAATATAAAAAACTATTAAATCTATTGAAATATTTAGAATGAAATTAATAATAAAAATGTATGAAAATTAGTGAACTAGTTAAAATAATCGTGAATTTGAACAAAAATCTAAAGTTAAACTAATATATTTCATTCAAGTAATAAATATCACGATTGTTTTCCACTTCCAGACCAAGCATGAAGTAAAATTTCGAGTTTAAAAAAGCCTTAAAATTTGGTTTGGTCGCGTAGCGCATGGCGTTCGCGACCAACCAAAATTTTCAGGCTTTCCTAGACTAGAAATTTTACTTCATGCGCCAGGTGTATAAAACACTGATTTATTTTAAGTTTAAATGCATCCCATTCATCTTTCATAGTTGCCAAAAGTGAAGTTAATTAATTTAAAACAAAGCCGTTTAAAACTCAACATTTGTTTTTAAACATGGCAAAAACACTGTTTTAAAACAAAGTATTGATACTAAGTCAAATCCCCTTCATCACAAATAGCTATCTACGCCACTGCCTTCTTGACTATCGTCATGTTTGTGCTGAAGTTAAAATTAGCTTAAATGTTGGCTTAAATATATTTTCAGTTGAAACTAGTTAAACAATTGGATAGAGATATGGGTTACTCAGTTGGATTAAACATAGGATTGGCTTTTGTTTTCATAGTTGGATTTTATGTCATATTCTACATAAAAGAACGAGTGAGCAAAGCGAAGCATTTACAAATGGTTTCCGGCGTGGACCCGTTCATATTTTGGATGGTTTCATACATTTGGGACTGGCTCCAGTGGATACTAATCTGTGTGATCATCATAATTGTATTCCTATGTTTTCAGGAAGATGGTTTTAAAACCAGTAGTGATATTAGTAAGTACAAAATCAACAAGAGAGTGCAGAAAAATCTAAATCTTTTGATTTCTAATGATATTTATTTTAGGTCGTCTAATTGTGATATTTTTATATTCAATATTTGCAATGCTACCTCTGATATACTACTTTTCGTTTAAGTCTGATACACCTGCGGAAGGATATGTTCGAACTACGATGATTTTTACATTAGGTAAAACAACTACTTACAATAATAATAAGATTAGATCACTCACAGTATTTTTTTAGGTATTGTGTTTTTCATCGTGTATCTAATGTTGGATTCGCTCGAGAATAAACGTGCCATTGAAACAGTCGACTTGTGTTTTTTGTTATTTCCCTTATATTCCATGGCAAGCGGGATTAGATGGAACTACAGGGAGTACACTAGGCTGCAGTCTTGCGATAATATGTTCAAAATTTGCGAGGAAATGGGTAGAAGTGAGGCATTTTGTAAATCCGAGATTTGCAGTGTAGTTAATCAATGTTGTCGTAAGTATTTTAATGTCTTAGCTGTACAAAGTCTGTTCTGTTTTTGTTCTGTTTTTGAACTCGAGTTTAAAATGTTAGTTGCAATGTCACTTTTAAATCGGTTCAGAGATTTGCTGGGTTCAACACGTTAAGTACAGGAACACTTCTATATAATATCAAATATTTTATGTAAGTGGTCCTTACGGCAACTGCATCAAACATCAACCCCAGTAAATCTCTGAACCGACTTCAATGTATTCAGAATAATTGCACTATACTTCTGAGCCTCGATTTTCGTGAACATCGTATTTATTTTCAGAGGAAGAAAATTACTACAAATGGGAACGACCGGGAATCCTCCGCAATATAGTAATCTCCTTACTCTCAGGCCTTCTCCTACTTATAATCGGAATGATTAAGGAGTACAAATTAATACTACGATTGAAGTACGCGATGACAAAGAAGGAAAAGATTGAAGAGTCAGTGGAGCCAATCGACAGCGACGTCGAGGAAGAGAACACCAAAGTTAGATCCATGACGCAAGACATCAACCAGCATGAATTGATCCTTAGAGATCTTACGAAGTATTACAAACACGACTTTCTGGCTGTGAACAGACTGTGCTTATCCGTAGACGCTTACCAGTGCTTCGGACTTCTAGGTGTCAACGGCGCAGGGAAGACTACTACTTTTAAAATGATTACGGGAGATATTTCCATTTCGCAGGGTGATATTTTTGTTAGAGGGTTGAGTATGAAGAAAGATTCTAAAAGGATTAATAAACAAACTGGTACGTTCTACTTTTATGATGTATCATATTCACTAGTTCTGGGACCTCCTTATTCAATAAAATAAAAGTCGTGGTCTCTCAACGAATCAGGTCGGGTGCATACTGCTCAAATAACTAGAGTATTTACCTTTTCTAGAACGATACTTATAACAAATTCAAAAATTGTAATCTCCGTAAAAGTATTGACCATATATCCATTAATCAAAGAAAATTTAAGCTTTAAATAATTTTTTTTATTAGGATATTGTCCACAATTTGATGCATTATTTGATGAACTTACCGTTAAGGAAACAATGAAGATATATTGCCTTATAAGAGGATATCACGGAGAGGATATCAAGAAGCTGTCATCAAACTTATGTACCATATTTGACCTGAACAAACATGTTGATAAGAAGGTGCAGAATTTGAGTGGAGGCAACAAAAGGAAGTTAAGTACTGCTATTGCTATGATTGGAGATCCGCCAATCATATATTTGGACGAACCAACTACTGGTGAGTATTTAATAATTTATAAATCAGAGTCATATCAAATTTGGAAAGACAAAGGTTAGTAGAAGCTCAACAAAGTTCCTGAATATTGAACATTAAAATAGAGATTGATGACCTAACATAATTACCGTATACAGGGAGTTTTTCTTGAATGTATATGTATCCCGCTATAAATTTTCAAGCATTTGTTGATTTTATAAAAGCGTTCGGTTTAAAGCTTCCAATTGATGTTTCTAGTCCAAGCATGAAACAAAATTTCAAGTTATTTTAATGTTATGTATGTTTTATTTAGGAATGGATCCAGCAACAAAACGCCATCTCTGGAACGCGCTTTGCAATTTGCGAGATTTCGGGAAATGCCTAGTGCTGACGACGCACAGTATGGAGGAATGCGAAGCTCTTTGCACGAGGCTGGCCATAATGGTCCAGGGAAAATTCAAGTGCATAGGCTCCTTGCAGCACTTGAAGAGCAAATTCTCTCTGGGATATAACTTGACCATACAACTGAAGAGGCTTGAAGAGGCAGAAACGCAGATTACCGAAATAGAAACGGCTATTTTAGAATTGTTCCCAGATGCGGTTTTAAAGAAACAGCATCACGAGTTGATCACGTTCAGCTTGCCAGGGAACACCGTCGCCCTCTCGGAGATGTTCAAGAGCATGGAATCCGGCAAGGATATCCTGGCTATTGATGATTATTCCATAAGCCAAAGTGGCTTAGAAGAAGTAGGGGCTCATTTTATATTTCATAGATTATAGCGTATTGTCTAATATCAGGTAGAACAATATTGAAATATCTTGGCTATGATCGTTAGAATTTAGGTTAGGCTAAACTAATACAGTTATCAATGTTACTAGAGGTGATTAAAAAGTAAGGTTGTAAAATGTGCACGTTTCATCGCAGGCTTTGTAACCTTATTTTTTTCATAGAATATAGAATACTCTCTGGGTTTAGGTAAAATGACAACGCTTGATACTATTTGTTTGTTTCAGGTGTTCCTTCTGTTTACAAATACTGACGCAACTGAAGAGATTTAAATATTTCATTGTTTATTTCTTACAAACAAATATATACTCAAGTGTTCAGAAAGTCGAGGCTGGGCCACGCTATATTTTTGTAATATAATGTATGTGTTCTTTTGTTAGATACTGTTTTACCTTAAATATAGTATATGCCATTTTCATAAATGTGTTCGTGATACTATTTGTTCAATAAATTGTTTCTGCACATCTTTTATTTCAATACGTTCACGCCTTATCATTTTTAATAAACCTTAAATGAAGATGGACCGCCAATATCCTGTCGAAATTTAAAGGAACCTACGATTTAATGTTATTGTATAATTAATTAATTGTTATTGTAAAAATCTAGACAATTACTTAGTGTTGGGTCTTAAAAACTTACGGAGTCTACAACCCAAATTTTCAATTACCTGCAAAAAGATAATTGACTGAATTAGTAACTTGGTGATAAAGAAAACAGTTTATATCACTTATATTTGATTACTGTGACTTGTTCGCGTAGTCAGTTATCCTTATCAAACAAGTCCCCACTTGTACTGCAAGGAATTAATCGTGGCTAAGAAGTTAACCACGACTAACCCTCTGATTAGGTCAAAGTTTGAGAATATAAAAATGTTTTAAATTTATAAGATATCCCAAACATGTCTCTTTCATCAAAATGCAAGTGTGTTAACAGGTTTTGAAAATAATTATTGGCTTTTTAAGACACTGATTATAGTTAATTAGCTCAACGACAGAGCATAAGAGTTTCCTTTATCTCCATATTGAAAATGTATCATGAAGAGGCTTTTAATAGTCTAGCATTAATTCCTACTTGGTTTGATCATGGCACATTTTAAGTCAAGTCAAGTAATTTAAAAATCAAGCCAAGTGCTAATATAATCGTAACGTTTTAAATTTAAATTACATAAAAAAATTATACTTTGGTGCGAAACTCTACAATATGACAGATAATTGTTATCTCTAGACATCATTTTTAGAAACACTTAAATTGCTAACGGGAGTGTTCATTTAATAGATATAGTATTTGCATTAATCCTTGTTATATACAGGATTTTTTACATAATTCCTGATATATACGCTGTAAATTTGTAGGCATTGTGTTTATTAAAAACTGAGTATTTTATTCCATATAAATTGAAAAGAGGCCGAACAGTCTAAATCAAAGAGATGATGCTAAAAGACTACCACCAATTTGGAAAACTTGTATAAATTCTGGTCAAAATATATTATCTCCGAACAACAACCAAGAAATTCAAAATCCAACCCCTTCCGAAAATAATATTGAAATTGTCACTACTACATCATTAGAAGAACAAAACAGAAGAATAATACGAAGCCAAACAAGAAATTCACGCATCAAGTAGTACGTAAAAGTCAAACAAGTGGTTGCTAGAGCAATGGAATTTTAATAGTTATTCCTGACGATGATGACTGCGACGTCATCGAAACGTCGAATTAAAAATAAAATGGACCAGAGCCAAGAAAATACGCGGGACCAAACCCGAAGAAACAGTGATACATGTTACGCCCGCGAAAATCTACGTTTTAACATATATATATATATATATATATATATATATATATATACAACAAGTTTTGTGTTTGAATTGAAACGGTTTTGTCCTGTATATATATATATATATATATATATATATATATATATATATATATATATATATATATATATATATATATATATACCAAATGAGAAATAACAGCGCATTAGGTCATGATGTAAAAGTTATTTTTTATCAAGTGAGTGTTCAAGGAGGACAGCAGACGATGACTATCGTTTCGCTCTTTTTATGAGCTCCTCAGGCCGCCACATCCATCATCCCATACACACTCACTTGATATGTAGAAGTTGTATATATACTGACTTCGCTAACCATAAGCCGGTATTGACGTCAGTATTTATAAATGCTACTGCATTGATAAGGGCATTGATCTCATTTTGCTTCTACAGTTGGTGTCGGTTTTTAGTTTTTAAACCATCGACTAGCATCGGAGCGGCGAGAAACCCGAACCAATGCGATGATAATATTCAGAACGCCGAATTAAATTAAATAAATTAGAATTAACGACCTGCTTCTAAGTACCCAATAAGAAATAACAGCGCATTAGGTCATGATGTAAAAGTTATTTTTTATCAAGTGAGTGTGCAAGGAGGACAGAAGACGACGACGATCGTTTCGCTCTTTTTATGAGCTCCTCAGGCCGCCACATCCATCATCCCATACACACTCATTTGATATGTAGAAGTTGTATATATACTGACTTCGCTAACCATAAGCCGGTATTGACGTCAGTATTTATAAATGCTACTGCATTGATAAGGGCATTGATCTCATTTTGCTTCTACAGTTACTGTCGGTTTTTAGTTTTTAAACCATCGACTAGCATCGGAGCGGCGAGAAACCCGAACCAATGCGATGATAATATTCAGAACGCCGAATTAAATTAAATAAATTAGAATTAACGACCTGCTTATAAGTACCAAATAAGAAATAACAGCGCATTAGGTCATGATGTAAAAGTTATTTTTTATCAAGTGAGTGTGTAAGGAGGACAGAAGACGACGACGATCGTTTCGCTCTTTTTATGAGCTCCTCAGGCCGCCACATCCATCATCCCATACACACTCACTTGATATGTAGAAGTTGTATATATACTGACTTCGCTAACCATAAGCCGGTATTGACGTCAGTATTTATAAATACTACTGCATTGATAAGGGCATTGATCTCATTTTGCTTCTACAGTTAGTGTCGGTTTTTAGTTTTTAAACCATCGACTAGCATCGGAGCGGCGAGATTATCATCGCATTGGTTCGGGTTTCTCGCCGCTCCGATGCTAGTCGATGGTTTAAAAACTAAAAACCGACACTAACTGTAGAAGCAAAATGAGATCAATGCTCTTATCAATTCAGTAGCATTTATAAATACTGACGTCAATACCGGCTTATGGTTAGCGAAGTCAGTATATATACAACTTCTACATATCAAGTGAGTGTGTATGGGATGATGGATGTGGCGGCCTGAGGAGCTCATAAAAAGAGCGAAACGATCGTCGTCGTCTTCTGTCCTCCTTGCACACTCACTTGATAAAAAATAACTTTTACATCATGACCTAATACGCTATTATTTCTTATTTGGTACTTATAAGCAGGTCGTTAATTCTAATTTATTTAATTTAATTCCGCGGTTTGAATATTATCATCGCATTGGTTCGGGTTTCTCGCCGCTCCGATGCTAGTCGATGGTTTAAAAACTAAAAACCGACACTAACTGTAGAAGCAAAATGAGATCAATGCCCTTATCAATTCAGTACTGGTACTTAGAAGCAGGTCGTTAATTCTAATTTATTTAATTTAATTCGGCGTTCTGAATATTATCATCGCATTGGTTCGGGTTTCTCGCCGCTCCGATGCTAGTCGATGGTTTAAAAACTAAAAACCGACACTAACTGTAGAAGCAAAATGAGATCAATGCCCTTATCAATGCAGTAGCATTTATAAATACTGACGTCAATACCGGCTTATGGTTAGCGAAGTCAGTATATATACAACTTCTACATATCAAGTGAGTGTGTATGGGATGATGGATGTGGCGGCCTGAGGAGCTCATAAAAGGAGCGAAACGATCGTCGTCGTCTTCTGTCCTCCTTGCACACTCACTTGATAAAAAATAACTTTTACATTATGACCTAATGCGCTGTTATTTCTTATTTGGTACTTATAAGCAGGTCGTTAATTCTAATTTATTTTATATATATATATATATATATATATATATATACAATATATACAGGGTGTCCCCGAATGGTCTGTACAACGCTCTACCACATATTCTCTGAAACAAAATAAGACGATTTAACTAAACTTATCTCTATCCAAAAGTGGTTCCTAAGCCATCTACGAGGCCTCAAAGATATTATTTTTTTTCATTATTTTTCAAAAAAATTTATTTTGGACTTAGGTAAGAAAACCTAATTTGGCACATTTAATTACATTGATACCATGCACTTTTTGCGATATGTTTCTTTATCCTACGTTTAAAGTAAATGGTCAAACTAGGACCATCGACTTCTTAAGATGCCTAAATATTTTTATTCAACAGGTCAAATCATAAGGAACACTTTTTTTCTGCAAGATTATTCAATTTTACGTATTTTTTGTCTCTTATAAAATTTTGCTATTTTCCCCACAAAAAATATTTTTATTTGTCAAAGAAAAGTAATAAAATTATGAACAATATTTTGCTTCTCAAAACAATTAACAAAGTAGAAATAAAGATAGGTACCTAACAATAAACACAAATTTATTAGTTTCACAACAAATGTTCAAACTGATTGCCATTTTCAGCAATACAACAATTTACACGTCGCAAAAAATTAAAATGGACACGTTGTAAAACACCAACATTGTTTTTAACTGTTTGAAACGCATTCTGTATTCACGCCCATAATTCGTCGTGCGTATTTATGGGCTAACCATAAACAATAGATTTAATAGTTCCCCACAAAAAAAAGTCCATTGGGGTGATATCCATGGAACGTGGAGGCCAAGGCACTCATGCGTCATTGCCTCTCCCAATCCATTTACCGGGATACTTTTGGTTTAAAAAAGTACGCACTGGTAAAGTGAAATGAGGTGGAGCCCCATCATGCATAAACCACATATCACGCCTAAGTAAAAGCGGCACATCCTCCAGTAAGACTGGGAATTCCTGAAGATGTTGTAAGTACTGTTCTCCGTTTAAATTTTGTGGTAAAATTACTGGTCCTACAATAATATCATTTACTATACCGGCCCAAACATTTATTTTAAATTGCCGTTGGAAATGCATGGTTTTAGTTGCATGTGGATTATCTTCGGAATAAACATGCTCATTTTTAAGATTTGTTATACCTCTTCGGGTAAAACACGCTTCGTCTGTAAACAAAATTGTCTTGGCGAAATTCAAATTGTCAATTTGGTTATTAACAATAAATTGGCAAAACTGAAGTCGCTTATCGCGATCCTGAGGCATTAGCTCTTGAACTTTTTGAATGTGATATGGGTATAGCAGTTGCTCTTTAAACACCTTATGCACAACATTTTTAGATACGCCTAGTTCAGCACCTAAACGCCGGGTACTTTTAGATGGATCTTCATCTATCCGTTCTAAAATCTCTTCTTCAACATCCACAGTTCGTACAGTGCGTCTTCTACCACAATCCCTCGCAGAGTATTCTAATGTTTGATGGTTTGGTATTCGGCGATTTGGAAATCTTTCACTGTACACTCTTACACATTTGCGGCCATTACCTTCACAAAACCCAAAAACTAAAACAATATCAGTTAATTCATTAATTGAGTACATGACTGACGTTGTCACAAAATCACCGATAACTGAATTTCACAGGTGTCTCAATTTCTATTTTTGTAAATAAAGAATCAGTTTTTTTTTTTAGAATTTTATTTCTTTGTTGTTTTGACAAATAAAAATATTTTTTTTGTGGGGAAAATAGCAAAATTTTATAAGAGAAAAAAAAATACGTAAAATTGAATGATCTTGCAGAAAAAAAGTATTCTTATGATTTGACCTGTTGAATAAAAAGATTTAGGTGTCTTAAGAAGTCGATGGTCCTAGTTTGACCAAAATAAAAATATTTGAAAAATAATGAAAAAAAATAATATCTTTGAGGCCTCGTAGATGGCCTAGGAACCACTTTTGGATAGAGATAAGTTTAGTTAAATCGTCTTATTTTGTTTCAGAGAATATGTGGTAGAGCGTTGTACAGACCATTCGGGGACACCCTGTATATATAGTATATTAACAAATTGCGCTAATAGTCAAAATGGCAAGCGAAATAAATTAAATAAAATATTTACGCGTGGCGCATGAAGTAAAATTTAGAGTTTAGAAAAGCCTGAACATTTTCAGGCTTTCGTAAACTCGAAATTTTACTTCATGCTTAATCAAGGAGTAGAAACGCACTCGTTAGGATATTATTAAAACTCTGAATTCCTAAAAATTCTTCTTTTGAATTGTATTCAATATTAAAAGATCAGTTGTTTTTTAGGTGTTTTAAAGTAATGATTTTCTGCATTTTTTAAATGTCATTCAACTATTCTCGTGCTTTCTATATTATCAGTATAGGGAATTGTTTACAAGAAAAACATCAAGAATTGACACAAATACAGATTTGGTGCATAGACTGCTAATTACGTCTGACCCATTGATTGCAAGCTTACGTGTTTCTCCTAAAACTAAAAGAGGAAAAATAATTCCAGAAGATTTGGCTTTATTGGAAGAACCCTCTCATGATTTAAGTTTGAGGTACTTAAATCATGAGAGGGTTTTTCCAATAAAGCCAGAAGAATATTTTAGCTCTACTGATTCTGACTAAGCATATTTTTTATTTTTCCTATTGAATTATTAATTTATTTATGCAATTATGTAACAATGTTTTTTTATAAAAATAAGATATTTTACGTACACATAATTATTATTACATCTAGTGATATATGAAGAGATTATTTTCCGAGGTTGGCTAGTTACATCCCGACGGCAAAGCCGATTAATTTTTTGAATCTATTAATAACGTTGCTAAGGGCCATGTTTACAATTATCATAGTAGACTGGTCTGACGTGAAGTTTCATCATTTCATAATTTGAAATGTCGTACGTGCTAACGAAAGCGGCGAAAGCCCGTGAATGTTTGGTTCCAGCAAAATCCACATCATCATATGAAAAAATGTATGCTGATTTTCAAGAATGGAGAAGCCAACATTCCGTAAACAGTGCCGACGCAAATATTTTACTGGCGTTTTTAAAGATTTGGTATGCTGTTATATTTTTGTTATTTTTAAGGTATGACTTGCTTTTCTATCCGTAGTTACAGAAATATTCACCAAATACGTTGTGACCCAAGTTATAAATGTTAAGATCAATGTTACATTTAAAAGAAAACATTGATGTTAAAATGTTCGATGAGTGAATACATTTGTGAAGAACAAAAATATAGGTTATGTTCGTAAGAGTTCATAAGAACTTAACCGTTTCTGAAGTATTGCACCTAGTATCTGTCAGAATTAACTTTTTAAAAAACGAATTTAGTAATATGATTTACATATTAGGTGAATGAAATCGTAATTGTGTGTTGGCAAGAAGGTTTACAACGACAGGTACTCAGGTGATCGACTTCCGGCTACAAATAAGTTTAAAAAATTGAAACTAAGATGTGAAAACGCTGGAAGTTCGAATTACTTTAAACGCAATAGTTCGATCCATGCATCAAACCAAGGGTAGGCAATGCTTATGGGAGAACTGGATTCCGAGTTTTCGAAGATAGAAAAGGAGAGACTGTGGTCGGGAAGTGGGTCCATCTACTTATGAATAGAGTAAACGTAGAAGTATTCTAGAGAAAACTGCTTCGGTTGCGTCTACACACACACAAACGCGCTCGCTCTTATTTCGTCGTGTAATTTGATCCCGTCTACACCACTTGTACGATGATAAATTTGATGACCTTCCGAAAAATAACCTGTTCCGAAACATTTCTTTTATTTTCAGATTTCCAGCGTGTTCGAAATTATGGACTTTGGGAATCAGATATATTTAATAAGCTCCTAAATAAACCTAAAATTTAACTAAAAATAAAAAAATTAAATTCAATGAGTTTACATTAAAGAATTCATTTGATATTATTTTTATATTGATTGTTTTTTTTTCTTCATAAATTCAATTAAAACTTTGGTATGTACCAAATTTGGCAAATAATTTATATTATTGATTAGTTATACAGAGAGTTTTTTAAGTTAAATTTCACAATATTTTAGTGGTTTATACGCGTGGCGCATTAAGTAAAATTTCGAGTTTAGAAAAGCTCGGAAAATTTGTCTGGGGTCGCTGCGCGACCATCGACAAATTTTCACTGGGCTTTTCTAAACTCGAAATTTTACTTCATGCTTAGTCTGGCAGAGGAAAACACTCGTTTAAAGCATCAAATTGAACTCTCTTAAAAACACAACGAATATCTACAGATTTAAAGAAAATAAGGTGAATTTTAAATATGTATACTTTAAAGGAAAACTTCCTGTATATGAACTGTGGTAGACGAATAATAAAATTTATTATCACCACAAAAAGTCTATTCGAAAATATTTCTTTTATTTTAAGATTTCAAGCGTGTTCCAAATTATGAAATTCGGGAATATATTTTGTAAAAACAAATTTACAATGAAATTAACAATTCTAAAATATATTTTCAACGTTTTTAGTAATTTAATATATTTTTAATAAAAAAATTGTTAAAATTATTAGATTAATCGATTATTGTTTCAAATATTCATAATTTTTATAAATAAACAAAGTCATTTTACAATGGAAAAATGTAAAATATATTTCCAACATTTTTAGTTATTATATATATTTTTAATAAAAACGTGTTTAATAATTGATAGATTTTTAATATATTTATGTTATTAAACATTTTTTATTTAAAAGTTAGATTAATACAAAAATCTTTTTACAATTAAAAAATCAATTTGAAAAATGTTTGATAGGTATTTCAATTGGAATTGATAATAAAAAAACAGAAATTATTTCAATAAAATAGATAAATTATTTACGAATACACAAAACTAAAAACATAGAAATATAGATTCATATAAACATTCATATATACAAAAAACTAACAAACATTAAAAAACTATATTAAATATACATATAACTGTTTTCTTATTTATTAACGATATTTTAGAAGCAGTTTTTTCGTTTTTTCTTTATTTAGTAATAATTATAAAGAATAGATCGAAGTGTAACACAAAATCAACAGAATATATTTTAAATAAAAAGCCAACAAATCAACACCTCATCATTTGCTTGTTTAATTTCATGACACTCCGGTTTTTAAAAATGCAATAAATAGCAAAGCTCGGTGTGTATATTTTTACTTTAACCAAATGAATATCATAATTTCCCTAAAATAATTAGGGAAGATAATATTTTAATTTTGAGAAATTAACATTAAAAATGCTACGTTCGAATTAACTTTTTTCCTTGACTATTTTCTTTTTGGACAATATTCATTATTTTAGTGGGGATAGCTTTATAGAAGGGATGAAAAATCAAATTCTTCGAAGTGATCTATCTGTTTTTACCTATTTGTAGGCATTTTTTCGACCACGTTTTTATTATGGTGTATACCCTCAAGTATTGCGCGACCAGAACAATGCCACTCAAACTTACAGATAATCCGCAACCTTCTAAAAACCATAAATATCACTGGTCGGCATGAAAATCGGCCCTGACACCATTCCTGCTGATTCTTATGTAAAATGACCTCCTGAATCCGAATATGAACCCCGTTTTCCCACATCACCCACCGTTTTCGGGGGAGGCCCCCCCACCTATTTTTATCACTTTTCGATCATTTGGAGGGATGAAAAGGATTATTTTAGCCTTTACGTTTCTTCTGAGGGGCTAGAGAGGTGAAAAGTTCCAAAACATGAACATTTGTAGCAAGGAGGTAGATTTGGAGGCGGGATTTGCCCCCTTAAATTGTAAAAAAATCCTTAAAAATTATCGATTTTTCCGTTTTTTTCGCAGTTTTTTCACTTATTTTCTACATATTCCAGCTTCCATCCCCCCTCATCCTCCCCCAAACAATAAAAATATATAGCAACAATATATAGCAACAATAATAAAAATATATAGCAACAATAATAAAAACATATAGCAACAGTTCGGAAGATTCACTGTACCACGCTGGCGCTCTCAATACCTCGCGCGCACAGGTTTGCCCAGGAATTTTCATGCTTTGACAGGTTTAAACTTGCATTGCTCTTGTCACTATAGACCTGCACTGTAATCCTTATCTTCCCTCAGTACATCTCTAGCGATCGTAGAGTCAACTTGTCGGTGCTCTAGGCGGGGATTCTGTGTTTCCAAGTTGTTTAAATTGTGTATAACGGTAGAAATTTTTTAATTCCGGCTTTTTCCAAGTGAATTACAGTACGTGAGTGTGAGTTGTGATTAATATCGAGCATTTATTTACTGTTTAATTATGCCACGCGAGTGTAAAAATCATCCCGATAGCTTCTGCTATGTTTGCGGGGAATTGACTTTAAAAGCGCAACGAAAACCCCTTTCTCCGCTTCTTAAAACTGCTTATAAATTTTACTTTGATTACCAAGTTGGCGATCAGGACAAGAATAGGGCTCCAACAGTTTGCTGCACTACTTGTTACAGTAGCTTGACCAAATGGCTCAAAGGTACCCGTAAATCAATGCCATTTGCTGTGCCCATGGTTTGGCGCGAACCTCATCGAAAACCTCACCTCGTTACTCAGTCGGAATTGAATGATCTCGTCAGGGATTTGGAGTTACCTAAGAGTAAATCTCAACTTCTTGGATCTCGACTTCAGCAGTGGAATCTCTTAGAAAAGGGTGTAAAAATCTCTTCTTACAGGACTAGGCAGTCAACCCTGAAATTACTTTTTTCGGCAGATGAAGGCTTAGTGTTCTGCCCTAATTCAAATGCATTGATGATAGAACTGAAGATGCCATGTGACCCAGACAAATGGAGACTGTTTATAGACTTATCAAAGACAAGCTTGAAAGTTGTCCTATTGGCCAATGGGAATGAGTTACCATCACTCCCGGTTGCATACTCTGTGAATATGAAGGAGACGTACGAAAACATCAGCCGGATCCTTGATAAAATCAAATACCATGATTATAATTGGAAACTTTGCGCTGACTTAAAAGTTGTTGCTCTACTCATGGGCCTGCAATCGGGCTTCACAAAATACTGCTGCTTCCTATGCGAATGGGACAGCCGAGCCCGAGACAAACATTACATCGTACGGAACTGGCCTCGGCGAGAAAGTTTTACTTCCGGTCAGAAAAACGTCGCTCACGATCCTCTGGTCCCGAAGGAAAATATTTACTTGCCGCCTTTGCACATCAAACTCGGATTAATCAAACAGTTTGTGAAAGCAATGGACAAGACCAGTGATGCATTTCAATTTTTGAAAACTAGATTCCCTCGTCTTAGTGAGGCTAAAATCAAGGAAGGAGTTTTTGTGGGCCCCCAGATTAGACAACTTTTCCAAGATTCGACGTTTATTGAACACCTGAATCGAAAAGAAAAACGAGCTTGGATTGCATTCCAAAACGTGTGTGAGAACTTTTTGGGTAACAACAAAAGTGATGATTATGTCGCTCATGTCGAGGAATTGCTGTCAGCATACAAGGCCATGGGGTGTAACATGTCTCTTAGAGTGCATTTCCTTCACTCACACCTGGACTTCTTCCCTGAAAATTTAGGAGCAGTTTCGGATGAACACGGGGAACGGTTTCATCAAGACATCTCTAAGTTCGAGAGGAGATTTTCGGGGAAGTGGAATGCGAGCATGTTAGCAGAGTACTGCTGGTTTTTGATACGAGAAACTTCTATCTCAGGGTACAAAAGGAAAGCAAGCACCAAATGAAGGTACTTATCTTAGTTATTTATTATTCTTTACATTTATTATTTTACTTTTTATTTATTATTCTTTACAGCTAAAATAATCCTTTTCACCCCTCCAATAGATGGGGGAAACGGGGGGAGTATTGAGAACGCCAGCGTGGTACAGTGAATCTTCCGAACTGTTGCTATATATTTTTATTATTGCTGCTATATATTTTTATTATTGTTGCAATATATTGTTGCCATATATATTTTTATTATTTGGGGGTGTTTTGGGGGAGGATGAGGGGGAATGAAAGCTGGAATATGTAGAAAATAAGTGAAAAAACTGCGAAAAAAACGGAAAAAATTGATCTTTTTTAATGATTTTTTTACAATTTAAGGGGGCAAATCCCCCCCCCAAATCTACCTCCTTGCTACAAATGTTCATGTTTTGGAACTTTTCACCTCTCTAGCGACTCAGAAGAAATGTAAAGGCTAAAATAATCCTTTTCATCCCTCCAAATTATCGAAAAGTGATAAAAATAGGTGGGGGGGCCTCCCCCGAAAACGGTGGGTGATGGGGGAAAACTGAGGTCATATTCGGATTCAGGAGGTCATTTTACATAAGAATCAGCAGGGATGGTGTCAGGGCTCGAAAACAATTTTTTTTTTGCAGACCAGTGTATTTTGGGATTTAAAAAGATTATTTACTGTTGACACATTTAATCCGTATCCACAGAATCCAATTCGGTAATTTCTTATCATGTTTTTCACTAACCGATATTTTAGTTAGACACTTTTTGATCGGGTTTTCTTAAATCATTTTGAATTATTTTTACTTACCTGTTTAGTCTGTAACATAATCCCATAGGTACCTTTTGTAAACGTAATCTGACTAAGAATAAAACTATTGAAATAATTAAATTAACCTGACATACAAAACGTAAACTGGAAATAGAGTATTCAATAATTTTTGCAATTACACTTCTCAGAGAAAATCTATTATACTTATTCTATTAAAAGACATCTTGTTGTTTTCTAAATGTTTTTGATTATCATCACTTAACGAGACTTTTCAACATATTTCAATATTTGAGCCAATTATCTCAAATATTAGGGATAATACTTGTTTCTGATTCCTGGGACCCTAAAACGTATATTTCTGTACAAAAAAAGATAGCCATGAGGTCGGTAACAATTATTAAAATGTAAAATTTATAATGTTATTAATGTGACTAATTACTTGATTTAACAAGTTTGTTTGTTTCGCAGTTTTTGATAATATTCTCAATTATAAAGTTTCATGATTTTTATATAATTTTTACTTTCTCTATATAACATTTCGTGTATCTCGGGAAGTATTGAGAATATCGAAAAATATTTCTGCTTATTATTTTTCAAATTATCCCCATGCAGCCTCACGACGGATACCATAAATTTTAATCCAAAAATTAGGTAACATTTTAATGCCCGCTGAGTGTTGTCGGTGTTGGTCAAATGGCACACAATAAGCGTTTATAAAATTTCAATCGGAAAAGTACAAGTTGATGATGTAACAATCGTTCAAAGTAAACGGATAATTAAAGTAGTCAGTGCAAAAACCACAAATTTCTGAAACTTAATATTTATTAAAAGTATGGTTCATTTAATAAAATACGCATCGTGATTAAAATATATACTGTGTCCATTTTCGGATCTGATTTTTTTCTTTTGCAGAATAAACACTCATGTTGAATTGAATTATTGCTTTGTGTTTTAATAAATTTGATGCCAAACACTGACTTTTCGTAGCAACTACTGTTTTGACGATTTTATTTTCGTATAATCGTTCACTATTTTCAAGCTATATTTCAAATGAAACTGAGGAGAACTCAAAAATAATACCTCGAAAATACTGCTAGTAGGTAAAGAAATGATTTTAATTTTATTGTAATCGTTTTGGTTCAATAAGCGATACAAACTCAAATTCCAATTACATTGGAAATCTTTACATGAAACATACAATGCGCATTGAAACGGGACACATAGTATATTTAAAACTATTTTAACCCATTAACGGCCAACCAATTTTAACTCTAAAAGTTAATTTTAATTAAAATTCTACACTTCTTTTTGTGATTTCTATGAATTACATACTGTGAATTTTTTCTTTAAATACACATAATGTATACGTGAATTTAATAAAAAGTTAAAAATCATAAATAGTTTATTATTATATTAAAGTGATAATGGATTTTCAAAAAATTAGTGCCTCAACAATGTAATGTATACGCTGTCAATGTTCAGGCATTCGTCGATTTTATATAAAAACGTGCAATATGAAGTTAAGAACGAGTGTATCCACTCCCAGACTAAGCATGAAGTAAAATTTCGAGTTTAGAAAAGCCTGAAAATTTGGCTCGGGCGCATAGCGAAGCGGAGCGACCGAGCCAAATTAGGCTTTTCTAAACTCGAAATTTTACTTCATGCGCCAAGCGTATAAAACATTGTAATATTGTGAAGTATTTATAATACACTTTAAATAACAAAATATTTAAATTTTTCTTGGTATATTTTCAATTCAGGTCAAATAATATAATATATCAAATAAACTTATTTAGTAACTTAATTATCAAAAAATAATAATGTTGCGTGTATGCATCAACGGCGCTTAATGGGTTAAAAACTTCAAACGGTAATAATTCAAAAACTAAAAAAAAATGACTTAACTGCATTTTGCACTGACCCCTTTAAATAAAAATGAAACCCTTATCGATCAGTAGATTTGATCTGATCAATAGGATTGATCTGATTAGTTAATAAAATGATAAGTTGATGTATTTGTTTTATTTTTTATCAAAAGTTAAATAGTTTTGTATTTTAAGTTTCTTGTACAAAATAAATAATACTTAATGAATTTTAGAACGTTCACATATAATTTCATAAAATCTATTCTCTAATAACGCAGAAAATAAAATTGTAGAAGGAAACGCATGAATAAATGTAACACGCATCCTTAGCTCGTTAAATGAAAAAAAAAACGTGTTTTCAAGATTGAAAAATCAACATCTGGAATATGATACGAGAAGCGCGGAATAGAGGGAGAAAGAAATTGTCTCTCTCTCACTCTCTCTCTGAGACTTGATTTCGCGACATCTGGAGTAAAATAGTCGTAACCGACCGACCGCAGGAAGCCAGACTGGTGTATATAGGCAGCCATATACACCAATTTGGCATTCAGCGCTCTGCTCCCATTCGCGTGTACCCACAATTTATATGGGGACTGGCTAACTGGATATATATGAACTGTGATCAAACGAACAGAACCAGCTGAATATTTGAAAATATGCAACGAAAATTAAATCAAAATCAAAATTTCGCTTCCATGGTTTTTTTTTCGGATGAGGCTACTTACAAGAGTAATGGAATGGTAAATCGGTGCAACATGCACGTCTATGCTTGGACATAGCAATTGAACTTCCAAAATCAGTGATCACTGAATGTGTGAGGTGGAGTTGTCAGTCGACATGTGTGTTAAATTAATTTCTTTGACAGTAGGCTAACGGGAGGAAGGTATCGAGATTTTCTCAGAGAAGATTTACTAATTTTACAGCCCCGTGCAAATGTTTTCTCTAGGGTTATGTAAAAGAAAAGGTATACACGGATGCACCGACAACACGGGAAGATATGCAGCAACGTCCCAGAGAACAGGGTTGCCAAATCAGTGATTTTGTCACCAAGTGTGGTGGTTTCAACTTTTAGATTCAAATTGTTTGTGATTCAGACGTGGCTTAATTCTAGTGTTTGTTGGATGTTTTTAGTGACAATCTAGTGATTAATGCCATGAGAAAGCGATTAAAGATAAAACAGTCGAACATGTCAAAATACTGTCAAAACTATTAACATTCGGAAACATCTATCTTTACATTCATAAAAATGTCCATGTCCAAATGAATCATAAACTTACATTTCTAAGGAGTATATTTTAAACTTCACTTGAAATCATTGTTTTGTACGCGTGGCGCATGAAGTAAAATTTCGAATTTAGAAAAGCCCAGAAAATTTGTCTCGGGGCTTTTCTAAATTCGAAATTTTACTTCATGCTTAGTCTGGGAGTGGAAAACACTTGTTTAAAACTTCAAATTGAACTCTTTCAAAAAACAAGATGTCGGAAAATGTTCAGGCTTTTCCAACTCGAAATTTTATTTCATGCTTAATTTGGGAGTGGAAACACTCGTTAGAAGCTTTAATTGAACGCTTTTATAATCTAACCTAAGTAACTCTTCACTAACTTAACCTGACAAATTGAGAACCAACATGACCTAAAATCGGATACAGACGACATAACGTAACTTACCAAGGAAGCGAGTATTGGGTTAGATGAAATTAATAATCAATAACTCAATAACCTAAGAAATTGGTAATCTAACCTAACCTGAAAATAGTTACGCATAATCTAAACTGATTTCACGATGTATCATCTAACATATCCCTAACTCAAATGCCAATTACTTTATTCATTTAATTAGAACTGCTACAAAAGCTCAGCCGTAAGTTAATCTAACTTTGGTGGTTACATGTTATCAAATCTATCCTGAGGAAATTCTACTTAAAATAACCTAAACAACTTTCTCTAAAGTTCGATAAACTGCTAAGAAAGTTATAATAGCTTAGATAGCTATTAGTTAACCCAACTTATATAACTATTATCCAATCTAACCTAACTTTTGCAACTGTTATTCAATTTAATCTAACTTTTCACCCTGTGAGATAACAAGTTAGATTAGGTCAGATATGATAACATGCGCCATATTATCATATCTAACCTAATTTGTTGCGTTAAATAATTTTTTATGTAATCTAACTGTAATCATTATGTTAAATTTGATATTATTAAATATCACATTGAGTTAGATATATGCTAAATAATCTAAATTTGTATCTATCTCAATCTGGTTTAAATTAAATCCTACAATCTTGTTGGTATTTCACTCAAATTTAATACGTGTTGTCGAAACTAACCTAAATTCACAATTGAAATCCTATTTTAACTTTGTTTGTATAACTGAGACTTTGTTAAGTGACTATAGTTTCGACAACTTTAACTTGTCATTTTCAAACTGAAAGTGACAAAATGACAAGTTAAAGTTGTCGAAACTATAGTCACTTAATAAAATCTCAGTTATACAGACAAAGTTAAAATAGTGTTTCAATTTTGAATTATGATGTATAACGAAGTAAAAGCCTCCACCGTTAACAGTTCTAACCTAAATTGTCATTTAACCTAAGCAAATGCTATTCAACCTAATTTAAATACAGATTTGTTAAAGATATGCTTCTTTAACGTGAGTGAAGATATCCTCCGAGAAGTACTAATGGGACACCCTGTACATAATACTATTATAATTATACTATCATATCAATAGTAAAATTATAGTATAATGCACCTTTAGTTATTACACGTTTTTTATTCATTAACGTTAAATAGAGTTGTTCTGTTAATTTGTATTTGTTTTATTCATGTTATAACAAAACATAAAATCTGGTGATTTCTCGTGATTTTTTAGACAAATCTTCAGACATCTGGCAGTCTAGAGTTGGCAACACTGCCAGGGAAGCCTTTTTAAACATACAGGAGGCAATCAATTAAATGTGTTTGTGTGCGCGTGCGTGTATGTGCATTAAATATGTATTTTATTTAATTTACTTCCCTTGCCATTTTGACTATTAGCGCAATTTGTTAAATATACTATATATATATATATATATATACATATATATATATATATATATATATATATATAGTATATTAACAAATTGCGCTAATAGTCAAAATGGCAAGCGAAGTAAATTAAATAAAATACATATTTAATGCACATGCACGCACGCGCACACAAACACATTTAAAAGGATTGCCTCCTGTATGTTTAAAAAGGCTTCCCTCTCAGTGTTGCCAACTCTAGACTGCCAGATGTCTGAAGATTTGTCTAAAAAATCACCAAAAATCACCAGAT
Organism: Philonthus cognatus; assembly: GCA_932526585.2. Taxonomy (NCBI): domain Eukaryota; kingdom Metazoa; phylum Arthropoda; class Insecta; order Coleoptera; family Staphylinidae; genus Philonthus; species Philonthus cognatus. The sequence continues at coordinate 79,104,645 of OW052243.1, read as the reverse complement.
TTTATGTTTTGTTATAACATGAATAAAACAAATACAAATTAACAGAACAACTCTATTTAACGTTAATGAATAAAAAACGTGTAATAACTAAAGGTGCATTATACTATAATTTTACTATTGATATGATAGTATAATTATAATAGTATTATGTACAGGGTGTCCCATTAGTGCTTCTCGGAGGATATCTTGACTCACGTTAAAGAAGCAAAACACCGAAGTTGCTTAGTTTTAAGAGCTCTTTTAATAACTCCGAAGCAGTATGACTTAAACCGAATGTATTATTTAAAGGACACTCAATTTTCATAAGGGATTCAAAAACCAAATAATATACAGGGTGATCCATTTAAAATAAGCAAGTTGCATACCCTACTGTCTTTATGGCGCACCCTGAATACATCAAAATATTTTTAGGTTATGCAGTCTTAAAACCAAACAAATTTAGTAAAAACACTTTTTTTCTATCTTTAACATAAGCCGATATATCCTTCAAGAACGCACTAATGGGATACCCTGTGTAAAACTCAATGTCTAAGACTCAACAGCTATGAACATTTAGTTATCTTTAACAAATCTGTATTGAAATTAGGTTTAATGGCATTTGCTTAGGTTAAATGACAATTTAGGTTAGAACTGTTAACGGTGGAGGCTTCTACTTCGTTATACATCATAATTCACAATTGAAACACTATTTTAACTTTGTCTGTATAACTGAGATTTTATTAAGTGACTATAGTTTCGACAACTTTAACTTGTCATTTTGTCACTTTCAGTTTGAAAATGACAAGTTAAAGTTGTCGAAACTATAGTCACTTAACAAAGTCTCAGTTATACAAACAAAGTTAAAAAAGGATTTCAATTGTGAATTTAGGTTAGGTTCGACAACATGTACTATATTTGAGTGAAAAACCAACAAGATTGTAGGATTTAATTTAAACCAGATTGAGATAGATACAAATTTAGATTATTTAGCATATATCTAACTCAATGTGATATTTAATAATATCAAATTTAACATAATGATTACAGTTAGATTAAATAAAATATTATTTAACCCAACAAATTAGGTTAGATATGATAATATGGCGCATGTTATCATATCTGACCTAATCTAACTTGTTATCTCACATGGTGAAAAGTTAGGTTAAATTGAATAACAGTTGCAAAAGTTAGGTTAGATTGAATAACAGTTATATAAGTTGGGTTAACTAATAGCTATCTAAGCTATTATAACTTTCTTAGCAGTTTATCGAACTTTAGAGAAAGTTGTTTAGGTTATTTTAAGTAGAATTTCCTCAGGATAGATTTGATAACATGTAACCACCAAAGTTAGATTAACTTACGGCTGAGCTTTTGTAGCAGTTCTAATTAAATGAATAAAGTAATTGGCATTTGAGTTAGGGATATGTTAGATGATACATCGTGAAATCAGTTTAGGTTATGCGTAACTATTTTCAGGTTAGGTTAGATTACCAATTTCTTAGGTTATTGAGTTATTGATTATTAATTTCATCTAACCTAATACTCGCTTCATTGGTAAGTTACGTTATGTCGTCTGTATCCGATTTTAGGTCATGTTGGTTCTCAATTTGTCAGGTTAAGTTAGTGAAGAGTTACTTAGGTTAGATTATAAAAGCGTTCAATTAAAGCTTCTAACGAGTGTTTCCACTCCCAAATTAAGCATGAAATAAAATTTCGAGTTGGAAAAGCCTGAACATTTTCCGACATCTTGTTTTTTGAAAGAGTTCAATTTGAAGCTTTAAACAAGTGTTTTCCACTCCCAGACTAAGCATGAAGTAAAATTTAGAATTTAGAAAAGCCCTGAGGCAAATTTTCTGGGCTTTTCTAAATTCGAAATTTTACTTCATGCGCCACGCGTACAAAACAATGATTTCAAGTGAAGTTTAAAATATACTCCTTAGAAATGTAAGTTTATGATTCATTTGGACATGGACATTTTTATGAATGTAAAGATAGATGTTTCCGAATGTTAATAGTTTTGACAGTATTTTGACATGTTCGACTGTTTTATCTTTAATCGCTTTCTCATGGCATTAATCACTAGATTGTCACTAAAAACATCTAAAAAACACTAGAATTAAGCCACGTCTGAATCACAAACAATTTGTTTGAATCTAAAAGTTGAAACCACCAGACTTGGTGACAAAATCACTGATTTGGCAACCCTGTTCCCTGGGACGTTGCTGTATATCTTCCCGCGTTGTCGGTGCATCCGTGTATACCTTTTCTTTTACATAACCCTAGAGAAAACATTTGCACGGGGCTGTAAAATTAGTAAATCTTCTCTGAGAAAATCTCGATACCTTTCTCCCGTTAGCCTACTGTCAAAGAAATTACTTTAAAACACATGTCGACTGACAACTCCACCTCACACATTCAGTGATCACTGATTTTGGAAGTTCACTTGCTATGTCCAACGACGATTCTTTGTAGCATAGACGTGCATGTTGCACCGATTTACCATTCCATTACTCTTGTAAGTAGCCTCATCCAAAAAAAAAAACCATGGAAGCGAAATTTTGATTTTGATTTAATTTTCGTTGCATATTTTCAAATATTCAGCTGGTTCTGTTCGTTTGATCATAGTTCATATATATCCAGTTAGCCAGTCCCCATATAAATTTTGGGTACACGCGAATGGGAGCAGAGCGCTGGATGCCAAATTGGTGTATATGGCTGCCTATATACACCGGTCTGGCTTCCTGCGGTCGGTCGGTTACGACTATTTTACTCCAGATGTCGCGAAATCAAGTCTCAGAGAGAGAGTGAGAGAGAGACAATTTCTTTCTCCCTCTATTCCGCGCTTCTCGTATCATATTCCAAATGTTGATTTTTCAATCTTGAAAACACGTTTTTTTTTCATTTAACGAGCTAAGGATGCGTGTTACATTCATTCATGCGTTTCCTTCTACAATTTCATTTTCTGCGTTATTAGAGAATAGATTTTATGAAATTATATGTGAACGTTCTAAAATTCATTAAGTATTATTTATTTTGTACAAGAAACTTAAAATACAAAACTATTTAACTTTTGATAAAAAATAAAACAAATACATCAACTTATCATTTTATTAACTAATCAGATCAATCATATTGATCAGATCAAATCTACTGATCGATAAGGGTTTCTTTTTTAATTAAAGGGGTCAGTGCAAAATGCAGTTAAGTCATTTTTTTTTTAGTTTTTGAATTATTACCGTTTGAAGTTTTTAACCCATTAAGCGCCGTTGATGCATACACGCAACATTATTATTTTTTGATAATTAAGTTACTAAATAAGTTTATTTGATATATTATAATATTTGACCTGAATTGAAAATATACCAAGAAAAATTTAAATATTTTGTTATTTAAAGTATATTATAAATACTTCACAATATTACAATGTTTTATACGCTTGGCGCATGAAGTAACATTTCGAGTTTAGAAAAGCCTAATTTGGCTCGGTCGCTCCGCTTCGCTACGCGCCCGAACCAAATTTTTAGGCTTTTCTAAACTCGAAATTTTACTTCATGCTTAGTCTGGGAGTGGATACACTCGTTCTTAACTTCATATTGCACGTTTTTATATAAAATCGACGAATGCCTGAACATTGACAGCGTATACATTACATTGTTGAGGCACTAATTTTTTGAAAATCCATTATCACTTTAATATAATAATAAACTATTTATGATTTTTAACTTTTTATTAAATTCACGTATACATTATGTGTATTTAAAGAAAAAATTCACAGTATGTAATTCATAGATATCACAAAAAGAAGTGTAGAATTTTAGATTTGTTAAAGATAACTAAATGTTCATAGCTGTTGAGTCTTAGACATTGAGTTTTTCACAGGGTATCCCATTAGTGCGTTCTTGAAGGATATATCGGCTCACGTTAAAGATAGAAAAAAAGTGTTTTTACTAAATTTATTTGGTTTTAAGACTGCATAACCTAAAAATATTTTGATGTATTCAGGGTGCGCCATAAAGACAGTAGGGTATGCAACTTGCTTATTTTAAATATATCACCCTGTATATTATTTGGTTTTTGAATCCCTTATGAAAATTGAGTGTCCTTTAAATAATACATTCGGTTTATGTCATACTGCTTCGGAGTTATTAAAAGAGCTCTTAAAACTAAGCAACTTCGGTGTTTTGCTTCTCTAACGTGAGTCAAGATATCCTCCGCGAAGCACTAATGAGACACCCTGTACATAATACTATTATAATTATACTATCATATCAATAGTAAAATTATAGTATAATGCACCTTTAGTTATTATACGTTTTTTATTCATTAACGTTAAATAGAGTTGTTCTGTTAATTTGTATTTATTTTATTCATGTTATAACAAAACATAAAATCTGGTCATTTCTGGTGATTTTTTAGACAAATCTTCAGACATCTGGCAGTCTAGAGTTGGCAACACTGCCAGGGAAGCCTTTTTAAACATACAGGAGGCAATCCTTTTAAATGTGTTTGTGTGCGCGTGCGTGCATGTGCATTAAATATGTATTCTATTTAATTTACTTCGCTTGCCATTTTGACTATTAGCGCAATTTGCTAATATACTATATATATATATATATATATATATATATATATATATATATATATATATATATATATATATTTTCAAACATAAAATCTGGTGATTTCTGGTGATTTTTTAGACAAATCTTCAGACATCTGGCAGTCTAGAGTTGGCAACACTGCCAGGGAAGCCTTTTTAAACATACAGGAGGCAATCCTTTAAATGTGTTTGTGTGCGCGTGCGTGCATGTGCATTAAATATGTATTCTATTTAATTTACTTCGCTTGCCATTTTGACTATATAGTATATTAACAAATTGCGCTAATAGTCAAAATGGCAAGCGAAGTAAATTAAATAAAATACATATTTAATGCACATGCACGCACGCGCACACAAACACATTTAAAAGGATTGCCTCCTGTATGTTTAAAAAGGCTTCCCTGGCAGTGTTGCCAACTCTAGACTGCTAGATGTCTGAAGATTTGTCTAAAAAATCACCAGAAATCACCAGATTTTATGTTTTGTTATAACATGAATAAAACAAATACAAATTAACAGAACAACTCTATTTAACGTTAATGAATAAAAAACGTGTAATAACTAAAGGTGCATTATACTATAATTTTACTATTGATATGATAGTATAATTATAATAGTATTATGTACAGGGTGTCCCATTAGTGCTTCTCGGAGGATATCTTGACTCACGTTAAAGAAGCAAAACACCGAAGTTGCTTAGTTTTAAGAGCTCTTTTAATAACTCCGAAGCAGTATGACTTAAACCGAATGTATTATTTAAAGGACACTCAATTTTCATAAGGGATTCAAAATCCAAATAATATACAGGGTGATCCATTTAAAATAAGCAAGTTGCATACCCTACTGTCTTTATCTCGCACCTTGAATACATCAAAATATTTTTAGGTTATGCAATCTTAAAACCAAACAAATTTAGTAAAAACACTTTATTTCTATCTTTAACGTGAGCTGATATATCCTTCAAGAACGCACTAATGGGATACCCTGTGTAAAACTCAATGTCTAAGACTCAACAGCTATGAACATTTAGTTATCTTTAACAAATCTGTATTGAAATTAGGTTTAATAGCATTTGCTTAGGTTAAATGACAATTTAGGTTAGAACTGTTAACGGTGGAGGCTTCTACTTCGTTATACATCATAATTCACAATTGAAACACTATTTTAACTTTGTCTGCATAACTGAGATTTTATTAAGTGACTATAGTTTCGACAACTTTAACTTGTCATTTTGTCACTTTCAGTTTGAAAATGACAAGTTAAAGTTGTCGAAACTATAGTCACTTAACAAAGTCTCAGTTATACAAACAAAGTTAAAATAGGATTTCAATTGTGAATTTAGGTTAGGTTCGACAACATGTACTAAATTTGAGTGAAATACCAACAAGATTGTAGGATTTAATTTAAACCAGATTGAGATAGATACAAATTTAGATTATTTAGCATATATCTAACTCAATGTGATATTTAATAATATCAAATTTAACATAATGATTACAGTTAGATTAAATAAAAAATTATTTAACCAAACAAATTTGGTTAGATATGATAATATGGCGCATGTTATCATATCTGACCTAATCTAACTTGTTATCTCACATGGTGAAAAGTTAGGTTAAATTGAATAACAGTTGCAAAAGTTAGGTTAGATTGAATAACAGTTATATAAATTGGGTTAACTAATAGCTATCTAAGCTATTATAACTTTCTTAGCAGTTTATCGAACTTTAGAGAAAGTTGTTTAGGTTATTTTAAGTAGAATTTCCTCAGGATAGATTTGATAACATGTAACCACCAAAGTTAGATTAACTTACGGCTGAGCTTTTGTAGCAGTTCTAATTAAATGAATAAAGTAATTGGCATTTGAGTTAGGGATATGTTAGATGATACATCGTGAAATCAGTTTAGGTTATGCGTAACTATTTTCAGGTTAGGTTAGATTACCAATTTCTTAGGTTATTGAGTTATTGATTATTAATTTCATCTAACCTAATACTCGCTTCATTGGTAAGTTACGTTATGTCGTCTGTATCCGATTTTAGATCATGTTGGTTCTCAATTTGTCAGGTTAAGTTAGTGAAGAGTTACTTAGGTTAGATTATAAAAGCGTTCAATTAAAGCTTCTAACGAGTGTTTCCACTCCCAAATTAAGCATGAAATAAAATTTCGAGTTGGAAAAGCCTGAACATTTTCCGACATCTTGTTTTTTGAAAGAGTTCAATTTGAAGCTTTAAACAAGTGTTTTCCACTCCCAGACTAAGCATGAAGTAAAATTTCGAATTTAGAAAAGCCCCGAGACAAATTTTCTGGGCTTTTCTAAATTCGAAATTTTACTTCATGCGCCACGCGTACAAAACAATGATTTCAAGTGAAGTTTAAAATATACTCCTTAGAAATGTAAGTTTATGATTCATTTGGACATGGACATTTTTATGAATGTAAAGATAGATGTTTCCGAATGTTAATAGTTTTGACAGTATTTTGACATGTTCGACTGTTTTATCTTTAATCGCTTTCTCATGGCATTAATCACTAGATTGTCACTAAAAACATCCAACAAACACTAGAATTAAGCCACGTCTGAATCACAAACAATTTGTCTGAATCTAAAAGTTGAAACCACCAGACTTAGTGACAAAATCACTGATTTGGCAACCCTGTTCCCTGGGACGTTGCTGTATATCTTCCCGTGTTGTCGGTGCATCCGTGTATACCTTTTCTTTTACATAACCCTAGAGAAAACATTTGCACGGGGCTGTAAAATTAGTAAATCTTCTCTGAGAAAATCTCGATACCTTTCTCCCGTTAGCCTACTGTCAAAGAAATTACTTTAAAACACATGTCGACTGACAACTCCACCTCACACATTCAGTGATCACTGATTTTGGAAGTTCACTTGCTATGTCCAACGACGATTCTTTGTAGCATAGACGTGCATGTTGCACCGATTTACCATTCCATTACTCTTGTAAGTAGCCTCATCCGAAAAAAAAAACCATGGAAGCGAAATTTTGATTTTGATTTAATTTTCGTTGCATATTTTCAAATATTCAGCTGGTTCTGTTCGTTTGATCACAGTTCATATATATCCAGTTAGCCAGTCCCCATATAAATTTTGGGTACACGCGAATGGGAGCAGAGCGCTGGATGCCAAATTGGTGTATATGGCTGCCTATATACACCAGTCTGGCTTCCTGCGGTCAGTCGGTTACGACTATTTTACTCCAGATGTCGCGAAATCAAGTCTCAGAGAGAGAGTGAGAGAGAGAGACAATTTCTTTCTCCCTCTATTCCGCTCTTCTCGTATCATATTCCAGATGTTGATTTTTCAATCTTGAAAACACGTTTTTTTTTCATTTAACGAGCTAAGGATGCGTGTTACATTCATTCATGCGTTTCCTTCTACAATTTTATTTTCTGCGTTATTAGAGAATAGATTTTATGAAATTATATGTGAACGTTCTAAAATTCATTAAGTATTATTTATTTTGTACAAGAAACTTAAAATACAAAACTATTTAACTTTTGATAAGAAATAAAACAAATACATCAACTTATCATTATTAACTAATCAGATCAATCCTATTGATCAGATCAAATCTACTGATCGATAAGGGTTTCTTTTTTAATTAAAGGGGTCAGTGCAAAATGCAGTTAAGTCATTTTTTTTTAGTTTTTGAATTATTACCGTTTGAAGTTTTTAACCCATTAAGCGCCGTTGATGCATACACGCAACATTATTATTTTTTGATAATTAAGTTACTAAATAAGTTTATTTGATATATTATAATATTTGACCTGAATTGAAAATATACCAAGAAAAATTTAAATATTTTGTTATTTAAAGTGTATTATAAATACTTCACAATATTACAATGTTTTATACGCTTGGCGCATGAAGTAAAATTTCGAGTTTAGAAAAGCCTAATTTGGCCCGGTCGCTCCGCTTCGCTACGCGCCCGAACCAAATTTTTAGGCTTTTCTAAACTCGAAATTTTACTTCATGCTTAGTCTGGGAGTGGATACACTCGTTCTTAACTTCATATTGCACGTTTTTATATAAAATCGACGAATGCCTGAACATTGACAGCGTATACATTACATTGTTGAGGCACTAATTTTTCGAAAATCCATTATCACTTTAATATAATAATAAACTATTTATGATTTTTAACTTTTTATTAAATTCACGTATACATTATGTGTATTTAAAGAAAAAATTCACAGTATGTAATTCATAGAAATCACAAAAAGAAGTGTAGAATTTTAGATTTGTTAAAGATAACTAAATGTTCATAGCTGTTGAGTCTTAGACATTGAGTTTTACACAGGGTATCCCATTAGTGCGTTCTTGAAGGATATATCGGCTCACGTTAAAGATAGAAAAAAAGTGTTTTTACTAAATTTGTTTGGTTTTAAGACTGCATAACCTAAAAATATTTTGATGTATTCATAAAGACAGTAGGGTATGCAACTTGCCTATTTTAAATGGATCACCCTGTATATTATTTGGTTTTTGAATCCCTTATGAAAATTGAGTGTCCTTTAAATAATACATTCGGTTTAAGTCATACTGCTTCGGAGTTATTAAAAGAGCTCTTAAAACTAAGCAACTTCGGTGTTTTGCTTCTCTAACGTGAGTCAAGATATCCTCCGAGAAGCACTAATGGGACACCCTGTACATAATACTATTATAATTATTATCATATCAATAGTAAAATTATAGTATAATGCACCTTTAGTTATTACACGTTTTTTATTCATTAACGTTAAAAAGAGTTGTTCTGTTAATTTGTATTTGTTTTATTCATGTTATAACAAAACATAAATCTGGTGATTTCTGGTGATTTTTTAGACAAATCTTCAGACATCTGGCAGTCTAGAGTTGGCAACACTGCCAGGGAAGCCTTTTTAAACATACAGGAGGCAATCCTTTTAAATGTGTTTGTGTGCGCGTGCGTGCATGTGCATTAAATATGTATTCTATTTAATTTACTTCGCTTGCCATTTTGGCTATTAGCGCAATTTGTTAATATACTATATATATATATATATATATATATATATATATATATATATATATATATATATGTATATATATATATATATATATATATATATATATATGTATATATACATATATACACTGGCAAAAGAAATTAACGCATCATTTGTGATTTTTTTGATATCTTGGAATCGAGTTTTCTTTGAACACAAACATATTTTTACAATAAGAAATCTTATCAAGCATGCTGTTTTACATGTTGTGTTTTGTCTTTTGTTCTCATGGTTTTCTGTCAATAAATAAAATGAAGCACTTTTCATTATTCTGACTGTAAGAAAGGCTCATATAAAATTTCTTGTTGAGTTTGTTTTCAAGTAATTGTTAAAATTAAGTGCTAAATAGTGAAGAATGAATATGGATAGACGTCCGAATCTTAATTTAAGCAGTGAAGAAGCTGTGATTGTGGTTACACTTGCAGAAGAAGGTAGGAGTCAGCGTTACATCAGTCAGCGTCTTGGTGTTAATCAATCGACCGTATCCCGTGTCTTGAAGAGACATCGGGAAACTCAGGCATACTCAAGAACACCAGGACAAGGGAGAAAAAGGGCCACAACTGCTGTTCAAGACCGTTTTTTAATGATGCAGACGTTACGCGAACGGTTTATTACGGCTCCTAGGCTACAAAATATGCTCGCAGAGATCCACAATGTTCATGTAAGTTCCGTTACCATCAGAAAATGGTTACGTGGTTTTAATTTAACTCCGAAAACAGCGGCAAAAGGACCACAATTAACCGCAGACCATCGCAGAGCCAGGTTAACATTTGCGCAAGAACATGTAAACTGGTTACAGGCCGATTGGGCTAATGTTATGTTAAGCGACGAGTCCAGATTTTGTCATTACGGCAGTGACAGACGAATGCATGTGTACAGACGGCCAGGTGAACGTTATGCGCAGTGTAACATTGTTCCGACTGTTATGTTTGGTGGAGGCTCTGTTATGGTGTGGGGTGGTATCACTTTAGAGGCTCGTACGGAGTTGGTGGTCATACCAAGAGGAAGCATCACGGCAGCGTATTATATTGCAAACATTTTAGAACCATCCGTAATGACTTTTGCTCCCTTTGGAGGAAACGATTTCCTGTTTATGCATGACAATGCAAAACCACACAGTGCATGAATTGTACAACAGTATCTTGACCTAGTGGGTATCAACACAATGCAATGGCCAGCCAGGAGTCCCGATCTTAATCCGATCGAACACCTATGGGACGCAATGGGCAGACGCCTTAGAGCACTTCCTCGGCGTCCAAGCAATCAACAAGAGCTTGGACAAAGATTGCAGGAAATTTGGGAAGATATTAACCAGGATGAAATTGGATCATTAATTAACAGTATGAGCCGTCGCTGTCAGGCAGTTATTCGAGCAAGAGGAGGAAACACTAGATATTAAGTCTTATATTCACATGTTAACTTTTTTCCTCTTTTTATTTATGACATTATTTTAGTCATTAATGAAAGAAAATGTGTTGAAAATCATTATTATAGTTCAGTTGGTTTTGTTGTTATTTTTTTTGTTTTCAAACATCAAAACTTTATTTTTAAATTAAAAAAATTAATGTGATGCGTTAATTTCTTTCGCCTGTGTATATACACAACAAGTGTTGTGTTTGAAACAGTTTTGTTTTAAATGTTAAATTTGTTTCTAATATTTTTTTTTGAAATGAGATATATATTAAATGAAACATAACCTAATTTAAAACCCTTGAAAATGTTCTCCTGTTCATCCTGTATATATATATATATATATATATATATATATATGTATATATATATATATATATGTATATATATATATATATATGTATATATATATATATATATGTATATATATATATGTATATATATATATATATGTATATATATATATATATGTATATATATATATATATATATATATATATATATATATATATGTATATATATATATATATATATATATATATATATATATATATATATATATATATATATATATATATACATATTAATAAATTAGAATTAACGACCTGCTTATAAGTACCAAATAAGAAATAACAGCGCATTAGGTCATGATGTAAAAGTTATTTATTATCAAGTGAGTGTGCAAGGAGGACAGAAGACGACGACGATCGTTTCGCCCTTTTCATGAGCTCCTCAGGCCGCCACATCCATCATCCCATACACACACACTTGATATGTAGAAGTTGTATATATACTGACTTCGCTAACCATAAGCCGGTATTGACGTCAGTATTTATAAATGTTACTGCATTGATAAGGGCATTGATCTCATTTTGCTTCTACAGTTAGGGTCGGTTTTTAGTTTAAACCATCGACTAGCATCGAAGCGGCGAGAAACCCGAACCAATGCGATGATAATATTCAGAACGCCGAATTAAATTAAATAAATTAGAATTAACGACCTGCTTATAAGTATACCAAATAAGAAATAACAGCGCATTAGGTCATGATGTAAAAGCTATTTTTTATCAAGTGAGTGTGCAAGGAGGACAGAAGACGACGACGATCGTTTCGCTCTTTTTATGAGCTCCTCAGGCCGCCACATCCATCATCCCATACACACTCACTTGATATGTAGAAGTTGTATATATACTGACTTCGCTAACCATAAGCCGGTATTGACTTCAGTATTTATAAATGCTACTGCATTGATAAGGGCATTGACCTCATTTTGCTTCTACAGTTAGTGTCGGTTTTTAGTTTAAACCATCGACTAGCATCGGAGCGGCGAGAAACCCGAACCAATGCGATGATAATATTCAGAATCTAATTTATTTAATTTAATTCGGCGTTCTGAATATTAGCATCGCATTGGTTCGGGTTTCTCGCCGCTCCGATGCTAGTCGATGGTTTAAACTAAAAACCGACACTAACTGTAGAAGCAAAATGAGATCAATGCCCTTATCAATGCAGTAGCATTTATAAATACTGACGTTAATACCGGCTTATGGTTAGCGAAGTCAGTATATATACAACTTCTACATATCAAGTGAGTGTGTATGGGATGATGGATGTGGCGGCCTGAGGAGCTCATAAAAAGACCGAAACGATCGTCGTCGTCTTCTGTCCTCCTTGCACACTCACTTGATAAAAATGACTTTTACATCATGACCTAATGCGCTGTTATTTCTTATTTGGTACTTATAAGCAGGTCGTTAATTCTAATTTATTTAATTTAATTCGGCGTTCTGAATATTATCATCGCATTGGTTCGGGTTTCTCGCCGCTCCGATGCTAGTCGATGGTTTAAACTAAAAACCGACACTAAATGAGATCAATGCCCTTATCAATGCAGTAGCATTTATAAATACTGACGTCAATACCGGCTTATGGTTAGCGAAGTCAGTATATATACAACTTCTACATATCAAGTGAGTGTGTATGGGATGATGGATGTGGCGGCCTGAGGAGCTCATAAAAAGAGCGAAACGATCGTCGTCGTCTTCTGTCCTCCTTGCACACTCACTTGAGAAAAAATAATTTTTACATCATGACCTAATGCGCTGTTATTTCTTATTTGGTACTTATAAGCAGGTCGTTAATTCTAATTTATTTAATTTAATTCGGCGTTCTGAATATTATCATCGCATTGGTTCGGGTATCTCGCCGCTCCGATGCTAGTCGATGGTTTAAACTAAAAACCGACACTAAATGAGATCAATGCCCTTATCAATGCAGTAGCATTTATAAATACTGACGTCAATACCGGCTTATGGTTAGCGAAGTCAGTATATATACAACTTCTACATATCAAGTGAGTGTGTATGGGATGATGGACGTGGCGGCCTGAGGAGCTCATAAAAAGAGCGAAACGATCGTCGTCGTCTTCTGTCCTCCTTGCACACTCACTTGAGAAAAAATAACTTTTAACCTAATGCGCTGTTATTTCTTATTTGGTATATATATACAGGGTGGGCCACGAATAACGCCCATTAAAAGTTTTCGGGGTTCCTGACAGAGGAAAAATTTGAAAAAAATCTACATTGCACGGTTGAATGCGATCACCTCATGGAAAATATTTCGACTTTCTATCACTTCCGGTTGTACCGGAAATGGCTACCAACTTTGTTATTTTAAATGGAACATCCTATATATTATTTTTTTTTAGATTCCCCGTTCAATTGTTAAGTGGAGATAAATTCATATGAGAGGGTATCATATGAATTTATGTCCACTTAACTCTTACAGTTTTTGAGTTAAAAATGTATTTGTCAAATATTGACCAAATCACCAGAAATCACCAGATTTTATGTTTTGTTATAACATGAATAAAACAAATACAAATTAACTAAAGATTATATTATAGTTTTACTATTGATATGACAGTATAATTATAATAGTATTATGTACAGGGTGTCCCATTAGTGCTTCTCGGAGGATATCTTGCCTCACGTTAAAGAAGCAAAACACCGAAGTTGCTTAGTTTTAAGAGCTCTTTTAATAACTCCGAAGCAGTATGACTTAAACCGAATGTTTTATTTAAAGGACACTCAATTTTCATAAGGGATTCAAAAACCAAATAATATACAGGGTGATCCATTTAAAATAAGCAAGTTGCATACCCTACTGTCTTAAAACCAAAAAAATTTAGTAAAAACACTTTTTTTCTATCTTTAACGTGAGCCGGTATATCCTTCAAGAACGCACTAATGAGATACCCTGTATAAAACTCAATGTCTAAGACTCAACAGCTATGAACATTTAGTTATCTTTAACAAATCTGTATTGAAATTAGGTTAAATAGCATTTGCTTAGGTTAAATGACAATTTAGGTTAGAACTGTTAACGGTGGAGGCTTCTACTTCGTTATACATCGTAATTCACAATTGAAACACTATTTTAACTTTGTCTGTATAACTGAGATTTTATTAAGTGACTATGGTTTCGACAACTTTAACTTGTCATTTTGTCACTTTCAGGTTGAAAATGACAAGTTAACGTTGTCGAAACTATAGTCACTTAACAAAGTCTCAGTTATACAAACAAAGTTAAAATAGGATTTCAATTGTGAATTTAGGTTAGGTTCGATAACATGTAATAAATTTGAGTGAAATACCAACAAGATTGTAGGATTTAATTTAAACCAGATTGAGATAGATACAAATTTAGATTATTTAGCATATATCTAACTCAACGTGATATTTAATAATATCAAATTTAACATAATGATTACAGTAGATTAAATAAAAAATTATTTAACCCAACAAATTAGGTTAGATATGATAATATGGCTCATGTTATCATATCTGACCTAATCTAACTTGTTATTTCACATGGTGAAAAGTTAGGTTAAATTGAATAACAGTTGCAAAAGTTAGGTTAGATTGAATAACAGTTATATAAGTTGGGTTAACTAATAGCTATCTAAGCTATTATAACTTTCTTAGCAGTTTATCGAACTTTAGAGAAAGTTGTTTAGGTTATTTTAAGTAGAATTTCCTCAGGATAGATTTGATAACATGTAACCACCAAAGTTAGATTAACTTACGGCTGAGCTTTTGTAGCAGTTCTAATTAAATGAATAAAGTAATTAGCATTTGAGTTAGGGATATGTTAGATGATACATCGTGAAATCAGTTTAGGTTATGCGTAACTATTTTCAGGTTAGGTTAGATTACCAATTTCTTAGGTTATTGAGTTATTGATTATTAATTTCATCTAACCTAATACTCGCTTCATTGGTAAGTTACGTTATGTCGTCTGTATCCGATTTTAGGTCATGTTGGTTCTCAATTTGTCAGGTTAAGTTAGTGAAGAGTTACTTAGGTTAGATTATAAAAGCGTTCAATTAAAGCTTCTAACGAGTGTTTCCACTCCCAAATTAAGCATGAAATAAAATTTCGAGTTGGAAAAGCCTGAACATTTTCCGACATCTTGTTTTATGAAAGAGTTCAATTTGAAGCTTTAAACAAGTGTTTTCCACTCCCAGACTAAGCATGAAGTAAAATTTAGAATTTAGAAAAGCCCTGAGACAAATTTTCTGGGCTTTTCTAAATTCGAAATTTTACTTCATGCGCCACGCGTACAAAACAATGATTTCAAGTGAAGTTTAAAATATACTCCTTAGAAATGTAAGTTTATGATTCATTTGGACATGGACATTTTTATGAATGTAAAGATAGATGTTTCCGAATGTTAATAGTTTTGACAGTATTTTGACATGTTCGACTGTTTTATCTTTAATCGCTTTCTCATGGCATTAATCACTAGATTGTCACTAAAAACATCTAAAAAACACTAGAATTAAGCCACGTCTGAATCACAAACAATTTGTTTGAATCTAAAAGTTGAAACCACCAGACTTGGTGACAAAATCACTGATTTGGCAACCCTGTTCCCTGGGACGTTGCTGTATATCTTCCCGCGTTGTCGGTGCATCCGTGTATACCTTTTCTTTTACATAACCCTAGAGAAAACATTTGCACGGGGCTGTAAAATTAGTAAATCTTCTCTGAGAAAATCTCGATACCTTTCTCCCGTTAGCCTACTGTCAAAGAAATTACTTTAAAACACATGTCGACTGACAACTCCACCTCACACATTCAGTGATCACTGATTTTGGAAGTTCACTTGCTATGTCCAACGACGATTCTTTGTAGCATAGACGTGCATGTTGCACCGATTTACCATTCCATTACTCTTGTAAGTAGCCTCATCCAAAAAAAAAAAACCATGGAAGCGAAATTTTGATTTTGATTTAATTTTCGTTGCATATTTTCAAATATTCAGCTGGTTCTGTTCGTTTGATCACAGTTCATATATATCCAGTTAGCCAGTCCCCATATAAATTTTGGGTACACGCGAATGGGAGCAGAGCGCTGGATGCCAAATTGGTGTATATGGCTGCCTATATACACCAGTCTGGCTTCCTGCGGTCGGTCGGTTACGACTATTTTACTCCAGATGTCGCGAAATCAAGTCTCAGAGAGAGAGTGAGAGAGAGACAATTTCTTTCTCCCTCTATTCCGCGCTTCTCGTATCATATTCCAGATGTTGATTTTTCAATCTTGAAAACACGTTTTTTTTTCATTTAACGAGCTAAGGATGCGTGTTACATTCATTCATGCGTTTCCTTCTACAATTTCATTTTCTGCGTTATTAGAGAATAGATTTTATGAAATTATATGTGAACGTTCTAAAATTCATTAAGTATTATTTATTTTGTACAAGAAACTTAAAATACAAAACTATTTAACTTTTGATAAAAAATAAAACAAATACATCAACTTATCATTTTATTAACTAATCAGATCAATCATATTGATCAGATCAAATCTACTGATCGATAAGGGTTTCTTTTTTAATTAAAGGGGTCAGTGCAAAATGCAGTTAAGTCATTTTTTTTTTTAGTTTTTGAATTATTACCGTTTGAAGTTTTTAACCCATTAAGCGCCGTTGATGCATACACGCAACATTATTATTTTTTGATAATTAAGTTACTAAATAAGTTTATTTGATATATTATAATATTTGACCTGAATTGAAAATATACCAAGAAAAATTTAAATATTTTGTTATTTAAAGTATATTATAAATACTTCACAATATTACAATGTTTTATACGCTTGGCGCATGAATTAACATTTCGAGTTTAGAAAAGCCTAATTTGGCTCGGTCGCTCCGCTTCGCTACGCGCCCGAACCAAATTTTTAGGCTTTTCTAAACTCGAAATTTTACTTCATGCTTAGTCTGGGAGTGGATACACTCGTTCTTAACTTCATATTGCACGTTTTTATATAAAATCGACGAATGCCTGAACATTGACAGCGTATACATTACATTGTTGAGGCACTAATTTTTTGAAAATCCATTATCACTTTAATATAATAATAAACTATTTATGATTTTTAACTTTTTATTAAATTCACGTATACATTATGTGTATTTAAAGAAAAAATTCACAGTATGTAATTCATAGATATCACAAAAAGAAGTGTAGAATTTTAGATTTGTTAAAGATAACTAAATGTTCATAGCTGTTGAGTCTTAGACATTGAGTTTTTCACAGGGTATCCCATTAGTGCGTTCTTGAAGGATATATCGGCTCACGTTAAAGATAGAAAAAAAGTGTTTTTACTAAATTTATTTGGTTTTAAGACTGCATAACCTAAAAATATTTTGATGTATTCAGGGTGCGCCATAAAGACAGTAGGGTATGCAACTTGCTTATTTTAAATATATCACCCTGTATATTATTTGGTTTTTGAATCCCTTATGAAAATTGAGTGTCCTTTAAATAATACATTCGGTTTATGTCATACTGCTTCGGAGTTATTAAAAGAGCTCTTAAAACTAAGCAACTTCGGTGTTTTGCTTCTCTAACGTGAGTCAAGATATCCTCCGCGAAGCACTAATGAGACACCCTGTACATAATACTATTATAATTATACTATCATATCAATAGTAAAATTATAGTATAATGCACCTTTAGTTATTATACGTTTTTTATTCATTAACGTTAAATAGAGTTGTTCTGTTAATTTGTATTTATTTTATTCATGTTATAACAAAACATAAAATCTGGTCATTTCTGGTGATTTTTTAGACAAATCTTCAGACATCTGGCAGTCTAGAGTTGGCAACACTGCCAGGGAAGCCTTTTTAAACATACAGGAGGCAATCCTTTTAAATGTGTTTGTGTGCGCGTGCGTGCATGTGCATTAAATATGTATTCTATTTAATTTACTTCGCTTGCCATTTTGACTATTAGCGCAATTTGCTAATATACTATATATATATTTTCAAACATAAAATCTGGTGATTTCTGGTGATTTTTTAGACAAATCTTCAGACATCTGGCAGTCTAGAGTTGGCAACACTGCCAGGGAAGCCTTTTTAAACATACAGGAGGCAATCCTTTTAAATGTGTTTGTGTGCGCGTGCGTGCATGTGCATTAAATATGTATTCTATTTAATTTACTTCGCTTGCCATTTTGACTATATAGTATATTAACAAATTGCGCTAATAGTCAAAATGGCAAGCGAAGTAAATTAAATAAAATACATATTTAATGCACATGCACGCACGCGCACACAAACACATTTAAAAGGATTGCCTCCTGTATGTTTAAAAAGGCTTCCCTGGCAGTGTTGCCAACTCTAGACTGCCAGATGTCTGAAGATTTGTCTAAAAAATCACCAGAAATCACCAGATTTTATGTTTTGTTATAACATGAATAAAACAAATACAAATTAACAGAACAACTCTATTTAACGTTAATGAATAAAAAACGTGTAATAACTAAAGGTGCATTATACTATAATTTTACTATTGATATGATAGTATAATTATAATAGTATTATGTACAGGGTGTCCCATTAGTGCTTCTCGGAGGATATCTTGACTCACGTTAAAGAAGCAAAACACCGAAGTTGCTTAGTTTTAAGAGCTCTTTTAATAACTCCGAAGCAGTATGACTTAAACCGAATGTATTATTTAAAGGACACTCAATTTTCATAAGGGATTCAAAAACCAAATAATATACAGGGTGATCCATTTAAAATAAGCAAGTTGCATACCCTACTGTCTTTATGGCGCACCCTGAATACATCAAAATATTTTTAGGTTATGCAATCTTAAAACCAAACAAATTTAGTAAAAACACTTTATTTCTATCTTTAACGTGAGCTGATATATCCTTCAAGAACGCACTAATGGGATACCCTGTGTAAAACTCAATGTCTAAGACTCAACAGCTATGAACATTTAGTTATCTTTAACAAATCTGTATTGAAATTAGGTTTAATAGCATTTGCTTAGGTTAAATGACAATTTAGGTTAGAACTGTTAACGGTGGAGGCTTCTACTTCGTTATACATCATAATTCACAATTGAAACACTATTTTAACTTTGTCTGCATAACTGAGATTTTATTAAGTGACTATAGTTTCGACAACTTTAACTTGTCATTTTGTCACTTTCAGTTTGAAAATGACAAGTTAAAGTTGTCGAAACTATAGTCACTTAACAAAGTCTCAGTTATACAAACAAAGTTAAAATAGGATTTCAATTGTGAATTTAGGTTAGGTTCGACAACATGTACTAAATTTGAGTGAAATACCAACAAGATTGTAGGATTTAATTTAAACCAGATTGAGATAGATACAAATTTAGATTATTTAGCATATATCTAACTCAATGTGATATTTAATAATATCAAATTTAACATAATGATTACAGTTAGATTAAATAAAAAATTATTTAACCAAACAAATTAGGTTAGATATGATAATATGGCGCATGTTATCATATCTGACCTAATCTAACTTGTTATCTCACATGGTGAAAAGTTAGGTTAAATTGAATAACAGTTGCAAAAGTTAGGTTAGATTGAATAACAGTTATATAAATTGGGTTAACTAATAGCTATCTAAGCTATTATAACTTTCTTAGCAGTTTATCGAACTTTAGAGAAAGTTGTTTAGGTTATTTTAAGTAGAATTTCCTCAGGATAGATTTGATAACATGTAACCACCAAAGTTAGATTAACTTACGGCTGAGCTTTTGTAGCAGTTCTAATTAAATGAATAAAGTAATTGGCATTTGAGTTAGGGATATGTTAGATGATACATCGTGAAATCAGTTTAGGTTATGCGTAACTATTTTCAGGTTAGGTTAGATTACCAATTTCTTAGGTTATTGAGTTATTGATTATTAATTTCATCTAACCTAATACTCGCTTCATTGGTAAGTTACGTTATGTCGTCTGTATCCGATTTTAGATCATGTTGGTTCTCAATTTGTCAGGTTAAGTTAGTGAAGAGTTACTTAGGTTAGATTATAAAAGCGTTCAATTAAAGCTTCTAACGAGTGTTTCCACTCCCAAATTAAGCATGAAATAAAATTTCGAGTTGGAAAAGCCTGAACATTTTCCGACATCTTGTTTTTTGAAAGAGTTCAATTTGAAGCTTTAAACAAGTGTTTTCCACTCCCAGACTAAGCATGAAGTAAAATTTCGAATTTAGAAAAGCCCCGAGACAAATTTTCTGGGCTTTTCTAAATTCGAAATTTTACTTCATGCGCCACGCGTACAAAACAATGATTTCAAGTGAAGTTTAAAATATACTCCTTAGAAATGTAAGTTTATGATTCATTTGGACATGGACATTTTTATGAATGTAAAGATAGATGTTTCCGAATGTTAATAGTTTTGACAGTATTTTGACATGTTCGACTGTTTTATCTTTAATCGCTTTCTCATGGCATTAATCACTAGATTGTCACTAAAAACATCCAACAAACACTAGAATTAAGCCACGTCTGAATCACAAACAATTTGTCTGAATCTAAAAGTTGAAACCACCAGACTTAGTGACAAAATCACTGATTTGGCAACCCTGTTCCCTGGGACGTTGCTGTATATCTTCCCGTGTTGTCGGTGCATCCGTGTATACCTTTTCTTTTACATAACCCTAGAGAAAACATTTGCACGGGGCTGTAAAATTAGTAAATCTTCTCTGAGAAAATCTCGATACCTTTCTCCCGTTAGCCTACTGTCAAAGAAATTACTTTAAAACACATGTCGACTGACAACTCCACCTCACACATTCAGTGATCACTGATTTTGGAAGTTCACTTGCTATGTCCAACGACGATTCTTTGTAGCATAGACGTGCATGTTGCACCGATTTACCATTCCATTACTCTTGTAAGTAGCCTCATCCGAAAAAAAAAACCATGGAAGCGAAATTTTGATTTTGATTTAATTTTCGTTGCATATTTTCAAACATTCAGCTGGTTCTGTTCGTTTGATCACAGTTCATATATATCCAGTTAGCCAGTCCCCATATAAATTTTGGGTACACGCGAATGGGAGCAGAGCGCTGGATGCCAAATTGGTGTATATGGCTGCCTATATACACCAGTCTGGCTTCCTGCGGTCAGTCGGTTACGACTATTTTACTCCAGATGTCGCGAAATCAAGTCTCAGAGAGAGAGTGAGAGAGAGAGACAATTTCTTTCTCCCTCTATTCCGCTCTTCTCGTATCATATTCCAGATGTTGATTTTTCAATCTTGAAAACACGTTTTTTTTCATTTAACGAGCTAAGGATGCGTGTTACATTCATTCATGCGTTTCCTTCTACAATTTTATTTTCTGCGTTATTAGAGAATAGATTTTATGAAATTATATGTGAACGTTCTAAAATTCATTAAGTATTATTTATTTTGTACAAGAAACTTAAAATACAAAACTATTTAACTTTTGATAAGAAATAAAACAAATACATCAACTTATCATTATTAACTAATCAGATCAATCCTATTGATCAGATCAAATCTACTGATCGATAAGGGTTTCTTTTTTAATTAAAGGGGTCAGTGCAAAATGCAGTTAAGTCATTTTTTTTTAGTTTTTGAATTATTACCGTTTGAAGTTTTTAACCCATTAAGCGCCGTTGATGCATACACGCAACATTATTATTTTTTGATAATTAAGTTACTAAATAAGTTTATTTGATATATTATAATATTTGACCTGAATTGAAAATATACCAAGAAAAATTTAAATATTTTGTTATTTAAAGTGTATTATAAATACTTCACAATATTACAATGTTTTATACGCTTGGCGCATGAAGTAAAATTTCGAGTTTAGAAAAGCCTAATTTTTAGGCTTTTCTTTTAGGCTTTTCTAAACTCGAAATTTTACTTCATGCTTAGTCTGGGAGTGGATACACTCGTTCTTAACTTCATATTGCACGTTTTTATATAAAATCGACGAATGCCTGAACATTGACAGCGTATACATTACATTGTTGAGGCACTAATTTTTTGAAAATCCATTATCACTTTAATATAATAATAAACTATTTATGATTTTTAACTTTTTATTAAATTCACGTATACATTATGTGTATTTAAAGAAAAAATTCACAGTATGTAATTCATAGAAATCACAAAAAGAAGTGTAGAATTTTAGATTTGTTAAAGATAACTAAATGTTCATAGCTGTTGAGTCTTAGACATTGAGTTTTACACAGGGTATCCCATTAGTGCGTTCTTGAAGGATATATCGGCTCACGTTAAAGATAGAAAAAAAGTGTTTTTACTAAATTTGTTTGGTTTTAAGACTGCATAACCTAAAAATATTTTGATGTATTCATAAAGACAGTAGGGTATGCAACTTGCCTATTTTAAATGGATCACCCTGTATATTATTTGGTTTTTGAATCCCTTATGAAAATTGAGTGTCCTTTAAATAATACATTCGGTTTAAGTCATACTGCTTCGGAGTTATTAAAAGAGCTCTTAAAACTAAGCAACTTCGGTGTTTTGCTTCTCTAACGTGAGTCAAGATATCCTCCGAGAAGCACTAATGGGACACCCTGTACATAATACTATTATAATTATTATCATATCAATAGTAAAATTATAGTATAATGCACCTTTAGTTATTACACGTTTTTTATTCATTAACGTTAAAAAGAGTTGTTCTGTTAATTTGTATTTGTTTTATTCATGTTATAACAAAACATAAATCTGGTGATTTCTGGTGATTTTTTAGACAAATCTTCAGACATCTGGCAGTCTAGAGTTGGCAACACTGCCAGGGAAGCCTTTTTAAACATACAGGAGGCAATCCTTTTAAATGTGTTTGTGTGCGCGTGCGTGCATGTGCATTAAATATGTATTCTATTTAATTTACTTCGCTTGCCATTTTGGCTATTAGCGCAATTTGTTAATATACTATATATATATATATATATATATATATATATATATATATATATATATATATATATATATATATATATATATATGTATATATATATATATATATATGTATATATACATATATACACTGGCAAAAGAAATTAACGCATCATTTGTGATTTTTTTGATATCTTGGAATCGAGTTTTCTTTGAACACAAACATATTTTTACAATAAGAAATCTTATCAAGCATGCTGTTTTACATGTTGTGTTTTGTCTTTTGTTCTCATGGTTTTCTGTCAATAAATAAAATGAAGCACTTTTCATTATTCTGACTGTAAGAAAGGCTCATATAAAATTTCTTGTTGAGTTTGTTTTCAAGTAATTGTTAAAATTAAGTGCTAAATAGTGAAGAATGAATATGGATAGACGTCCGAATCTTAATTTAAGCAGTGAAGAAGCTGTGATTGTGGTTACACTTGCAGAAGAAGGTAGGAGTCAGCGTTACATCAGTCAGCGTCTTGGTGTTAATCAATCGACCGTATCCCGTGTCTTGAAGAGACATCGGGAAACTCAGGCATACTCAAGAACACCAGGACAAGGGAGAAAAAGGGCCACAACTGCTGTTCAAGACCGTTTTTTAATGATGCAGACGTTACGCGAACGGTTTATTACGGCTCCTAGGCTACAAAATATGCTCGCAGAGATCCACAATGTTCATGTAAGTTCCGTTACCATCAGAAAATGGTTACGTGGTTTTAATTTAACTCCGAAAACAGCGGCAAAAGGACCACAATTAACCGCAGACCATCGCAGAGCCAGGTTAACATTTGCGCAAGATCATGTAAACTGGTTACAGGCCGATTGGGCTAATGTTATGTTAAGCGACGAGTCCAGATTTTGTCATTACGGCAGTGACAGACGAATGCATGTGTACAGACGGCCAGGTGAACGTTATGCGCAGTGTAACATTGTTCCGATTGTTATGTTTGGTGGAGGCTCTGTTATGGTGTGGGGTGGTATCACTTTAGAGGCTCGTACGGAGTTGGTGGTCATACCAAGAGGAAGCATCACGGCAGCGTATTATATTGCAAACATTTTAGAACCATCCGTAATGACTTTTGCTCCCATGGTTCGGGTTTCTCGCCGCTCCGATGCTAGTCGATGGTTTAAACTAAAAACCGACACTAACTGTAGAAGCAAAATGAGATCAATGCCCTTATCAATGCAGTAGCATTTATAAATACTGACGTTAATACCGGCTTATGGTTAGCGAAGTCAGTATATATACAACTTCTACATATCAAGTGAGTGTGTATGGGATGATGGATGTGGCGGCCTGAGGAGCTCATAAAAAGACCGAAACGATCGTCGTCGTCTTCTGTCCTCCTTGCACACTCACTTGATAAAAATGACTTTTACATCATGACCTAATGCGCTGTTATTTCTTATTTGGTACTTATAAGCAGGTCGTTAATTCTAATTTATTTAATTTAATTCGGCGTTCTGAATATTATCATCGCATTGGTTCGGGTTTCTCGCCGCTCCGATGCTAGTCGATGGTTGAAACTAAAAACCGACACTAAATGAGATCAATGCCCTTATCAATGCAGTAGCATTTATAAATACTGACGTCAATACCGGCTTATGGTTAGCGAAGTCAGTATATATACAACTTCTACATATCAAGTGAGTGTGTATGGGATGATGGATGTGGCGGCCTGAGGAGCTCATAAAAAGAGCGAAACGATCGTCGTCGTCTTCTGTCCTCCTTGCACACTCACTTGAGAAAATATAATTTTTACATCATGACCTAATGCGCTGTTATTTCTTATTTGGTACTTATAAGCAGGTCGTTAATTCTAATTTATTTAATTTAATTCGGCGTTCTGAATATTATCATCGCATTGGTTCGGGTATCTCGCCGCTCCGATGCTAGTCGATGGTTTAAACTAAAAACCGACACTAAATGAGATCAATGCCCTTATCAATGCAGTAGCATTTATAAATACTGACGTCAATACCGGCTTATGGTTAGCGAAGTCAGTATATATACAACTTCTACATATCAAGTGAGTGTGTATGGGATGATGGACGTGGCGGCCTGAGGAGCTCATAAAAAGAGCGAAACGATCGTCGTCGTCTTCTGTCCTCCTTGCACACTCACTTGAGAAAAAATAACTTTTAACCTAATGCGCTGTTATTTCTTATTTGGTATATATATACAGGGTGGGCCACGAATAACGCCCATTAAAAGTTTTCGGGGTTCCTGACAGAGGAAAAATTTGAAAAAAATCTACATTGCACGGTTGAATGCGATCACCTCATGGAAAATATTTCGACTTTCTATCACTTCCGGTTGTACCGGAAATTGCTACCAACTTTGTTATTTTAAATGGAACATCCTATATATTATTTTTTTTTAGATTCCCCGTTCAATTGTTAAGTGGAGATAAATTCATATGAGAGGGTATCATATGAATTTATGTCCACTTAACTCTTACAGTTTTTGAGTTAAAAATGTATTTGTCAAATATTGACCAAATCACCAGAAATCACCAGATTTTATGTTTTGTTATAACATGAATAAAACAAATACAAATTAACTAAAGATTATATTATAGTTTTACTATTGATATGACAGTATAATTATAATAGTATTATGTACAGGGTGTCCCATTAGTGCTTCTCGGAGGATATCTTGCCTCACGTTAAAGAAGCAAAACACCGAAGTTGCTTAGTTTTAAGAGCTCTTTTAATAACTCCGAAGCAGTATGACTTAAACCGAATGTTTTATTTAAAGGACACTCAATTTTCATAAGGGATTCAAAAGCCAAATAATATACAGGGTGATCCATTTAAAATAAGCAAGTTGCATACCCTACTGTCTTAAAACCAAACAAATTTAGTAAAAACACTTTTTTTCTATCTTTAACGTGAGCCGGTATATCCTTCAAGAACGCACTAATGAGATACCCTGTATAAAACTCAATGTCTAAGACTCAACAGCTATGAACATTTAGTTATCTTTAACAAATCTGTATTGAAATTAGGTTAAATAGCATTTGCTTAGGTTAAATGACAATTTAGGTTAGAACTGTTAACGGTGGAGGCTTCTACTTCGTTATACATCGTAATTCACAATTGAAACACTATTTTAACTTTGTCTGTATAACTGAGATTTTATTAAGTGACTATGGTTTCGACAACTTTAACTTGTCATTTTGTCACTTTCAGGTTGAAAATGACAAGTTAACGTTGTCGAAACTATAGTCACTTAACAAAGTCTCAGTTATACAAACAAAGTTAAAATAGGATTTCAATTGTGAATTTAGGTTAGGTTCGATAACATGTAATAAATTTGAGTGAAATACCAACAAGATTGTAGGATTTAATTTAAACCAGATTGAGATAGATACAAATTTAGATTATTTAGCATATATCTAACTCAACGTGATATTTAATAATATCAAATTTAACATAATGATTACAGTTAGATTAAATACAAAATTATTTAACCCAACAAATTAGGTTAGATATGATAATATGGCTCATGTTATCATATCTGACCTAATCTAACTTGTTATTTCACATGGTGAAAAGTTAGGTTAAATTGAATAACAGTTGCAAAAGTTAGGTTAGATTGAATAACAGTTATATAAGTTGGGTTAACTAATAGCTATCTAAGCTATTATAACTTTCTTAGCAGTTTATCGAACTTTAGAGAAAGTTGTTTAGGTTATTTTAAGTAGAATTTCCTCAGGATAGATTTGATAACATGTAACCACCAAAGTTAGATTAACTTACGGCTGAGCTTTTGTAGCAGTTCTAATTAAATGAATAAAGTAATTAGCATTTGAGTTAGGGATATGTTAGATGATACATCGTGAAATCAGTTTAGGTTATGCGTAACTATTTTCAGGTTAGGTTAGATTACCAATTTCTTAGGTTATTGAGTTATTGATTATTAATTTCATCTAACCTAATACTCGCTTCATTGGTAAGTTACGTTATGTCGTCTGTATCCGATTTTAGGTCATGTTGGTTCTCAATTTGTCAGGTTAAGTTAGTGAAGAGTTACTTAGGTTAGATTATAAAAGCGTTCAATTAAAGCTTCTAACGAGTGTTTCCACTCCCAAATTAAGCATGAAATAAAATTTCGAGTTGGAAAAGCCTGAACATTTTCCGACATCCGAAAAGAGTTCAATTTGAAGCTTTAAACCCCGAGACAAATTTTCTGGGCTTTTCTAAATTCGAAATTTTACTTCATGCGCCACGCGTACAAAACAATGATTTCAAGTGAAGTTTAAAATATACTCCTTAGAAATGTAAGTTTATGATTCATTTGGACATGGACATTTTTATGAATGTAAAGATATATGTTTCTGAATGTTAATAGTTTTGACAGTATTTTGACATGTTCGACTGTTTTATCTTTAATCGCTTTCTCATGGCATTAATCACTAGATTGTCACTAAAAACATCCAACAAACACTAGAATTAAGCCACGTCTGAATCACAAACAATTTGTCTGAATCTAAAAGTTGAAACCACCAGACTTGGTGACAAAATCACTGATTTGGCAACCCTGTTCCCTGGGACGTTGCTGCATATCTTCCCGTGTTGTCGGTGCATCCGTGTATACCTTTTCTTTTACATAACCCTAGAGAAAACATTTGCACGGGGCTGTAAAATTAGTAAATCTTCTCTGAGAAAATCTCGATACCTTTCTCCCGTTAGCCTACTGTCAAAGAAATTACTTTAAAACACATGTCGACTGACAACTCCACCTCACACATTCAGTGATCACTGATTTTGGAAGTTCACTTGCTATGTCCAACGACGATTCTTTGTAGCATAGACGTGCATGTTGCACCGATTTACCATTCCATTACTCTTGTAAGTAGCCTCATCCGAAAAAAAAAACCATGGAAGCGAAATTTAGATTTTGATTTAATTTTCGTTGCATATTTTCAAATATTCAGCTGGTTCTGTTCGTTTGATGCATGGATCGAACTATTGCGTTTAAAGTAATTCGAACTTCCAGCGTTTTCACATCTTAGTTTCAATTTTTTAAACTTATTTGTAGCCGGAAGTCGATCACCTGAGTACCTGTCGTTGTAAACCTTCTTGCCAACACACAATTCTGTTAATTCAGTTAATTCTGACAGATACTAGGTGCAATACTTCAGAAACGGTTAAGTTCTTACGAACTCTTACGAACATAACCTATATTTTTGTTCTTCACAGACGTATTCACTCATCGAACATTTTAACATCAATGTTTTCTTTTAAATGTAACATTGATCTTAACATTTACAACTTGGGTCACAACGTATTTGGTGAATATTTCTGTAACTACGGATAGAAAAGCAAGTCATACCTTAAAAATAACAAAAATATAACAGCATACCAAATCTTTAATAACGCCAGTAAAATATTTGCGTCGGCACTGTTTACGGAATGTTGGCTTCTCCATTCTTGAAAATCAGCATACATTTTTTCATATGATGATGTGGATTTTGCTGGAACCAAACATTCACGGGCTTTCGCCGCTTTCGTTAGCACGTACGACATTTCAAATTATGAAATGATGAAACTTCACGTCAGACCAGTCTACTATGATAATTGTAAACATGGCCCTTAGCAACGTTATTAATAGATTCAAAAAATTAATCGATTTTTTTTTCTATTTTCATAAAGGTATTGCTTTAATCGGCTTTGCCGTCGGGATGTAACTAGCCAACCTCGGAAAATAATCTCTTCATATATCACTAGATGTAATAATAATTATATGTGTACGTAAAATATCTTATTTTTATAAAAGAAATATTGTTACATAATTGCATAATTAAATTAATAATTCAATAGGAAAAATAAAACATATGCTTAGTCAGAATCAGTAGAGCTAAAATATTCTTCTGGCTTTATTGGAAAAAACCCTCTCATGATTTAAGTACCTCAAACCTAAATCATGAGAGGGTTCTTCCAATAAAGCCAAATCTTCTGGAATTATTTTTCCTCGTTTAGTTTTAGGAGAAACACGTAAGCTTGCAATCAATGGGTCAGACGTAATTAGCAGTCTATGCACCAAATCTGTATTTGTGTCAATTCTTGATGTTTTTCTTGTAAACAATTCCCTATACTGTAATATAAAAAGCATGAGAATAGTTGAATGGCATTTAAAAAATGCAGAAAATCATTACTTTAAAACACCTAAAAAACAACTGATCTTTAAATATTGAATACAATTCAAAAGACGAATTTTTAGGAATTCAGAGTTTTAATAATATCCTAACGAGTGCGTTTCTACTCCTTGATTAAGCATGAAGTAAAATTTCGAGTTTAGGAAAGCCTGAAAATGTTCAGGCTTTTCTAAACTCGAAATTTTACTTCATGCGCCACGCGTATAAATCACTGAAATATTATGTACTTCTAAAACATGCACATCATCGTCTTAATAATAATAATACATAACAAGTTTAAAGGCATAACAGTGACGAGTATCATCACCATTAAAGAAAGTTGGTTAGAACTTTGTCTAAGAATGTTAATTTAGACAAACTTCCTTTAAAAATTCATCTACGCGGACTAAACATTAACTACTTTATGCATCTATGCATTCGTGTGTGAAAAAAAATCATTTAATCGGATTTGTGACTAGAAGCACAAAAACGTCAGATAAAAATTATAGTTTAGTGTAAAATTCCACAATATGACAAATACTAGTAAGGTGCTAGTTACGAGGGGGTGATTAAAAAGTAAGTCACACAGTGTACACGTTTCTTAATCAACTTAACCCTTGATCGTTCAACGCGATAATATATCAATCATATTGATGCCTCGTGTTTCCTATCAAATGCAATCAATTAATGTGACGTAAACCTTGATAAACAGAGACACAATTATTTTTTGAGTAGTAACACGTGCTTGTTTACGTTAATTTTTAATACTTTCTATATTTTTTGCTAGTACCCTACCTTACCCATATGTGCGGGCGCCCATGAACTCACTCAATCCAATAACTTTGATAAGTTAAACAAATCGCATTTTTTACAAAACCTTCAAAACAACATAACTTGTCTCATTATTTTATTTTTGCTTGTTATTGAGATTAAGTATTTTAAAACCTAAAGTGTCGTACGTTATTGATGCTATCTTGTGCAATTTCTGCCAGACGAATCGAAAAATAGTTTTGTTTACTAGAAATTATTATACAAGTATGATGATGACGTTTAAAATATATCAATCCTTAAATATAAAAAAAAAACTCTATTGCTAATGTGAAGAGTATGCACATTTGAATCTAAAGCAGTTTGTCTACAAAGATTAAATTAACTTCTTTAAATTTAATGAATGCAGAATGTAAATTCATTATCGTTATTATTATTGTTTTCCATGTAAAAAATTACGCAATCCACACACCGATCAATCTTTATCTAATAATAACTCTAATCTTATCACCAAATATCATAGATACTTTCATTATTATCTGTAAACCACAGGTGTTTCCGTCGAAAGGAACAGTTTCGTCGAGTTTTCGATCGGATCGGTTGAATCGCAAATTCCAAGAAAGATGGGAAGAAATTTCGACAAGTTCGTTCTTCTCATGTGGAAGAACTGGATCCTCCAAATTCGGCATCCCGTACAGACAGTTTTTGAAATATTCGTGCCCGTGTTTTTTTGTGTGATTTTGGTAATGATTAGAAGTCTGGTTAGTGTCTCTGAGTTGGGGGCATTCACAGCTCCTCCATATGATCCTTTTGAGCCCGACACAATTATTAACAGGTAAGTTTATAGTTAAAATTGTTTGTATTTTAATCATTTGTCGTTGTATAAAGGGAATTTTTCTTTTTAGTATGCATCCCGATATACAGGCAATTTTCTATTAAGTAGACATATGTATACCCTTTTTTAAATAGTTCAATTTGAAGGTTTAAACCAGTGTTTTTCACTCCCAGATTAAGCATAAAATAAAATTTTGAGTAACCAAACCAAATTTTCAGGCTTTTCTAAACTCGAAATTTTACTTCATGCTTAATCTGGAAGTGAAAACACTCGTTTTAAGCTTCATATTCATATTTATATAATTTATGTATGTATTACGCGCAAAAACAGTATTTTCTGGCTACCGCCTTAAAGTCGAAGCTGGGCAGGATTCAAATCATTTAGGATTCGAATCCTTTTAGAGGATTCAAAAGAGGCATTCGAATACTTTAGTTCAACTGGATTCCTGATCCGAATTCGTTACCTTTTTTTAAGAGGATTCGTATTCGAATCCAAATGTGGGTGATTCGAATCCTAATAAAAGGATTCGAATATTTATAAAAGGATTTAAATATTTATAGAAGGATTCGAATACTTACAACAGGATTTGAATCATTAAAAATAACTTGAACTAATTGTGAAGATTAACATGAAAAATGTCTTTTGTGTGTTTTTAAATTTCTCGTTAAATCACTGTTTTATTCACGTGGCGCATGAAGTAAAATTTCGAGTTCAGTTTGAAGTTTCGACCGATCGTTTCCACTCCCAGATTAACCATGAAGTAAAATTTCGAGTATAGAAAAACCCCGTGAAAATTTGCGCAGCGACCCGAGACAAATTTTCGGGCTTTTCTAAACTCGAAATTTTACTTCATGCGCCACGCGTACAAAACACTGATTTAAAGTGAAGTTCAAAAACATACAAATACATCTTTAATCAGAGTTACTAGATTTTGAATATTTTTGTTAAAACAACTGGTAACGATATGTATATATCAATGGCTGCAAAAAAATAATAATATCAAATTTATTCTTAAAGTATTTGTATTCGTGATTCGAAAAAACACGATTCGAGTCTTTGATTCGAATCATATTTATCTCTTACGAATCCTTTATTCGAGTATTCGTGATTCGAATTATATTAGGTGATTCGGATTTTTGATTCGAATCCTTTTTACGAGGATTCGTTCCAGCTCTGGAGAATGGAATAACGATGTTATATTTTTGACGGGTATCGTACGTATGTAGCAAATCAGTGCACTGGTAAGTGTTAAGGTACTTTTTATTGTAGAGAAGACATTTATAAATATAAAGACATGAAAATATTATTATATATAGTTTTATAAAATAAGGTCTAAGGGAGGGCAGAGGGGTCTTATTGTCCCGGGCGCTGTATCAAGGGGGCGCTGCGGCGCACCCAGAAAAAAGTCAAAAACAATAGTGATCATATAAAGTCACACATGGCCGTAGCCAGGGGGGATATGAGGGTTGGGGGGTTTGTATGTATTACGCGCAAAAACAGTATTTTCTGGCTACGGCCTTGAAGTCGTACACATATATATGTGAGGCGTTAGGTTGCAAAACACGTGATTATGAAATTCGGATTTTCAAATTCCTTCTTTTCCTAAAAATTGTGCAATTTCTCCAGATATCGTTTGATATTGTAACGTTTTTCCGGAGATTCGTGGAGGTGTGGATAAAAACCCCGGTAGTTACTTTAATAGACTTTTTATTAATGCACAAAATTTGTGGAATTGTTTTCTGACTTCTATCAACTGCCCCCTTTAAATTTGTTACACTGCCCCCTTTTTTAAGGTAATTTCGTCCCGAAATGATGTCAGTGCAGCTCCAGTATATGGGGTAAGCCGATTGAAATGGATCCCTCTAGGTTTCCCTTTTGGCAGCTTCTGGATCCTAAATAGTATGTCTAGTGATGTAAAATGCGGGCATGCGGGGGAAACTGTTCGGAGGAGAATGCGGCATCTGGATGCGCGAAGTGCGATCGCAACCTGAGTTAGCATATTTTGCTAAAATCCGCGGCCGAATTTCGGTCTGTTTCGCTCGTTAGATGGGAATCGCAAGTCTATTTTCGGTGAAGCCGAATACTGTGTAATCGGATTTCATGTTTATAAGAGGATCTTACAATTAAAAATACTGGATTGTACGTACCTACTAATTACTTTACATTAAAATGCTATATTTTGATTTATTATTGAAATAATTTATTATAATTATAACGATTTATTTGCAATAATTTCAAACAATATCTTAGATAAATATTAGTAAATAAAATTAAAATAAGGAACCACTTTCAACATTGCAATTTGCATATTCAAAATGAGCAAATAATATTAACTAAATTTACTTTGATATTATTTTATATTTAAAAGATAATTATAATAATAATTATTATTTCATTATAATAATTTATGCAAATTAAAATGACTATCTAATATTAAAAATATATTAAGATAGATTCATTATTTCAAAATTAAATCAAAATATATCATTTTAAACAGTAAGATTTTCTTATAAACACGAAATTCAAACAACGCGATAAGGATACGCTGACTCTGGTTGCGATCGCACTTCGCGCACGCAGACCCCGCATGCCCCACCGAACAGTTTTCTTCGCATGCCCGCATTTTACATCGCTAACTGTATGTCATTGATTCCGTCTACTACTGTGTACGGCCCCTCCCGCGAGTTTCTTTAGTTTCAGGGAATAACCTCATCGGCGGGTTGTGTAACCAAACCAAATCCCCAGGTTGGTATCTATTTTTATCGGCTTTAATATCGTAAGCCTCTTTCTTCCGATCGCTTACCCTCTGAGTGCTTAATCGTACTTGTTCATGGATTTTGTTCAGCCTTGGGCGCAATTCGCTTACAGAATTGTCTCCTGCCTCGTCCGTTCCAGGTGGATATCCAAACTTCAAATCACATGGTAATCGTAGTTCCCGTCTCGAGGCTTCTTGATTGGGCAAAGCAATGCATTGCCTGCACAATTCCTTTACATCTTCTGTAGATTTTGGCCAGTAGAATCGCTCCCCTAACTTCTTAAGAGTTTTTACCAACCCAAGGTGTTCGCCGCTTATTCCACTATGGATTTCCTTTAAAACTTCTGATACTCTATTTTTCGGTATCACAACCTGCCTTCGTTCCTCTTGACCATAAGAATCTTCTAAAACGCATATCAATAACCCATCAGTGATTACCAACGATTTCCATTGAGCCCAGTAAGATTTCACATACGGTGAGTACCTTGCTACCTGTTCCCAAGTTGGCTTGTGGTCTTTCTTCATCCAATCGATATTTTGGTTTTAGCTCGAGGTCATTATCTTAGTCTTTTTGGAGTTGGCGAGACTGCCATCTATCGTCCTCTATCGTTGTGCGACAGACAAGTTTCTTTAGACTCAAAACGGTTGCAACGACTGCAGTCTTTTAGACAAGGTCTGCTTGACAATGCATTATCATTTTTGTGAATTGATCCTAAACGGTGCTGCGTGTTGGAATCAAATTCTTGCAGTCTCTCAATCCATCTTGCGACCTGACCCTCAGGATTCTTGAATTGTAGAAGCCATTTCAGTGCAGCATGCTCAGTTCTTAACAAGAATTTTCTACCATAAAGATATTTATAAAAATGCTTCACTGATTTCTTCTGATCGCTTATACTCTGAGTGCTTAATCGTACTTGTTCATGGATTTTGTTCATCCTTAGGCGTAATTCGCTTACAGAATTGTCTCCTGCCTCGTCCGTTCCAGGTGGATATCCAAACTTCAAATCGCATGGTAATCGTAGTTCCCGTCTCGAGGCTTCTTGATTGGGCAAAGCAATGCATTGCCTGCACAATTCCTTGACATCTTCTGTAGATTTTGGCCAGTACAATCGCTCCCTTAACTTCTTAAGAGTTTTTACCAATCCAAGGTGTTCGCCGCTTATTCCACTATGGATTTCCTTTAAAACTTCTGATACTCTATTCTTCGGTATCACAACCTGCCTTCGTTCCTCTTGACCATAAGAATCTTCTAAAACGCATATCAATAACCCATCAGTGATTACCAACGATTGCCATTGAGCCCAGTAAGATTTCACATACGGTGAGTACCTTGCTACCTGTTCCCAAGTTGGCTTGTGGTCTTTCTTCATCCAATCGATATTTTGGTTTTAGCTCGAGGTCACTATCTTGGTCTTTTTGGAGTTGGCGAGACTGCCATCTATCGTCCTCTATCGTTGTGCGACAGACAGGTTTCTTTAGACTCAATACGGTTGCAACGACAGTCTTTTGGACAAGGTCTACGTGACAATGCATTATCATTTTTGTGAATTGACCCTAAACGGTGCTGCGTGTTGGAATCAAATTCTTGCAGTCTCTCAATCCATCTTGCGACCTGACCCTCAGGATTCTTGAATTGTAGAAGCCATTTCAGTGCAGCATGCTCAGTTCTTAACAAGAATTTTCTACCATAAAGATATTTATAAAAATGCTTCACTGATTTCACCACTGCCAACAATTCCCTTCTGGTGACACAATAGTTCCCTTTTGGTTTCGACAAGGTTTTACTGAAATATCTGAGGACTCTTGTATGCCCCTATTGCACCTGTGACAACAGAGCTCCTAGCACTACGTTACTCGCTTCCGTATCTAATATGAAATCTCCACTTAGCATCGGATAGCCCAGGAGCGGTGCACCGGTCAGAGAATCTTTCAGCTGCTTGAATGCTCTTTGACAATTTTTATCCCATTGGAATTGACGTCCTTCTTCGGTCATTTGTGTCAGTGGTTTAGCAACATTTGAAAATCCTGCAACATGCCGACAGTAGTATGTACAAAGTCCGAGAAAACTTAGCAGTTCATCTATGTTTCTTGGTAGAGTCCACTCTTTCACTGTCTTAACCTTTCCTTTATCCACTGCTATATCTTGACCGGAAACAAAGTGACCTAAGTACTGTACCCTTCTTTAGAACTAATGGCACTTCTTCAAGTTAAGCTTGGGTCCAGAACTTCGCAGACGTTGAAATACCTCTTCCAGATTTTTCATGTGATTTTCAAAATAATTCCCCAACACAATTATATCATCAAGGTATACTAAACAGTTCTTCCAAGATAGTCCTTTTAATATGGTTTCTATCAATCTTTCAAATGTAGCAGGTACATTCCAGCCCAAAAGGCATTACGCTGGATTGCCACAATCTTGCGCCCACGGTAAATGCAGATTCCTCACGATCTTCGGGGGCTAAGTCAACCTGCCAGTATCCACTCTTAAGATTCAATGTACGGAATATGGTAGATCCTGCCAATGTATCCGCGTATCATCAATTCGCTGCAATGGGTCACTGTTCTTTTTATTTATAAAAGAAGCAGTCCCCAATATCTGAGCCCATCTCGTGATCTATTTAACCGTGAGAATGAAATAATGATGTTATTTTGTGACGGGTATCGTACGTGTGTAGCAAATCAGTGCACTGGTAAGTGTTAAGGTACCTTTTAATGTAGAGAAGACATTTATAAATATAAAGACATGGAAAAGTCATTATATTTAGTTTTATAAAATTAGGTTTACATTCTTCCCGGTAATGTATACCTGCTACAATTCTAATCGCCCGTCTTTGTAGTCCGAAAATTAAGTGTCTAATGGCAGAGTGCGAGGGTTACAAAACGTCATCAAAGAATGGCATGTACGGAAATTTGCTGTTTTCAAAACAGATGGACCTACTAATTGAGATATATTTCGCAGGAGAAATATGTTGGAACATAATCTCCTCGCTAATATATCTCCATGCCAGCTCCAAGTTAGAGATATCTAACATTACGCCCAGAAACTTAGCAATGGTAGCAAAATTATGTTTACAGGGGCTTCGTGTCAAAAATATGTTAATTTTGTTTGTTTCATTAATTGTGAG
Organism: Philonthus cognatus; assembly: GCA_932526585.2. NCBI lineage: Eukaryota > Metazoa > Arthropoda > Insecta > Coleoptera > Staphylinidae > Philonthus > Philonthus cognatus. The sequence continues at coordinate 79,067,676 of OW052243.1, read as the reverse complement.
TCTATTACTGCTGAACCACTCATACGAAACCTGCTTGTCATCATGGTTCTGACGAGACAATTCAAACAAATTGCGGCCATTGCTTAGCAATTAGGTGTCATCCGCATACAATATAGTTTTGCTTATTTATTTTTTGAAAGTTAACAAAGTCGTTGATATAAATCAAGAATAAGAGAGGGCCCAAAATAGAGTCCTGTGGAACAACATATTTAATTGTAAGCGTAGAAGACATCTCATCGACAATCTTGACTACCTTTTTTTCTGTTTAATAAGTAGGAGTTGATCAGATTTATGCTAGTCATGTCAAAACCATAATGCAATAAATAAATAATATGTCATGGTTCACGCAATCAAAGGCTTTGGTAAGATCTAGGAAAGTTGCAATTCAGTGCTCGTGATCTTCATAAGCATGCAGAATGCTTTCCACAAAGTCCATACAACAGGGAGGGGAGGGCTCTGGGTCTCCGTGAATTTACAAGATTTTAGTTCATTTTCAAAGTTTCGAGAAATTTTAATGAACTTCCAAAATTATAGTTAATCTTTAACGCATTTCGTAACTTTTCCGAGATTTTCTTTAATTTTTAAAATTCCTGAATTGTTTAGATTTTTGTTAATTTTAAAAATGTTTATACATTTTATCAATTTTCCAGTTTTTGTGAATTTCCCCAAGATGTTTATTAGATTTTAAAATTTTGACGCGTTTCATGAAATTCCAAGATTTTTGTTAATTTTCAAAATTTTGACGGTTTTTGTCAATTTCATAAATTAGTTGACAAAAGCCCGAAGAATTTGGCGCAACATCCAAATCCAAATTCTGGCTTTTCTCAATTCGAAATTTTACTTCATTTCATTTCACTTCATGCGCCACGCGCATAAAAACACTGATTAATTGTTAAGTTTAATATATTAAAACATGTTTTTATTACAGATTATTATTTTTCCACATACTTCAAAATTCTATCAAATTATAATATTTCTTGAAATTTCATTACTTTTTGACATTGTCTCAATTTTAAACATTTCAACGTTTTTCGACAATTTTTGATTTTTTCAAAATTCTGGCATATTTCAACATTTTTACTCTGACATTTCATCACTTTTCCATGGTTTTCGCACCACTGACAGCATAAAATTCTAGATAAAGAGAATTATATTGTTATTATATTTTGCCTGTATGAATATAACGACAAATGATTAAACTATAATAAATAAATATACATTAGTCATGCTTTCTACAATCTATATTTTCAGACTATTTTTAATGTATCATTGCTTCTTTAATTATAAAATTTTCTTTGTAAAAAAATGTTATAGCATTTAACGGGGGTTTCCACTCCTGGATTTACCATGAGATAACATTTCGAGTTTAGAAAAGCCTGAAAATTTGGTTTGGTTTTGTAGTGCGTAACGCCATACGACCAAACCACATTTTTAGGCTTAGGCAAACTCGAAATTTTACTTCATGCGCCAGGCGTATAAAACACTGATTCAAAGTCAAGTTCTGTATATTTGAACTTGACTTTAAATCAGTGTTTTATACGCCTGGCGCATGAAGTAAAAAAAAGACCTTTATTGGCATATAAAAAATAAAATTACAAATAAAAAATAATAATAGAACACAAAATTATATCATCTCCTTTCTTTTTTCCGCCCTCCGCCACCCCAGTACCGTTACCATCTTTACGCCAGCTCCGTCCTCTCTCATCCATTCCGTTACACTCCTTTTCCCCCCCAGCCATTCCACATTCACCCCTTCACACTCCTCTCCCAAATGACTCCATGTATCTCGTCCACTTGCGCACAACACACATTTACCATACCCTTCCCCCATCGAGACCTTCCTTCCTCTTTCCTCCGAACCACATCTAGCTCTTGCCAGGGTTATCTTAGCCTCTTTCGACAAGTCATTATTGGATAGGTACCCTGGCACGCTCCCATGCACTTGCCACCGTTCGTACATTGGATTGTAGCCGCTCCTCCCGATACACCCCTGCCTCTCCTGCATCTCCACCTCTTTCCACTTCTCTTTCATCCAAGCTGCCAAATTCACCCCCTTCTCTAACCATTCATTTACACTATCCTCAGACTCTCCTGCCCTTTCATACATCTCTCTGCGTTTCCTACTCCACTCACTCCTCCCTAATCCCTTGCACGTTCTCCATACCTCTTTCACCAGTCTCTCACTTTCCAATTCACACAACTTCATCTCATACTTCACCACTCTCTCCATTGCCTCACCATGTATACTCATTCTATTTGTTTCCTGAAGCAGAATGTATCCAGGGGTTGACCTTTCCAACCCCAGAATCTGCTTCAGGAACCACATCTGCTCTCTTTCAATGCATTCATACTCATTTATACCCCATGCTTCCACTCCATACAACAAAATGGGCTTCATACACGCATCCCACAGTTTGCACGCCAATTGGAAGTTGCCAGCGAACCATTTTCCCCACTTCTTCCTTACCATACCCCATGCTTTCCTGGCTTTCCCTTGTACCCATTTGGCGTGCTCCCCGTAACCACCTGTAGCTTTAAATATGAAGCCCAAATATTTAAATTCTTTCACCCTCTCAATCACCTCCCCCTTCCACTTCAATTCATCTACTCTTCCTTCTCTTCCTCTATTCCTAAATCTCATCCACTTTGTTTTCCTTGCATTAACTTGCAGCCCTCGCTTGTCCATATACCTCTCCACCCTCTGCATCACCTCATTCATCTCTCCCCAGTTCCTCGCCACAAGCACCATATCATCCGCATACGCTAGCATCCATACCTTCCTTTTTCCGATCACTACCCCGCCCGCTTGCCCGTTTCTCAAAACCTCTTTCAATTCGCTAACATATATGTTAAATAATAACGGGCTCAGCGGACAGCCCTGCCTCACCCCCGTCCACATCCTAAACCTTTCAGCCACATTCCCTTCAACTTTCGCCCTCACCCACGTTTCCTCGTATACTCTTCTAATCCATTCAACCGTTACTCCGCTCACTCCTCTTCTTCTCAGACACTCCACTAACTTTTCTCTCGGAACAGTATCGTACGCTGCTTTCAAATCCAGGAAAACAGCGTACATACTCCCTCTCTCTTCCAGCACTCTTTCCACTATCCTTGCCAGCGTAAATATTTGATCCCTTGTTCCCCTGCCTTTTCTAAAACCCCCTTGAGTCTCCGGCAGTATTCCATTAATTTTCACCTCCTTTTCCAATCTATTTTTCACTACCGTCATTGCAATTTTGTACCCGGTGCACATAATTGAAATTCCTCTATAATTTTCTGCATTAGATTTATCACCTCCTTTATGCACCGGGCACATAACTCCCACACGCCACGCCTCTGGAATTTCCGCTTCTCCCCTCCACATTTGGTTCAGCAACCCTCCAAACCTTCGCTTTCCCTCCTTTCCTATCTCCTTCCACATTTCTGCCCTCAGCCCGTCCAGCCCCGCAGCTTTTCCAGCCTTCACCTCTGCAAATGCGTTTTCTATCTCCTCCTCTGAAAACTCTTCAACCTCTCCCGCTACTCCTCGTTCCCCTACCCCTCCCGGCTCTCCAGCCATTCTATTACATTTCTCTGACCATTCTTGCACAGAAACTCCTATGGGCCCCTTTATTTCATCTCTTCTTAGAATACCCCATATCTCCTTTTCAGTTCTACACAATCTAATTTCCTCGGTCGTTCTCTCCAAAGCCTGCCTCTTCTTTCTTTCGCATACTTTGGAGTACCTAACCCTTGCTGCCACCACCCCCTGCTCTTCGCCCCTACCCAAGCTCCACTCCTTCACTGCCTTCCTTACTTCCCTCTTTACGTCATGACACTCGTCATCCTACTATGGGCAACTCTTTCCGCCCCCCTTTTTCACTATTCTTCCACAACTCACGATTATCTCTTCCATCTCTTCCATTGTTTTTACTTCATTCCAGTTTATCTTCTCCAAGCGCTTTCTTAATCGCCCTCACACTATCTTCTATCTTCCACGCATCCTGCTCTTGTTTATTCCCCTTACATTCCCCCATCCTTATCTCTAGCATTATTGGCAAATGGTCCGACCCCAAGACTTCCTCCACCTCCATTCTTCTAACTTCTCCCCTATTTAACCCCTTTATTACGACATAATCAATTACTGAAGATCCTTGTTGTCCTACATACGTTTTCTTCCCGTCCCAATCACCTTCTGTGCATCCGTTTAACACCTCCCATCCCTCTTCTATTAACCACTTCCCCATCCTCCTTCCCTCTCCGTTGATTAGTTTATCCTGAGACGTCCTTCCTATTAGTTTACCTTGACCACTCACTCCTCCCCACATCTCCCCTAGTCTCGCATTAAAATCTCCCCCCACCACACAACTCCCTCCTTCGTTGCCTTTCTCATCCACCACCCCTACTTCCTGTTGACACTCCCCCTTTTGGCATTTAACCCACGCTACACCGTCTACCTCTTCTACAAATTCCACCTCCCCTGTTTTTAGGGACCACTTCGTTCCCACTATCATACCACCCTTTGCTCTCCCTCTCTTTGCCTCCTTCGTTGCCCCTTGTACCGACCACCTAAGTCCCCTTGGAAGTAAATTTCTCACATTTTCCCACTCCTCCTCCATCATCCATGTTTCCAATAATCCTACCACATCCTTTCCTAACACCCACTCCTCAAAGTCTTTTTGCCACCTTCCGCCCTTACACTTTGACTTTATCCCGGCCACATTCCAAAACCCTATTCTTATGCTCTCCTCCCTCATTTTTCCTTTATTTTTGCCTGTTTTCGTGTCTGCCTTTATGAGACATACATTTTCTTTGTTACTTTATTCCTCATCCTTGCCGCTTATTCCCCTACTGTCCCTTATTCCAATTTTAGACTTGCCTACATTGTTTGTGTTTGTTTCTTGTTCATTGAATTCGTCCTGTTTCTTAGCCTTAGTTGTCTTCGTATGATTCGTTGTCTTCTTTATTCGTTTTTTGTACTGATATGGGGCTCGCATTCCTCTAGCCCTTCTTTGCGTTGATTCCACTTATATGTCTTACCGTTTATTCTGAGTTTTTGATAGCCAACTCGTATTCTTTTTCCTTTTGTTTTCTCTTCTCTCGCAATAATTCTAATCTCCCTTTGTATATCCCTTTCTCTGTCAGTCAAGTCATGATCAATATATATTTTGGTGTTATTCAATTTATTTCTCTTCGCTTTCATAATCTCCTCTTTCTTTTCCCATGTATCGACCTCTACAAGCACCATATTTGTTGTTTTGCTTTTATTTATCAAATATGCCTTCTTTATTTTAGGTACTACTCCGAGCACATCGCTTATAAAGTCTTCTACTTCTTTTTTTTTCATTATGTTTCTTTACTGTTAGCCCTTTTATTATTATATTGTTCTTCCTTCTCTCCTTCTCTATTCTTTCCAGTCTAATCTCTACTTTATCAAGTCTATTTTGTATTTGGCCTCTCTCCTTATTCCACTCTTCTTCCTTTCTCTGCATTTCCCTTCTTACTTCCTTTATCTCCTCTTTCAGCTCTTCTGTGTTCTTTTTAATTTCTTGCATTATTGTTCTCATCATGTCTTTTAGTTCATCCATTTTTTCCACTTCTTGTTGCTTAGTGGTTGTTGCTATCGTGTATTTATTTTTGTTTGCGGCTACTTGCTTTGATTCCTGCAGCTTTCTTTGTTCTGGTGACCTTAAGATTTTTTTACTTTTTGAGAAAATTCCTGTATCTTCCTCGCTTCCCTCTTTGTCTTGGTCTCCGTCTTCTTTTTTGTTGTATCTATTCCTTTTCCTGTCGTTGTTCATTTATGTTTATATATTATTATTTTATTTAATAAAAAGAAGTATGCTCGGGGTTTGAACCTTGGTCTGCTGCGTTCGTACTCAATAGAATCCAACGCATTTACGCTTACGCCAGTCAGACTTAAGGAAACACAGCTATTAATTTGTTCTTGTTGGCTGGATTTTGCTGTTTATTTACAATTTACGATCACATGTATTTTAGGTTAGGACACTTAATTTTCTAAAAACGCGCATGAAGTAAAATTTCGACTTTGGAAAAGCCTGAAAATTTGGTTATTATTTAATTAGAAGTTAGTGTCAATCAGATATCTGCAGGGATTTTCAATACTAATAATAAATGATAAGGTTGTTAATATTGGTTTCTCAGAATTTTTGAAAATGTTTGCATATGATCGTTTTAATCTAAACCAAAACATTAATTGTATTACATTAGCTTAACCAAACAACTAGTTCATTTATCTAAATACCGGTAATTTATGAGAGCCCTTTTTAAGATTTACCAGCAAATCAGTAAAACTGATATTTAAAAATGTGGCATTTTCATTGATCCTAAAATAGATGCTCGTCTATTACACTAATAAAAACACAATTATTTTCCGTTGTTCATAATTTATTTTCATCTGAATTGTGTTAATCCATTTGCTGATTTATCTACTGTAACAAATGCGAAACTTTTGTAATGCCATAAATATATGAACAACAAAAGCTGAAAAACTACAATAGTTGTAAATTTTCTTCAATTCCACCAATTTCTTTCCGAGAACTTATAAAAATAGAATATTTATAACTTGCCTTTCTATGATACCCTAGTATTCGTCATTAAACGATGGAAGTCTTTTTTTGCACTAAGCAGTCTGAAAGTGGTATCTTCAAAATTGATACAGGATACAATTTTGTGTTTAACTGAAACGTTTGCAATGATTTAGAAAACATATTTGGAAGCAGTGGCGTAGATCGCTTTTCGAGATGGGAGGGATCTGATTTTGTATTTTAATAATTTTTTCTAAAGTTATACAAAAACCAGAGCTGGGCAGCATTCGAATCATTCAGGATTCTAATCCTTCGAATCATTTAGTTTAGCTGGATTCTTGATCCGGATCCGGTATATTTTTTTAAGAGGATTCGTATTCGAATCCAAATGTGGGTGATTCGAATCCATATAAAATTATTCGAATATTTATAAAAGGATTCGAATACTTACAAAAGGATTTAAATCGTCAAAAATAATTCCAATTAATTGTGAGGATTAACTTGAAAAATGTCTTTTGTGCGTTTAAAATTTCTCGTTAAATCACTGTTTTATACGCGTGGCGCATGAAGTAAAATTTCGAGTTTAGAAAAGCCCAGAAAATTTGTCTCGGGTCGCTGTGCGACCCTAGACAAATTTTCACGGGGCTTTTCTAAACTCGAAATTTTGCTTTATGCTTAGTCTGGGAGTGGAAACGCTCTTTCGAAACTTCAAACTGAATGCTTTGATAAGAACATTAAATGACTGAAAATATTTTTAAAGATAATAATCTAGTTTTAAAAATTTTGTTTAATATTATTTGAAGTAAAACTGACCTGGTAGCCACAATCTGAAATGTTATATTTTTCCGACATTTCCCTCATTCAAGATTTTTTTCCCTGGTCTTTTAATGTAACTTTCTGCTGTGGGAAACCTCCATTTTGTTAAATTGTTTTCATTGTTCTTGTCTATATTTAAGTTAATTTTATACATTTGGCTTTTTTGTTAGTGTTTTGGTCAATTTGAATATAATTCCATGAGTTTTCTCTGACTATTCCGGTTTTAATGATATTCAGTGAATTATTTATTTACGTAATTTTCAGGCATTCGTCGATTTTATTATAGATTTCAAAATATATAAAAGTTCTGGCCTCATTTTCATTACCTATTGACCAAACCATGTATATTTCTTAGAGAGCTGGGCAGGATTCGAATCAATTAGAATTCGAATCCTGGATTCGAATTCTTTTAGAAGATTCATAAGAGGCATTCGAATACTTTAGTTCAACTGGATTCGTGATCCGGATTCGTTACATTTTTTTAAGAGGTGTGGGGTTAATACACCGTGCAGAGAACCGGCGCGCGGAACAGCGTCGTGAGTAGGGTGACTCACCAACGTACGCAAGTACACGAGGCGACCCGCGTACACCCCCACGACAGCGCGCGCACTTAAAAATACAACCCCACCGCTCGAACCAGCTACCAGGATGGAAACCCGAACCATATAAAAACGCTCGCCCTGGCGATAAGAAGTCAGTCTGCCTGACTCATTTATAGCGTGTTCACTCATAGCCGCGATAAATCAGCCACCTAGAGTGTTCACTCACAGCCGCTAAAAGCCAGACAGCCTAGCGTGTTCTCCAGACATCCCTATAAACACAAAATAGCTTCGTTCAATTCTATGATGTATAGTCAATCTGGTCGTAATTTTAATATTAGGCTCAAGGAACATTTTCGGTTGAGACAGTGTGATAAGTCGTCTTTTGCAAAACATCTGTTAGATGAAAAACATACTTTTGGAAAAGATGTACTTTCCATCATTCACTATGCCGAAAAGGGTCGGAAGATGAATCTCCTAGAAGCATTAGAAATGCACAAAGCCCGCGCTAATCCGGGAATCCCTCTTATTAACGACCAGGTTGACCTAGTATATACCCCCATTTTTACAGCCGTTTTGTAATTTGTATGTGTTTTTCTCTAACCATTTTGTATATATACCTGTTTTGTAAGTAGTTTAAGTCACTACATGTTTAATAATGGCAAGCTAAATTTGCCGAAACTGCAGTCACATAAAAATAAATTGTGTTATACAAACAAAGTTAAACCGTTTCTTATTAATATATTGAATAATCGATCATTTCAAATTCTCATTGATTTTTTCACCTATAATTCCGATTTTTCAATTCAATCCACATTGATTCAAACGTATAAGACCAGGGCAGAACGGACGCCCTAAAGTCTAAATTTGAGGAGTAATAATGCCCAAATTCGTAATTTAACTAATGTTTTAATCAGGATTCTATTCCCGGATTCGAATGCTATTTGAGGATTTAAAAGACGTATTCAAATATTTCAGTGAAAAAGGATTCGTGATTCAGATTCGTTATATTTTTTTAAAAGGATTCGTATTCGAATCCAGATTGGGTGAATCGAGTCCTTATAAAATGATCTTTAAAAAGGATCGAACCCTCCCAATAGATGCGACTCATAGCTATTAAGGCTAGGATTCGAATACGAATAATTCAAATAGTAGAATATTCGAATATTCAAATATGAATATTTGAATCACTAAATTATTCATAAAGTAAAATTTCGAATTTAAAATAGCCTGAAAATTTAATTAATGCTTAATCAAGGATTGGAAGCAAAAAAGAAGTTGTAGATATTTTATTAACACCCTGTATACGTTAGACTGAAAGTTAAAAGTAAAGTGAAGGTGAACAGAAACGCGATCCTTTAAAGTACAAAATCTGTAAAAAATAATCTACAAACAACTAAGTACTGAATAGAGACGGATACAGCGTATCATCAAAAGTGTGTGTTATTAAGGTTTGGATCCCTATCGTCTTAATAGAGAATAATAAATACTTTGCTGGTAACGATAGATCATAACCTAAAATATCACAAGTCGACTCCATACAATAAATCATAACTATAAACAAACGGCAATAAATCAACACTACTAAAAAATTATAACGGTTAATAGCGCAGTGATAAAACCAATAACTCTTACTCAGCAGACCTGGATTCAAGCCCCGGCCAAACATATTCTCAAACTCAAATAAAAAATGGCAAAGAATAAAATCACTAGATCAAAGGCAGGGAATTCAAATGAAAGTGAAGATGAGACCCCCAACAAAGAAATACTAGACGCGCTGAGAGACTTATAAAAGTCAATTGATTTTTTAAGCCACAAATTCGATGAACAACAGAAAGAAATTCAAGAACTAAAAAAAATATTAACAAAAAACACAAAAGAAAATGAACAGCCAAATGAAAGAGCTAACGTTTTGGAAAATCAACTGGAAAATATAGAAAAGGATAAAATAGAAAATAATATAATAATAACAGGGGTACCGAAACAGGAAAAAAATTAGAAGACTGAAGAAGTGGTACTTAAAATACTAAAAAACATTAATGCTAAAATAGAAAAAGATGATATTGTGAATACACACAGAAAAGATAGCCGCAACAAAAATGCCCTATTATAATAACAATGAGAACAAAAGAATTGAAAACTAAAATACTAGAAGCCAGAAAAACAATAGGGTCTATAACCACAAAAGAGTGCAATTTTAAAAGCACCGAAACAGACATATATATATAAATGAACAACTAACAACATTTTCAAATACACTATTCTATAAAGCAAGATTGCTAAAAAAGGATCACAATATTAAGGATCTATGGACGAGAGATGGCAGCTATATATTAGAAAAACTGATGCAAGCGACAAAATTAAACTTAAATCCTATTGCGATTTAGACAAAATTATATAATACAATAAATAACATATAGGAAAAAAAAAGAAAAAACCTAACCATGAACAGCATACATCTCCATAATACAAGAAGCTTATTAAACAAACACCAAGAATTGGAATTAATTCCAACATTTTATAGCAATCCACAACTAATTGCAATAACAGAAACCTGGCTACCACCCCAGAACGAGCACCTATACTGCTTAAATAATTATGAAACAATATTCAACTCCAGAGATACAACAGGAGGCGGAATTGCTCTTTATATCAGACAGGGTATAACTTTCGAAACATTAACTAATATTACAATACATAACATACAGATAATTACGGCCCTAATAAAAAGCAACAAATAAATAATATCTTTAGTATACAAACCACCTGATGTTAAATATACTCTACTGAAATCTACCCTTAAACAACATCTAATAAATAGAAAAAAGAGCCACATAATAATTGGAGATATTAATATCAATTTATTAGAAAAGACCAATACGACTCGACTTTACAAAAACACATTGTTAGAAAACAACTATACCATAATAAACAGAATATGTTAAACATCACACACAAACAAACTCGAACAAACTTTAACGGAAAACACTCTATACTAGATTATACTAGATTTTAAAGAAAATTAAAATACACCACACACCCGTATCAGACCACAGCGCTATAATTACTGAACTAAACATATCAACGCAGAAAAAGACACATTACAAATACTTCCATAAAATAATAACAACCTATGCACAAATATCCAAAGATATAAAAAACATCGACAAAGAAGAAATAAATTCCTTTAAACAACTATCAAAAATAGTTCAGGAAATAATTGAAAATAACAAACAAATAACAAAAATCAAAAGAATGAAACAAAGCGCATGGATAACTGAAGACATATTAACAGAGATAGGTAAAAGTAAGAAAATATATAAACGGCACAAGAAAAACCCTACATACGAAATAACCAAAGATAGATACATCAACAAACAAAAAACCACAGAAGCTAATATAAAATACAAAAGCACAAGATTTTAAAAACAACTTTCAAAAACACAGTAACAGTCCACAGAGATTATGGAATTGTATTAACAGACAGATAAATACAAAAAATAAAAGCAAGAATAACGTCGAAAAAATCATAACAAAAAATATCATCTTTACAACAAACCCAGATGAAATTGCTTATACTATAAATGATTACTTTGCAAATATTCGTAAAATACTAGCGGAGAAACAAATAAAAAACTCTACATCACGATCAACTACAACCATTACAACACGATCAATTAAATAAACGATGAAATTCTATACAATTGCTGATAATGAAATAAACTTAATATTAACCTATCTAAAATACCGAAAAGCTCCCGGATTCGATAACATAACAAACAATATTCTAAAACAAAATAAAGACCACCTAACACCAATAATAACAAAAATAACAAATAACGTACTCTCCGATGGAACATACCCAGACTATATGAAATACAATGATAATACCCCTATATAAAAAAGGAGATATAACTAAACCCGAAAACTATAGAATACTGTCTTTCAGTCAGTCAGTACCATCTTGCAAATACCACATTCTTCTAAGAACCGCTAAGGATACATTTTCTAGAAGATCTAAAAGGTCATCTTGCAAAAATCGTAAATATCGTTCTCCATTCAAATTAAATGGGAACATAAATGGCCCAATTAATTGATCATTTAAAATACCAGTAGGGTGTTTTAACAGATCCCCGACCCACCACAACACCACAACACCACAGTGGTCCAGCGGTCCAGCCTCCCAGCATCCAGCATCCCCCTCCCAGCATCCCCCGCAGATTCATCCCCCTCCCAGCATCCTCCGCAGATTCATCCCCCGAGATGAGCATCCCCTTCCCAGCATCCCCCGCAGATTCATCCCCCGAGATGAGCATCCCCCTCCCAGCATCCCCCCGCAGATTCACCCCCCGAGATGAGCATCCCCCTCCCAGCATCCCCCGCAGATTCATCCCCCGAGATGAGCATCCCCCTCCCAGCACCCCCCGCAGATTCATCCCCCTCCCAGCATCCCCCGCAGATTCATCCCCCTCCCAGCATCAACCGCAGATTTATCCCCCGAGATGAGCATCCCCCTCCCAGCATCCCTCCACAGATTCATCTTTCGAGATTAGCATCCACCACAGATTCATCCCCCGAGATTAGCATCCACCACAGATTCTTCTTCCGAGATTAGCATCCACCACATCAACGCCATCTAGTGGAGAAAAGCGTAACTATGAAAATGTAAGTGTATGAATGGTTACAGCACTTATACACAGAACCATCTACCGTTGAAAACTTCAACTATAAAAAGAAATCCCGACACTTAAGTCACTTAAGCAATGAATGCAAATTATGTTTAGGTAAAAGAATAATAAGTTGATATAATAATAATAATATTTATTTATCTCATATATATATAATATACAATTATATGCTCTCTTCTTCGTCGCGCTCTTCACACCATGCTCGAATCTATTGATAAAACAGAAATACAAATAATTAGTGATCAATGTATACGAGATAATCATAAAGATTAACATACTTTTCCTTTTAATTTTATCGCCTTTTCTTTAGGCATAAAATCAAGGATTCCATCCATGTAATCATCTAATTTTAATTTTACAAAATCTGATGCCAGTATCTCAATGTTGTGGTGGACGTCACAATAATCATGACAGCACTCGATACCGCGTTCATAGGCAGCCTCCATCCTATCTAACTCCTCTCTGGGGTGGATGCTTCCCCACCGATTCCCCTCATGAATAATGTCCGTGTACCGAACTTCCATACGATCAATAACCTAGATCATAAAATAATATAAATTATATCTTAAAATGCTATATGATAATTGATTAATTAAGTAACACACTTTATTACAATCAAATAAATATATTATTGTACTTACATTGTTGACGGCGCTCCTCTCATCAACAGCTTTAGTAACTTCAACGTACGCAGCCCACATAGTAATATATTAGTTTAAGTGCAAGAACTGAATTGAATGATAAAATAAAATGTAGAATATTATATAACACAAATCTTACCAATTTTAAGGACATAATGTACGTCACAAACTACTTAATTGCTAGAAAGGTAACCATTTCAAGAACAAACTATCATGACGCATGTTCGATTTAATATTAGAAATTTATTCGAGACTTGCTAAAATATTTGAAGGGCGATTACACATTAATGACACTGGAAAGTTACAGAAAATGAAGACCTTCAATGACACATGTACGATTTAATATAAGAAATTTGTTCGAGACGTTTCCAATGTTGTGATTTCTTTTTGGAGAATGCAATGACGTCAATCATTAATGACACTGGAAAGTTACAGAAAATGAAGGCCTTCAATGACACATGTTCGATTTAATATAAGAAATTTGTTCGAGAAGTTTCCAATGTTGTGATTTCTTTTTGGAGAATGCAATGACGTCAATCATTAATGACACTGGAAAGTTACAGAAAATTAAAACCTTCCAGAACGCATGTTAAGGAGATGAAATCTGGAATGATTCTTCTAGGACAATCCACATACTCGCTCAACAAATCAAATACGAAAAATGTGCCCGTTGGAATTAGCCCGATTGTAGGATTTGTACCTATAGTTAAAGTATGGGGTACAAATTCATCCTCATGCGTCATCTTCTTCACAATCGAAGAGTGGAAGCAATTTTCCACAATCAACTTCCATGATATAAGAATGGGGCAGCCCATACATATGGACCAACACAAAATAACTGCAAAACCGTACCGAAACATCACCACAATATGGATTCAACAGAGAGATTTAATCGTGGTCCTCGCCAAAGAGACAATCGATATATTATTAGCACTTAAAAATCTAATCGATCGTAAATTAGAAATATTGTGCGAGTGTGAATTTAAATCTTATTACGACAAAATTTTAAACAGTTGTGTAAATATGTCCGGAGATTTACATGCAAATGTAAATATATTGTTATTAAAAAAAAATATTCTGAAAATGAGATGAATTCATATCTCATGATGGAGTGCCTCCACTTATGCTTAAATAAAATATTGTACGATATTGAAATGTTTTAATAAATATTGAAAACAATGTATCACATTTTTTATATTAAATGAAAGACGAAATTATATTAAATAAAAATTTATTATTATATATTACAGAATGTTTTTATTTTCTATCCAACTATTATGAGAATTATCATGTCCTAGCCATTTAACCAAACTTTTGCCCCCTTTTTTCGTAAAATTTTCTCCACTAAGTAAACGTCTGGATGTTTTACAAGCTGTAGTTCTTCATTATAAAATGCTCCCTGGATGGGTCTCTGATCCATATCTTCAAGTAAGTATGATGCTGGATTGGTGTTTTGTGTGGATATAATCTTAAATAATTCAGCAGACCAATTCGGTGTGTATCCTTTTTCAAATAATGCTTTTTGTTTACTTATTCGAACAATATCTCCAACATCAAAATTACGTTTACCGGAAATTTTAGTATGTGAATAAACGGTATTGAGCAAATGGTGTTCATTTTTCTTGCTAACATCACAAGGTCTCATCTTAGTGGTGCTATTATATTCATCAGTAACATTAAAGCACTCGTTCGAAACTTCAAATTGAACTATTTTATAAAATTGACGACTAATGCCCGAAAATTACTTAAAACAAAAATTCCCTGATAATCATTAAAACAAGGAAAGTCAGAGAAAAGTCAGGGAATTTAATTCAAATTAACCACAACACTGAAAGAAAACCTTTTTAAATAAGATGTAAAAAGTAACTAAATATACATAAATGATAAAAAATATAAAATTTATTGACATTTAACAAGAATCATGAAGAATTATAATATTACAAAAGTAAATTAAAATAAAAAATCATGAAAAAATATGAATACTGACAATAAATATAAACATTTGGAAAATTGTTAGTTAAAAAAAACATAATATTAATTGGGTATTGTTCATTTTTGAAGATTTCTAATTCTAGTTTATTTTATCAATTAGGTTTTTTAGCGTTGACAACATTTATTCTTGTCATGTTAACAATTTTCATGATTATTCCCATGATAAATTATATAAATTTAGACATTAATAAATTATATAAATTTAGACATTAATAAATTCTATGATAAAATAAACTGGAAATGACAGAATCTTCTACATTGAACATTATACAAATAATATTCATTAGTTGGAATTTTTAATTGTTTAATATATATAATTTTCATATGTAATTTCATATTTTTAGTTAGTACTATATTATGTATTTTTTAAATGGACTTTGTTGACTGAATAAATAAATGAAAAAAACGTTAAAATTGAATAAATCATTCAAATCAACTTAATTAGCAAAAACTGTTTATATTGACAAATTTAAGAATAATACGACGTCAACAATATTAATTAAAATAATCAACAAAACTTGTAAAATCAAATAGGACCAACGTTGGCAAATGTTATTCCAAATTTATACTTGTAACTCTAATTTTGGTGAATCGATAAAACTCATAGATGTGATTCTAAACAAAACGTCAAATCAATAAAAAAATTGTCAAACAAATCAAAATCAAAAATATATACGTATATGAATATTCTAAAAGTTGGCAAAAAAACATAAACTTTCAATAACATTGTCAATATAAACAAACATTATCAAATACGTATCAAAATCTTCAAAGTCGATAAAAAAAGTATAATTATACTTTTAGTAAAAAAATTATACTTTTAGTAAAAAAAAAATGATAAAATTCAACTGTATCTACAAAAGTTTACATATTTTTCAAATTTAACAACCAACATCTCAAAAATTAAAAGTTTTAAATTTAAAAAAATATTTGTATTTTATATAAAATCTTTAACAGCAACAAATGATTATACTAATTGAAAAATTCTTCAGAATTGTTGCTATATGTTAAGCAAATATTTACCAAATAAAAATACAAGGTAGCCAGAAAATGAATGAAAAACTTTACGTAGTACGAGTACATACAAAATTTAAAAAAATTATAAATTATTTTTTTAAAATTTAAAACAAAAATAATTAAAGTCTAAAAAAAATATTTTATGATTATTCAATAAGTCTTACAAGGCCATTAATATGAAAAATATGTGACTAGAAGTTGTTTTTAATATTTTGTATAAACTTATTGCCATCGACTAAACATTGTAGATGTCTGGACCAAATTCATTTGATACAACAACTAAAAATGGATTAGGATTCCACTTGAAATTACAAGTTGATAATAAACTATGTCGGTAAATGTAACGGAACAATCCTAGTGAATTAATTGAACGATTGTGGTTACTTTGGGCGTCAACATTTTCATTTAATATATTAAAGAATAAGAAAAATATTAATAAAAAAATAAATAAATAAAAGCGTCTCTCAGCCTGTCTCTCAGCAAATAAAGGCGTCTCTCAGTCTGTCTCTCAGCACATAAAAGAGTCTCTCAGCCTGTCTCTCAGCACATAAAAGCGTCTCTCAGCCTGTCTCTCAGCACATAAAAGCGTCTCTCAGCCTGTCTCTCAGCACATAAAAGCGTCTCTCAGCCTGTCTCTCAGCACATAAAAGCGTCTCTCAGCCTGTCTCTCAGCACATAAAAGAGTCTCTCAGCCTGTCTCTCAGCACATAAAAGCGTCTCTCAGCCTGTCTCTCAGCACATAAAAGCGTCTCTCAGCCTGTCTCTCAGCACATAAAAGCGTCTCTCAGCCTGTCTCTCAGCACATAAAAGCGTCTCTCAGCCTGTCTCTCAGCACATAAAAGAGTCTCTCAGCCTGTCTCTCAGCACATAAAAGCGTCTCTCAGTCTGTCTCTCAGCACATAAAAGCGTCTCTCAGCCTGTCTCTCAGCACATAAAAGCGTCTCTCAGCCTGTCTCTCAGCACATAAAAGCGTCTCTCAGCCTGTCTCTCAGCACATAAAAGCGTCTCTCAGTCTGTCTCTCAGCACATAAAAGCGTCTCTCAGTCTGTCTCTCAGCACATAAAAGAGTCTCTCAGCCTGTCTCTCGGCAAATAAAGGCGTCTCTCAGTCTGTCTCTCAGCACATAAAAGAGTCTCTCAGCCTGTCTCTCAGCACATAAAAGCGTCTCTCAGCCTGTCTCTCAGCAAATAAAGGCGTCTCTAAGTCTGTCTCTCAGCACATAAAAGAGTCTCTCAGCCTGTCTCTCAGCACATAAAAGCGTCTCTCAGCCTGTCTCTTAGCAAATACAAGCATCTCTCAGCACATAAAAGCGTCTCTCAGCGTATAAAAGTATCTCTTTAAAGTACTCATCAGTAGTACTATTTCAATCTCGAAGAGAGAAACATGGGGATCATTTTCAATAATAAAAACAAACATTGCACTAATTTGACAATACCAATAAATACTTCATTAAAGTGGATGAAAAATTAAATTGTGAGGCTGATCGTTCGTAACACGGTTCTAAAGACAACTGAATATGTAAATATTTGTCCCCGTACTATAAAATATTGAACAAATTAATTTAACATTCAATTTTACATTTTTACATCTTATTTACACCTTCATATTCAATTTATTATTTATTTTATCATCAACGATTAGATGGAAGTTGAGGTGGAGATTAATTTTTATCATCAAAGGAAATTCAAGATTAATCTTGAATTGTTGTTGGTATTTAAGAATGTAATGACCACCTCCACCTATTTTCGCAATATATAATGCGATTCGCACTTAAAAGTTATTCAATGTTACGATTAAGTTTGTACCTAACAAAAAAAAATAATGTGTGACGAATTTACCGAGGGTACGAGGTGTGGGGAATGCCCAATTTGCTTAACAAATTGGGTAGGATTTGCGTTGAAGTGTGGTTATTTATTTTGTGGGGGTTGCATCGCGAAAATCCGTAAGTGTGCGATCTGTCGGAGACGGATCTGCCGTGAAAACGTGCTGAGGATTTATTTGAATAATTCCGGCCCGAGTACGTCTTCAACAGATCGCACACTTACGGATCCTACTTCATCAACCTCCACAAGTACTGATCCTACTCCATCAACCTCCACATCAACTCCGCTCGCCTCAACATCTTTTGCTACCACGCGCGCTGCTGCAAGAACTCCACCCAACCAGAATTTCCAGAACTGGGAATTGTATAGGTTGGAGAGGAGGCGAAGGGAGCGAAGAGTGGCAGAGAGGAGGAGGCTAATACAAAGACAAAGATGGGAAGAGTGGAGGGAAAAGTGGATAAGTCAAAGACAAAGATGGTTAGATTGGAGTAGGGGATACTTCGGGATGGAACCGTACATATCCGAAGATCCCTACATATCCGATAATGACACGGAGATTGAAATTTCGGACGATGAAGGGATCTTTGATGCAGACACGGAGATTGAACTTGTACGTAGTAAATTAAAAGTGTAAATTTAATTGTTATAGTTTTGATTTTTTATTTAGTCGGATGAGGAACCAACGGCCCCTGCAACAACGGTCCCTGTGGTGCCAACTAATGATGATGATGATGATAGTTGGTAGACAACATCATCATCATCATTTTAAAAAACGGTCCTTTTCAGGACCAACAATTTATTTATGAAACATATACACATTGTAACCCATCGGTCTACATATTAGTTTTAATCACTAACATTATTTTTAAGCTTTAGGGGAGATGTGAGTAATACTAAATAATAACAGTAGAGTATTTTAAAATATTTTATTGAGTAAGTTTCTTAATTTCAAAATCAATACAAATTTTATTAAAATGTATATGCAAACATTCCAACATCAACATCTTCAAAAATGAACAATACCCAATTAATATTATGTTTTTTTGACTAACAATTTTCCAAATGTGCCTCGTGAAAATTTGTCGAGGGTCGCGCGCGAATTATATAAAAATGTGTTAAAATGGATTTCTATTTATAAGCATAAACAAAATTCATTTTTGATGTTGGAATGTTTGCATATACATTTTAATAA
Organism: Philonthus cognatus; assembly: GCA_932526585.2. Taxonomy (NCBI): domain Eukaryota; kingdom Metazoa; phylum Arthropoda; class Insecta; order Coleoptera; family Staphylinidae; genus Philonthus; species Philonthus cognatus. The sequence goes on along the minus strand of OW052243.1, from coordinate 79,048,441 downwards.
AATTTGTATTGATTTTGAAATTAAGAAACTTACTCAATAAAATATTTTAAAATACTCTACTGTTATTATTTAGTATTACTCACATCTCCCCTAAAGCTTAAAAATAATGTTAGTGATTAAAACTAATATGTAGACCGATGGGTTACAATGTGTATATGTTTCATAAATAAATTGTTGGTCCTGAAAAGGACCGTTTTTTAAAATGATGATGATGATGTTGTCTACCAACTATCATCATCATCATCATTAGTTGGCACCACAGGGACCGTTGTTGCAGGGGCCGTTGGTTCCTCATCCGACTAAATAAAAAATCAAAACTATAACAATTAAATTTACACTTTTAATTTACTACGTACAAGTTCAATCTCCGTGTCTGCA